>OX419584.1:11719985-11845335 GCA_948473455.1 Teleiodes luculella
TGGTGTAGCTTTCGAGGGGTACCTACCTACATATTGTACACCATCCAAATGAGTCATTCATAACATAAAGCTTACAGTTTAATTTACTCTTTTTTTTTCTTTTTCGATTACTTTGTCTACTAGCGGATCTTTATGATACTTGTTTCGAGATGTAGATTATTTAGTTAGAAGAATATCCAAACGTTCATACCATTGCCATCAACTTCTGAATTAAATCCAGAACATTCTCAAATGTTAAAGCCCGAAAAATAAAATACCTCGTCATATTGCGAATTTTCAATGGAACTAACTTTATAATGGAAATTGTTGCCATAAACATAAAAATATACATGGCACTCCCAAAGCAGATTTTTTTATTTCTCTGGTCAGACCTCTATTGTGTGATATGGTGCATAGCAATAAAGTGTTACTTATTTATTCGTAGGCACGTTGCTACGATTTGCTACGGCTCGTAGACAAACGCTACGGTGATGTAGCAGTGATACCATGCATAAAGTTATTGTAGCGAGTTCGTCCCATAAAGCCCATATCCCGGAACTGACTGTACCAGAATTAATTTTGATCACTTGGTTGTGTTCTATTATAGTAAATAATAATTACAATCACGTCATGTGGCCCTTTCTTAATTAATTAAGGAGACTAATTAGTCCCTCAGTGACGCAAAAAACATTTCTTATTTTGATATCTAAACCATAAGTGACGCTACTTTGTAAGAATGATTGGCATTTGAAACTGGTACACACGAAATGACGCTTGAAATTTTGGATGCTGGAAAAATAAAAAACTAGCCAAAGAAAGTTCAATTTGACTGTAATGTTGCACAGTGACGCAGCAATAAATAATATCTAGCACTCGAACAACATACGAAACACAAAGGATTTCATGAAATTCTTTTTTAAACATGATCCACACAGAATCCTGTGGATCAGTTTTCATTTGTCAATATTTCGACAAATATACCATTTGGAGACAGATTAAGTATACTAGCACCGTCACGTATGATACGTGACGGGACCCAACATCTGAAATCCACTCTCGTAACAACATATAATTAGAAAAAGCAGAAACAAGATTTCGAACCGTCATTTCCTGTGGCCCATGTTTGATACCGTCACATTAGCTGAATTTTGCCTTAATTAGGTTGTAAAGCTATTTATAGCAAAGAAAACTTCCGTCACTGAGGTTCTAGATTTATCTGAAACCAATCGGTGCAGTATTTACGATATAATTCGAAATTAAAATTTGTATGGAAATGAGCTAGGGTGACAACGAAGTCATCCTTTTGCGGACAAGTTATTTCATAAATTAAATAATTAAATTCATAAATAAAAAAATAGTGCGGCCGACTAAAATCAAATACTGAAGTATAAACACAAAAACTAGTTGTACCACGTATTAAGAAATCGATTTGTGTGAGTTCACCCCTTATAATATTTATTTATAATGGTAACACTATGTGATTAGTTCTGCATGTTGGCCACTGTGTGGCGCCACTTCCTGTTTTAACTGTCAGCCCCTATGGCCGCTCTTGTGCTGCGTAAGTTAAATATTTTAATCGTTTTTCATCGACGTTTAATTGATTGTTATTGAGTTTACTTTGGAGTATAAATATACTGAGTGTATTTTACCGCCAGACCCTGTTTTATTTCCACATCCACAGACAACCTCGCTTCCATTGCCTAGACTGTAACTTAGACCACGAATATTAAAATAATAAACCAGGTAAGTTAAGTACATACATATTCATTGTTGGGTCTGAGTGATGTATAACAATGATTATCAATCACAGTACAGAGAATTAAACATACTCACAGAGAATAACCAGTTAAAGAGTTCTTGCCTGAACATCCAATGCTTAACAATTTTATTGTATTGAACGTATGTTCTCAAAATATACCTACTTCACTACCTGCAAGTAAACAATTAGATTAATTTTACAAAAACACAAGACTGTTACTGTATTATATATTTGATACTAGATTAATTTTACAAAAACATAGACTGCTACTGTTTTATTTATTTGGTTGATACTCGCCTTTGAAAAAGAACCGACCAAAACAAATTATTAGAAAGTAAATTACTACTACTACTTATGAAAATAACTACTATTAATTTGTTTTACTTGCATAAATGTATTTATAGCCCGACCAAAGAAATATGACACCTCGCCATATTGCGGAATTTCAGAGGAACTAATTTTATAAGGGAAATTGTTGCCATAGTCGTAAAAATACACACGTGGCGCCCCCAGAGCAGGTGTCATATTTCTTTGGTCAGGCTTTAAATAAAATTATCCAAACTTTACTAATATTTTGTGAGAATAGTGTCTAACAATAACTTTTTTAGATTTTTGTTTATTCTGGCCTGGAATTGATATGAAAATACTATTTTTTGATGGCTTAAAATTAATGTTATGTTAACGTTAATGTTGCCAGGATGATTCACAAAAAATAAATAATAATTTCAGCTAATAAACCATAGATCAAAGATCAACTGAAGCGAGACTTTCTCCCACCTCTCTGGCTAGATCAACTGATCAAAATAAAAATATTAAAAAAAACTAGTAATAGACAGGCATAAAAACGTTAAATATATAGAAATACAAAAAGTCTGTTGTTTTGGTTTCAGATAAAGTAATGCTGCCAAAATAAATAATAACCTGCTCTATTATTATTTTCATTGTAAAACTTAAATCTTTACTTAAATATAAAAGCCTTGACCAGAAAAAAAAGGCCTGCGATGGGGGCGGGCGACCATTTCTCAACCATTTCTATTACTAAATTAGTTTAATGGAATTTCCACCACAGAGTTTTTTTTATTTTTCTAGTCGGCCTTTAAAAATTCCTATTAGAATTATTTTATAAAACTAGAAATAAATCGGTATTTCCCTAAATTTGATAAAAAACAAAGTTGTAAAACTAATTAACTGACTGAGTACAGTTATTATATCAAGAAAGCCTTTCTATCCATAATTTTACGTACATTGTTGTCACCCTATCTTAAAGATTTCATACAAATTTTAATTTCGAATTATATCGTAAATACTGCACCGATTGGTTTCAGATAAATCTAGAACCTCAGTGACGGAAGTTTTCTTTGCTATGAATAGCTTTACAACCTAATTAAGGCAAAATTCAGCTAATGTGACGGTATCAAACATGGGCCACAGGAAATGACGGTTTGAAATCTTGTTTCTGCTTTTTCTAATTATATGTTGTTACGAGAGTGGATTTCAGATGTTGGGTCCCGTCACGTATCATACGTGACGGTGCTAGTATACTTAATCTGTCTCCAAATGGTATATTTGTCGAAATATTGACAAATGAAAACTGATCCACAGGATTCTGTGTGGATCATGTTTAAAAAAGAATTTCATGAAATCCTTTGTGTTTCGTATGTTGTTCGAGTGCTAGATATTATTTATTGCTGCGTCACTGTGCAACATTACAGTCAAATTGAACTTTCTTTGGCTAGTTTTTTATTTTTCCAGCATCCAAAATTTCAAGCGTCATTTCGTGTGTACCAGTTTCAAATGCCAATCATTCTTACAAAGTAGCGTCACTTATGGTTTAGATATCAAAATAAGAAATGTTTTTTGCGTCACTGAGGGACTAATTAGTCTCCTTAATTAATTAAGAAAGGGCCACATGACGTGATTGTAATTTAATTTTTAAGATTAGATGAAATTAAAAAAAAATGAAACAATGATCAAGCTGTATGTGCTTCGTTCTGTATGCCTTTTCTTTCGACTATAAACGAATAAAGAGTAATAATGTCACTTGTCAGGCTTGTCAGCAAGTCACGTTTTTCTAGTGCGTTACAATCGGGTACTAATGCGGTTAACTAATATTATTTTATGCCAAAGAATCGGCAATCAAGTCAAAGAAATAAAAAACCTGTTAGAGTCTGTGCGGAAAGAGAATAGGCGTGGCGAAAAATGGAACTAACATAGATTTACAGATTTACTAACATTAAAACAAAGGACAGACACACAGACAGGATCGGAAATCATTAACATGGCTTTAAAAAATATCAAGATGTTACAGTTAAGCTATAATGTGATGCCAGTATGACAAATACGGTAGAAAAGCACTACAGCGCCCTCAAATCTAAATCCCATTCTCTTTTCGCACAGACTCTAATGGGGCGCCACATGTATATTTTTATGTGTATGGCAACAATTTCCATTATAAATTAGCACCCGTAACATGCAGTGCTATGACAAAAATTTGTCGCGCGAGAAACCTGCCATGTTGAAATATCGTCCAATAGGATAAGAGAATACGCACGACAAAATTATGTCTGTCACGACGTCACGCGTGGACCGGGCATGTTATAGTGGTAGAAGTTCCATTGAAATTCCGCAAAATGGCGAGATTTTTTATTTCTCTGGTTGGGCTTTATATTGAAAATTGTTGCCAAGAACATAAAGCCCGTATTCGGTTACGGTATAAGTTAATTATATGTACCTAGTGCGAATGTCCAACCGCATGGTGCTGGCTTTTGTTTTTTTTTATATATATATGAATAAGTCACCTATCACAATGGTACGTTAACATATATGTTATTTGCTGGTGCAATGCAATATTTTTCGCAATATTCAGTCGTCGAGTCAAATTGAAGTTAAACGTAAAAATAGTTTGTGAAGAAAAATGTGTTATATTAATTCAAGTCTGTAAAACAACACATATCCGCTCCTACAATGGCATTAGCTTGCAGAATATTGTCCACGAATTGTCAGTATTTTCGTCATATAACCAAACCGGTTAAATGGAGTATTGAAAGGCATTATTACTCAATAAGAATTTTAAGTAGTGGAGTATGCTTTAAAAACAATAATATTATCAGGCCACTTGAGAAAAACGATTTCAGTCGGCTTTCGATATGTTTGAGACAGTACTCTACCCAAAATGAGACTGGTGAGCCAACAAAGCCCAAACCTGGATTATTTCAGAGGTTAAAATCTATGTATCGGGACTACTGGTACGTAACAGTGCCTGTCCACTTAACCACATCAGCAATCTGGTTTGGAAGCTTCTATTACCTTGTTAGAAGGTAAGACATATAGATTTCTATGTAGAAATAAGTAAATCAATGTTATAAATTTATAATCTTAAGTTTTAATACCAGTTTTAATTTACAGTCACATGTAAATTGTCTGTTTTAGTGGTGTTGATGTCCTGGCTCTTCTGGAATCCTTGGGTTTGAGTGAAAAAATTATAGCACCGCTGAGAGATTCAAGTGCAGGCTATGTTGCACTTGCCCTTGCTCTCTACAAGTTAGTGACTCCTCTGCGATATGCTGTTACTCTTGGTAATAATAGTTCTAGTCAATATTAATTATTGTTACTCTTATCACATGCCACATCTTGAAATGAAACTTTAAAAATAGTCTTGGCATAATCTACTCAACATTTTAGAATTCCTTAAAAAAAATTAGATTTTTATATACGAGTAAGTTTAGACTAACAGTTATCAATTTGTTTTGCCAAGCACGGCTTTCCAACCTGGTTTTGCCTCATGTGAGATCTAATTATATCAATTTCTTTCATTTTAGGTGGAACCACCTTTGCTATTAACAGATTAAAAGCGTTAGGTTGGATTAAGCCTGTGCCTACTAAAGAGAGACTAAAGGAAATGTATCAAGAGAAGAAAGACAAATATCAAGATTGTAGGCAACAGTACCAAAGTCATTTACAGGAGAAGAGGAGCCATCTGTTGGAGGAAATGAGACGATACAAACAACAAATGAAGAACAGGGTCAAGAAAATGTGATTAAAGAAGGAAACAATGCAATTAAAATTTGATTTAAAAATTAATAAGCAATATGTTAGAGGTGAGGATACTAAATAATATAAAACAATGTTACTTTTTGAACTATTTATTGTTTTACAAATATTTAAATACAAAAGTTTCATTTTTTATTTTTTCTATATAAACCTAATTAAAATAATCACATGTATAGCAAAATGTACATATATAAAAAACAATTTAATATGATACATTTAAGTACATAACAAGACAGCACATAACTGGAATGTTTGTTATCGCGCCTTTTGTCTTAATGTATCGTTTGTGACATCTGCCTCCTCAATTATTTGTTCTCAAAAAATTATTTGTGTTTAACACAAATGTTACATGTATAACATACACATACTAGCTGCACTTTATAAATGTGCTGTCAATATCAGTTTCTAAAATTAGTAAATGCATTTCCAACCGTAATAGTCCGGCAATGAAATTGCTTTGTACCGCTGTATTAAATGTCTTCCTAATTAAATATAAAAGCAATGTATTAATTATTTTGTCTTAAAAAATAAATATTGTTACAAAAAAGCTTATTACACAGTCATTCCGGTATTATTATTTATTACTAATAATATAGCAGATGAACCAGAGTTAAAATCTTGTAGGAGGTAAATTCTTACTCAACAGCAAAATTATGTGAACATGAAAGATTTTTTATAACACTAACAGATATCACAATTATTATAACAGGCAAAACAAAGTTGGCTCAAATGATCACATTTATCTACCTAATTAAAACCTATTATTCATACAGTTAGTGTCTCTTAATCAGCCTAAGTTTCCCTTATTTCATATATCATATAACACATTCATCATAATGTGGAATAACATTAAACCAGGTAGTTGTTTTATAGGCCTACATACAACATCATTTGTTTAAAAATAATAGCTACACCTATAGCATAGCCTATTTAGTTATGTTTCAAAACGATTATGCACAAAATTCAACAGTGCTGTTTTAACATAACTGTGATTATAATGTTAAAGCTACAATATTTTAGTCCAGTCATTTAAAATCTTACCTATTCATGAAAATAAAACTTAATTTATTCAGTTCTTGCTGAATTAATTAATGAAGATCAATTCCTATTGGGAGACCAATTATTTTAAATCAATTATTATTACAACCTGTTGAACAGCTTATTGAGAGATGAGGATTCAGGATATGCACCCAGACCAATAAACCTAGTTGAAAAAAAAAAAACTTTTTTTTTAACACTGTAGACTTAAATAAATCTAACAGTTGCCAATAAAATCCCGAGCACATACTAGATTTAAATAAATTACCTTACGCATGCATGTAAGATAATATCATGGAAACAATTTAGAAATAATTTAAATGGATTTACACAGGGTTGGTTAAGGTTTGTATGGCAAGGGTTGGCGCGCGGCAGTAACAAACGAGAAGCTTATGGTCTAGTATAGGACGTTAATCAATTCACTTGGCTGGCACCCTTACTTATGTGAAATTATGGAACATATTTCGGTAGTATAGCGGTTAGGGAGAGGTATGTTTTGTTACATCAACGTAACGTAAGACTTTTTTCTATTCATCACATGAGTGAATGGGATAGATAGTTCTGCTTCGTCCCATTAACATCTCCCGCATAACTTCTCTACCGCTAACAGCTTAGTTATGCTCTATGCCTGTGGTAATGCACGCTTATTTGCAAACCAGTAGGATACATACGAGACATAGTGACCAAATCACATGACTCATGTCGCGTTCCTTTTTGAATTTCTCGCGCGTTACTTGCTTAATATGCTTACAGATAGAGCTAAACGACAATTATAGTAGCAGAGCTTTTGTTTTAGCAACTAGCGTCGTAAACACTCTCTCACTTCCTCTACCACTGCTAAAAATATTATCATAATAACAATGTCAGGACAAGACCGTAAGTAAGGCAGCAAGGGTCAATTTAAATACATCTCACGTGATTAAGTTGCCCGATAGTGCGAAACATAAATTAGATTTAGTCTGACCAGAAATCTATAAATCCGCGGCGCCACATGATTTTTGATGTGTCTGGCTGGCAACAAGCGTTATTATGAAATTAATTCTATTCAATTACTGCAATATGGCGTCGTAGGAGCCATGTCGGAAGCCTAAGGCGGTTCTATAATTCTGACACCAGGGTTTGTGAGGTAGGGTAACCTCGAAACCCACTCGATAAGCAAGCAATATGGCGAGGTTTTTACTGGTCGTCAGGCGTAAAGTTAACTCGCGGGAATCTCATTAGTAATCAATCAGAACTTGCAACTCGTAGTCGTCGAATGTAGTAGCGTTGAAGTGTATATACCTCAGTGGTCGGTGTGGTGACTGGTGAGTGGTGATTGGTGAGTGGTGAGTGGTCAGCCCATGTACTGGTAGGAGGCGGGGGAGAGGTGCGGCGCGGGGGGCTGGCCGGGCCCGGAGGCCGCGCCGATGGTCGCCAGGTGACACGCGCGACACATTAACTTGCCTGGAACATGGGGTTGTATTAGTAAAACTAGCATTTCAACGGGTCTTATAAGCGAGTCGTATCCATTAAATTATCTGTCAAAACGTCTTATTTATTTATTTATTTATTAGGACAACCTGTGGTAGTACAATAAAAATTACAATTGGTATAGGAAGACACTATATAAATAGCATAATTGCCCTACCTGTAGGAGCCACAGCATGCGTGCATTGCAGCATGCATTGTTTAATCCTAAAGCCCAAAAGCTTCAAAAAGTGGTCACAATTTTTTAAATTTCGTTTACTGCAAATGAGCTGTCTTGGTTGTGCCTATTCATGAGGTCATTGTACAATATTTCTTCAGACACAAGGCTGTTAGCCAGAATGTTAGGTGAATTATTTTTCAAACGTGTGACATTTGGTTGGATAATACATAAATCAAAATCCGTCCTCTAATGAAGGATGAAGCTTTAATAGGAGCTAGTATATTCAATTTGTTGAAAGTATTCAAAAAATTAACAAGGGAAGAGTAACCATAAAATGCTTATTTATAGAAAAAAATTGCTACAATAAAATTTCATGGTTTCCTATCCTGCGATTTAAGAATACGATATCGTTTGTCAATAAGTACATACATATAATACAAATTGAAGACGCCACAAGCCAGATTCATACACAATAGCCGACAAAACAAACATGCGTAAATATGTGTATGTACACCCTTAAATAGGATTTGTTGGTGCCAAATCCGCTTCAAAGTGCAACCGGTACTATCTATTTACGGTTTTTGGCAATCATTTCAACTTATTGTTTTACAAAAGAATGCAACACAAATACAGGAGTAAGAAAAAAATCTAAAGATCTACGCATTATCTATGACAGATTCAACTGACCAGTTATAAAAATGTTACAGAATTTTAATCAGCTGTACAATTTTTATCATTGCTATTATTATTTTATTTCATCATCATTTCAGTTGAAGACGTCTCTGCTGGACCTGATCTATGTCTCCCTTATTAATATCTAGCTTTCCGCCCCGCGGCTCCGCCCGCGCTAATACTTTTTCCCGTGGGAATGAGGAATTTTCCTGCGGTAAAAGGTAGGTAGAAATGTTATTCTAATGATTTAAAAATTACAATTACATTACAATAGTATTATGTTATATACTATTGTAAAGTTTTATTAAAATCCATTAATGCGTTTTTGCGTGAAAGAATAACAAACATCCATCCATCTATCCATCCTCACAAACTTTCGCGTTTATAATATTAGTAGAAGTAGGAAGTAGGATTGTAGGATTTATATTGTATCTACTTGTGTAACCTATAAGTCGCAGTCCACGTGGCAGTAATAGTAGTATAGTAGTGTAGTTACCGGCCAGCGGGTAGCAGTCCACGTGGCAGTAATAGTAGTATAGTAGTGTAGTTAGCAGCGCTTGTCGGGCTCGTCGGTGAGCTGCATGCCGCACACGCAGCACATGTAGCAGTCCACGTGGCAGTAATAGTAGTATAGTAGTGTAGTTACCGGCCAGCGGGTAGCAGCGCTTGTCGGGCTCGTCGGTGAGCTGCATGCCGCACACGCAGCACATGTAGCAGTCCACGTGGCAGTAATAGTAGTATAGTAGTGTAGTTACCGGCCAGCGGGTAGCAGCGCTTGTCGGGCTCGTCGGTGAGCTGCATGCCGCACACGCAGCACATGTAGCAGTCCACGTGGCAGTAATAGTAGTATAGTAGTGTAGTTACCGGCCAGCGGGTAGCAGCGCTTGTCGGGCTCGTCGGTGAGCTGCATGCCGCACACGCAGCACATGTAGCAGTCCACGTGGCAGTAATAGTAGTATAGTAGTGTAGTTACCGGCCAGCGGGTAGCAGCGCTTGTCGGGCTCGTCGGTGAGCTGCATGCCGCACACGCAGCACATGTAGCAGTCCACGTGGAAGTCGCGGTCCATCGACACCACGCGCACCGTCTCGTCCGTGCCTTCCACCGGCGTTATGCCTGCCACCAAACATGCACATCAAACTCGCCCATTCTTTATCAGACGACGTAGGCTGCTTTTTCATCAGAGATACGCTATGGATGCGTTTAATATCCATTAATCATATTCATTGGTGCACATAGCTTAGCACTGGTGGAAACGGATTTATCTGTGTTTTTCATATGGAAGGATGCGTGCTATGGGTGCGAGCTATGGATATATGCTCTCGCTGCTTTCCTACTATCGATACATAGCGTAGCTCGAGCTGCGCATCTTCATAGCGCATCTCGCTCGCATCGCTACATAGCATATAGTTTTAATAAGTTTAATATTTTTTACAATTTTATTAACATTCGTTCTATTGAAATTCCGCAATATGGCGAGGTGTTTTATTCTTCTAGGCTGACTACAGCATATTTAAAAAATGGATTGCCCAAAATGAAGTCCAGTTAGAGCCTGACCAAAGAAATAAAAAACCTGCTCTGGGGGCGCCACGTGTATATTTTTACAAACTTCCTTCTGAAATTAGTTCCATTGAAATTCCGCAATATGGCGAGTGTTATATTCTTCTAGCTTGACTCAGCGAATTGCCCAAAATGAAGTCTAGTTACATAATAATAATACAAGTAAAGCCTGAACAAAGAAACAAAAAACCTGCTTAGGGGGCGCCATGTGTATATTTTTAATTTAGTTCCATTGAAATTCCGCAATATGGCGAGGTTTCTCATTTGTCTGGTCGGCCTGTTAGCACGCGATCTATGAGACGTCACTGCTAACAGTTTACAACTTATGTAGGTTTAGGCTGTAATGCATGTTATCGTTCCTTGATCATCGTGGTAGCTCAATTAAGTAAGTAGTTTGACCTTAACTCAATAGATGGCGCTGCTTCGATTATATATAAAGAATGTCACAGCTGAAAAAACCCTCTTTCAAATAAATGTACCGATCGATAGCAATTCTATATTAATTTGCTTGCTCATTTCCTAATTCCGCAACGAGATTTACACGGGCTTTTTTTTTTTTAAATTAAATTTTTTATTGAGGCTTCTGACGCTCTTAGCGACAATGCCAGCCTCATAGTTTTGGACGATGGTTTGGAGAACCTTTAACGGTTCTTAACCGACTTTAACACGGGCTTTACATGTAGATGTCATGTTACCTTTCCCGCAGCTGGCGCACTTGGGCGCGAACATGCGGTGGTAGTCGTTGACGCAGTAGATCTTGTTGTCCACGTCCACGGTGAAGGGCACGCCGTCCAGGCACTCGTTGCACACGCAGCAGCGGAAGCAGCCCGGGTGGTACGACTTGCCCATCGCTTGCAGGATCTACACACATCATTACTAGAGACCATTTTATTTTTATTACTAGCGACCCGCCCCGGCTCCGCGCGGGAAAATGGTTATTGTGGGTTATCCTTAAGTATATTATGCATGTATTATACATATAAACTTTCCTCTTGAATCACTCTATCTATTTAAAAAAACCGCATCAAAATCCGTTGCGTAGTTTTAAAGATTTAAGTATACATAGGGACATAAGGACATAGAGACAGAGAAAGCGACTTTGTTTTATACTATGTACAGTCGGGCCGGAACCTAAAGTTACTTTTGACAGCTCAAAAAAAGGTCGACATAACTTTAGCACGGCGTAATATTTTTAATCTAAATTCTTTAATCGCTTATCTCCGCAATCAATCACAAACGAAACATATAGCTAATCGTAAATGTAAAACAAAAAATAGGTTTCCCAATTTTCAAATCATATGACATGTTAAAAAACATTTAATTACGTTTTCTGTAATACGATCATACGAGGTTATGGCGTACGGATTTATTTTTTTTAATTTTCTTCTTTGTCTTAGTGATGTAACCTCAAATAACACATGGTCATCATTCCAACGTTAAAAATAATAGTAAGGACAGATATAGGCAAATTATGTAACTAATTTGCTTTTTTAAATTAAATGACACACATACATATTCCACGGTAAATATCCCGTATACAATATCGTAAAGACGACGAAATGAAACTTGAAAAAACCAAAAATCTCATTTCATCCGATTTCGATCGCGATATTAGAATCGATAATATTATTGACAACGAAATAATCATATATGTCAGTGATGATAATAGTGACACTGATTCTAATTCTGACGATGAATCCGACCTCGAGTCCGATGTTTTATTTTTTAATACAAAAATCTATTAAAACAATAGGTATTGTACTTGGTACTTAGTATCAAATAGTCACAGCGATACGTATCTAAAATATGCAGTTACTTCACTAGTATTGTCAAGCTGACATACGTCAAAAGTAACTTTAGGTTCCGGCCCGACTGTAGTGATAAAGATCATGTAGTAATGTAAAGAGCGTCGGTGGCCAAGTGGTTAAGTAGTCTAAGTTAGTAGGCTAGTCACTGTACCCTTATTTTGTTCTATAGCATCATAAACAATAAATTTATTTAATTAAAACAATAGTTTCTCAGTTTGATTGCAAAGTTTTCATAGCTAAATGGCAGAATAATATAATAAAATAATTGGTAAGCATATAACTAAGTCCTGGCACAGAATACCAAATAGTAGTCCCTACAGAAGCTCCACTAGGCGACATAATTCAAATAAATTGCAACCCTATCTCCGTTACAATAAAGTGCTATTCAGATCGCACGGCGCTAGGCGAAAAGACGAAGTTGCTGCATCTCTTTCTCTCGCGTTGCGCCAACTCTTGTGCCACTCTACTAACACCTTTAGGGCTGTCGTCTTTGAGAAAATAAAACATCTGATTTATTAACCTATAAGGTACCTACCTTTTACTCAAACAAATGATGGTTCAAATAAACCAATGCTACTACTATTTACTAAGTAATAGTATTACTCGTATTATAATGTTTGCAAACTATATTTACTCGTTGGTAGGTAGGTAAGTACTTTAGTTTATGAAAATACGTCATAATGTTACTGTAGGTTTGTCAGAGAAAATTATGAGGACAAGAAAAGAGCTCTAAAAAAAAATACTTCCGATCCAGTCCTTTTCCTTTTAATTTTTGCATCCATAAACACAACAGCATTTGTCGTATTGTTGTGAAGTCATTTTCGTAATTTGAGCGAGCGGAGCGGAGCGTAATAACGACGCGTCACGCGCGCCCGGCGACTGTTCGCGTACTGATGTAGCTAGCCCTGCCTTTCATCGGCCGGGGCGATATTTCGCCCGTCGTCATACCTATTCTTCCGAGTGAAACCCCCCTGGTCTTGGGCTACTTTTTATCACTAGAAAAATCTTATTCATATTGGAATGGAAATACCGAAAAACAAGGTGCGTTTAGCGACAGTTATGTGCCAGTGTACATACATACATAATAATAAAATAATGTTATGTACTCACCATTTCCATGATCAGATGACCACATATTGCACATTTCTCTGCAGTCTGTTGGAAGCCCGAATACTGTAAAACAGTTTAATAACTTTTTTAGAAAGTAGTGTTCCTTCCACTAATGAAATAAACAAACAAATGAATTTGGGCTAAAGAAATATCCAGAGTAGATAATAATATACTAATATTAAACAAATGTAATAAATTATCTGTACTCAAAACTTTCAGTTACACTGTTAAATCTCATTGCATTATAACTATTTATAACATACATACAACATGACTCACCAGTCATATCCATGCAACAATGACAATTTAAAATAAACAAAAATTGTAACTAATAATTTGGAAGATACATAATTTATTTTGACGCATCTGAATATTAAGCCTTATTTACGCCGAGGCAACAACGTGCAACAGTGTCGCATGCGACAGAATGGGAAGTTTTCCTGTAATCAATTAAGAAAAAAAAAACTTACAAAACGGCACAACAGATGGCACTAGTAAATAGTGAGGCAATAAATACAGAAGTATTGGATTATAAAAAACATTCAATCAACTAATTATCCTAAAATTAATCTCAGTCAGAATAATGTACAATCTGACCAGAAAAAAGTCATAGTCTACAATGAGGCAAATAAATTTTCTGATTTCTGAATAAATCTCACTGTTCTCATTACTAGCGTCATCTATCTATGGGAACTTAAGGAACGCTAGTTTTTTTTTATTTAAGCTGTCAGAAAATCTCCCACTGTAAACAAATTACAATGAAATGCTTTCAAAATTATCTAGCCACGAAGTTGCTTCGGCATCAAATAGGCTGCCGCATGCCGCAAATATTTTCTATTTGTAGTATACCACAAGATTTTACAATTATGTAGCATGCGACACTGTTGCATATTGTTGCCTCGGCGTAAATGAGGCTCTACTAACCTCGTCACGATTCGTGTCTGTGATACTAACCAAATAATCTTCTTCACAGTACACCTTGCCGTGCACGTTGTAGAAGGCCTTCCCTCTGAGCGCGCGGCCGCAGGAGCAGCAGATGAAGCAGTTGGTGTGATACAGGTTGCCCATCGCCTGACATGCCTGCCCCGCTCCCGTCACCCCTGCCCCGCAAGTGTGGCAAATACCTGAAGCAATGGAATGCAAATATTTTATTACTTGAACACTAGCTTTGTTTACGCTAGCGTTAACAGTTTTTCCCGTGTGAATGAGGTATTATTTCATTTCTGCAATATAAAGTAGCCCACCAACCCTGTCCCAAGGTCTATTCTATCCCTGTACCAAGTTTCATCATAATCGGTTTAATGCTTTTAGTATAAAAGCATAACAAACAGACAGAGTTACTTTCGCATTTATTTAACAAAGCTAATAATTTCCAGTAAATCACAGGATTGATATTAAAAATTATCTCAAATTCCTTTCATTCAAATTAAATGACACATTGTTTAAATTTCTTTCTAATACTGTGTTACTAACATGTTATTGATTTAATGCTCACAACCTATTTATTCTTATCTGCAAGTTATGTTACTAATGCAAGTCATATTTATGATAAAGGCTGGGTCTGGCTGCTAATTAGTCAAGTTAGTACTTAGTTAATTATGAAATACTCACCAAAATACTCTCCTTCCTCATCCTGCCTCTCCATCTCCTCTTCAAGTTGTCTTGTTAATTCCTCAATCTTGCGTTGAGCTTCGCTGGGTCCATGGGGCCTCGGTGGCGTGATGCTGTAAGGCAAGAGGCTCTTGCCTCGCCCTCCCGAGCCTCTGGACCCACCTGACAGTTGAGACACAGAGCTAGGAGTGGGGCTAGGAGCAGGGGACTGAGCAGGGGAACAGAGGGATGTCAATCCTGATACTAAATTCCTAGACCCAATAGACTCTGATGTCAAGGATACATTGTCTTTGTTAGCGGCAGCCACTGCTGCTGCTGTGGAGCCTCCGGTCATACAGACATAGTCAGAGCTATTGGCATCATCAACTATTTGCATTCTGTTTCCAGTGGGCTTGGCATTGTACCCCCCATTAGCCAAGGGTGGTTTGTGGTTAGAATCATGTCCAATATTATTTCCAATGTTTGGTTTAGGATGATAAAATTTAGGGCTAGATGCAGATCCTTGAACCTCTGTAGCTATGTTTGCTTTAGGCCTCTGAGCACTTGGAGCTATGGAAGCATAGATAGCTGTTGATGGAACCGTAATACCTTTGCTGTCGAAGCTGATAGAAGTATTGTTTTTCAACAGTGCACTCACATCTGTGTATTTTGGAGGAGCAGACTTCATTACAGTATAGTCACTGCTTGGATTATCATGAGTTGAATTATAAGGTGGAGGTGGAAGAGCTTTATCTAATTTTCCTTTGTCACTTAAAAGTGTCTGTGATAAATTCCTAGTAGTAGTGGTGTTAGGTACTTGTGGCCCCGGCATTGAGCTTTGTTGTATATAACGTTGTGGGGCCTGTTGGTCAGTATTATGCTGAACTTTGTATTCATTTTTCTTGTCATTATCTGAACAAAGCATGTTCTCATATACAGATGGATTTAGTCTGGGTTTGGAGTTAACTGGGACTTGGGGCTGGGCTTTGCTGTAACGGGTATCGTAATATCCTTCGGAAGCAGGCGGCGGCGGCGGGCCCCCCTGGTACAGCTGGTGGAAGTACGGCGGCTGTGGCGATCGTTGCTCGCCGTAGTAGTCAATATTTTCATACACCGGTGGAGGATACTGAGGGTTAGCTGGGATTTCATACAAATCCTCTGTTTGATAACTGAGCGAACGCTGCGATATCGAGTCAATAGATCTAGTCGGGCTCGACGGTAGGGCTGCTGTGTTTATATCGCGCTTGCTCAGAGAGGCTATCGTCTCAACACGTTTGGGAGTCGCGAACTTTGAAGCAGCTATAACGTTAGACCGCTCGTAAAAGCTGTAATCTTGCCTATTGTTTTGGGTGTTGTCTAGCACAAAACTTTCGATGGCTCCTACGGGTCGGGGTTTGCTGAGAGAGCTCGTATTGGTCGGCGCAGAACCTCGCGCCTGCTCAGTTTCATCCTCATCTTTGTTGGATAATTTCAAATCTTGAAGACCCAAGATGCAGCGTTGTTCGTCGGGGTTATTTCTTCTTGATGAATCCATTCTAAGATTTTGCAATGGGATGAAAGCTACCAAAAACTATAATCATTACCAAAAAACCATCACATGAATCATAATTTTATCCACAAAACCAAAATCTTCACTCATCAACAAAACATCGCGTTGAATAGAATAGTGATGGATGAGCTTATTTTGTGCTTGCTTTGCTTGCTTGTTTTTTTTATCGATAAATATCGGTTTTTTAGGCACCGATTTATTTCACGGGAGACAAAAGACAGAAGACGAAAGAGACGCAGTTATGCGTTAGAATGCGATACAAATACACCGCGCTCACTCTTACGCATAACTGCGTCTCTTTCGTCTTTTGTCTCCCGTGAAATAGGTAGTTGAGTGGCTGCATGAGCTTGGTTTCTTTGCTATTTTTTTTATCATATTATGCTTTTTTGACTGTTGTGTGACCAGATATGGTGGATTCTGCCATTTGAGACAAATTATTCATGCCAAGAGAAAAGCAAAATTTTATAATTATACTAGCTGTCCGCCCACGCACGGCTACGCCCGCGTTCCTTTTTTTTTTTTTTTTGGGGATGAAAAATAGATGTTGGCCGATTCTCAGACCTACTGAATACGCTCACAAAATTTCATGAGAATCGGTCTAGCCGTTTCGGAGGAGTATGGAATCGAACACTGTGACACGAGAATTTTATATATAAGATTAAAGTTTTGTACCTCTTTGTTTAGAATGAGTGAAGTGAAGAAGCAGCATAATCTAACATTTTTTAAAATTTGAGTAAATACTCCACTTTATTTTATTTCGAGTTGGCAAATGGGAGAGAGAAGTTTCGGTCGGAAAGATTTGATAAAGCCGGCACTACACTCTCGACAAAACCCGAGAGCCGAAAGGGACGCGGTTATGCGTCAGAATGAGATGCAAATACACCGCGCTCACTCTTGCGCATAGCTGCGTCCCTCGTATTGGCCATGTCTCGTCTAGTTTTGTCGAGAGTGTAGTGCCCGCTTAATTCTGAGATGGACACCCTGACTGACCGGCCGGCCGCCATTTTGTTCTCAATGTCAATGAAGAACGATGCTTGTTGCGTTGCATTGCGTTGTATAATTTTGTAAAAGTGAGAAATAAAAATCATTCAGTGGACACTTGAATGAAGAGTAAGCAGACTACGTTCTCATAATGTATGATACAGAAGATGACCAATATGAAGAGGAAGATGTTGAAGAAATCTCTACCGAACTCTGGCAGGAAGCCTGTTGGATTGTTATCAACGCGTACTTTGATGAAAAAGGTTTGGTACGACAGCAGTTAGACAGTTTTGATGAATTTATTCAGATGTCTGTACAGCGTATTGTCGAAGATTCACCGCCTATTGAACTTCAAGCCGAAGCTCAACACTCATCCGGCGAAATTGAGACTCCTCCGAAATATCTCCTGAAGTTTGATCAAATTTATCTGTCGAAGCCCACACATTGGGAAAAAGATGGAGCACCATCACCTATGATGCCTAATGAAGCTCGTCTTCGAAACTTAACATACTCTGCTCCACTTTATGTCGACATCACTAAAACTATAATTAAGGAAAATGAAGACCCTATTGAGACACAGCATCAAAAAACATTTATCGGAAAAATTCCAATCATGTTGCGTTCCACATATTGCCTGTTAAGTAATCTCACTGATCGTGATTTGACTGAACTTAATGAATGCCCGCTTGATCCAGGTGGTTACTTTATAATCAATGGCTCAGAAAAAGTTTTGATAGCTCAGGAAAAAATGGCAACTAATACTGTTTATGTATTCAGCATGAAAGATGGAAAATATGCTTACAAAACAGAAATCAGATCTTGTCTTGAACACAGCTCCAGGCCAACATCCACTTTGTGGGTTAATATGATGGCTCGAGGAGGTCAGAATATGAAAAAATCTGCAATTGGTCAAAGAATCATAGCCATTGTTCCATACATTAAGCAAGAAATCCCAATCATGATTGTATTCAGAGCACTGGGTTTTGTAGCAGACAGAGATATTTTGGAGCATATCATTTATGATTTTGATGATCCTGAAATGATGGAAATGGTAAAGCCATCTTTAGATGAAGCTTTTGTGATTCAAGAACAAAATGTTGCTTTAAATTTTATTGGAGCTCGCGGAGCTCGCCCAGGTGTGACAAAAGAAAAACGAATCAAATATGCAAGGGAAATATTGCAAAAGGAAATGCTTCCTCATGTAGGTGTTTCTGATTTTTGTGAAACTAAAAAAGCTTATTTCTTGGGTTACATGGTACATAGATTGTTGTTGGCTGCCTTGGGACGAAGAGAATTGGATGACAGAGATCACTATGGGAACAAAAGATTGGATCTGGCAGGACCCTTATTGGCATTTTTATTCAGGGGCCTCTTTAAAAACTTACTGAAAGAAGTCAGAATGTATGCTCAGAAGTTTATCGATAGAGGAAAGGATTTTAATCTTGAATTGGCAATCAAAACAAAAATAATTACAGATGGTCTCAGGTATTCACTTGCTACAGGAAACTGGGGTGATCAGAAAAAAGCCCATCAAGCCAGAGCCGGAGTATCTCAAGTATTGAACAGGCTCACATTTGCCTCTACCCTGTCACATTTAAGGCGTGTCAACTCTCCTATAGGACGAGATGGTAAGCTGGCAAAACCCCGTCAGCTTCACAACACTTTGTGGGGAATGATTTGCCCAGCTGAAACACCTGAAGGTGCTGCTGTAGGACTTGTGAAAAATCTTGCATTGATGGCTTATATCTCTGTTGGAAGCCAACCATCTCCTATCCTTGAGTTCTTGGAAGAATGGTCAATGGAAAACCTTGAAGAAATTGCACCATCAGCCATAGCTGATGCCACAAAAATATTTGTAAATGGCTGTTGGGTTGGGATTCATAGAGATCCAGAGCAGTTGATGGCAACGTTAAGAAAGCTTCGCCGTCAAATGGACATTATTGTATCTGAAGTCAGCATGATTCGTGACATAAGAGATAGGGAAATCAGAATATACACTGATGCAGGCCGAATTTGTAGGCCCTTGTTGATTGTTGAAGATGGAGTGCTTTTGTTGAAGAAGAAACATATTGACAATCTCAAAGAAAGGGATTACAATAACTATGGATGGCAAAATCTGGTAGCCAGTGGAGTGGTTGAATATATTGACACTTTAGAAGAAGAAACTGTGATGATTGCTATGAGCCCTGAAGATCTGAAGATAAATAAAGAATATGCTTACTGTTCCACATATACACATTGTGAGATTCACCCAGCCATGATTCTGGGTGTTTGTGCATCAATTATACCTTTCCCTGATCACAACCAAAGCCCAAGAAACACTTACCAAAGTGCTATGGGTAAACAAGCTATGGGGGTTTACATTACAAATTTCCATGTCAGAATGGACACCTTAGCCCATGTGTTATATTATCCTCATAAACCTTTGGTTACCACAAGATCTATGGAATACTTACGCTTCAGAGAATTACCTGCTGGGATTAATTCTATTGTTGCTATTTTGTGTTACACTGGGTACAATCAGGAAGACAGTGTCATCTTGAATGCATCTGCTGTGGAGAGAGGGTTCTTCAGGTCTGTGTTTTATCGTTCTTATAAAGATTCAGAATCTAAAAGGATTGGGGACCAAGAAGAGCAGTTTGAGAAACCAACCAGACAGACTTGCCAAGGAATGAGAAATGCATTATATGACAAACTGGACGAAGACGGAATTATCGCTCCTGGAATTCGTGTATCTGGAGATGATGTAGTCATTGGCAAAACTATTACTTTACCCGAAAATGACGACGAGTTGGAAGGGACAACGAAACGTTACTCTAAACGTGATGCTTCAACATTCTTGCGTAACAGCGAAACTGGTATTGTTGATCAAGTCATGTTAACGCTTAATAGCGAAGGATATAAATTCTGCAAAATTCGTGTTAGGTCCGTGCGCATACCACAAATCGGAGATAAGTTTGCCTCCCGACATGGACAAAAAGGAACATGTGGAATTCAGTATCGCCAAGAAGATATGCCATTTACTTGCGAAGGTCTTACTCCTGACATAATTATCAATCCTCACGCTATCCCGTCTCGTATGACAATTGGTCACTTGATTGAATGTATTCAAGGAAAAGTATCCTCAAACAAGGGCGAGATAGGCGATGCTACTCCATTCAATGACGCTGTTAACGTGCAAAAGATATCTTCCTTGTTGCAAGAATATGGCTATCATCTTCGTGGGAATGAAGTGATGTATAATGGACATACAGGACGTAAAATCAACGCGCAGGTGTTTTTAGGACCTACTTATTACCAACGTCTAAAGCATATGGTCGACGACAAAATCCACTCGAGAGCTAGGGGTCCTGTGCAGATATTGGTGAGACAGCCTATGGAAGGAAGAGCGAGAGATGGAGGTTTACGTTTTGGTGAAATGGAGCGCGATTGCCAAATCGCTCACGGTGCTGCTCAGTTTCTACGAGAGCGACTTTTCGAAGTATCTGACCCTTATCGTATTCATGTTTGCAATTTTTGTGGATTGATTGCTATTGCTAATTTGCGAAACAACACTTTTGAATGCAAAGGGTGTAAGAACAAAACTCAAATATCGCAAGTACGACTGCCTTATGCTGCAAAATTGTTATTCCAAGAACTCATGTCCATGAACATTGCTCCAAGATTGATGGTAGTGAACTAAGCATTATAATAATAAGATGTCTTACTTAGTTAATATGAATTGTGAAATTAAAGAAAATAAATTGTACTAACATTTTAAACGACTTTTATTATCACAAATCGACAACATTAAATGCAACTTAACACAATCACGATACAAAAGTGTACAATTAATTGATCCTTCTTACTTCAATAAAATTTATAATATATCAAATGCATTGATCAACTTCATTGTCTACAAATTGAGGTATACCTTTCATTGGAAGTGCTTGATTAAACTCGGTTTTCAAGAACAGCTTGTGCAAAGACAATATAAAAATAAATATTGCGGCTAAGGTTCCGTACTCTTATTTTTTAAAATATAATAGGTAATCTGCACCGGCGCTTATTTATGCAATCATATCTTAGAAGAAAGAGATTAATGTAAATCCTTAACACTACAATAAATTTTCTAATATACATGACATGACACCAAGAAGCTAAGTAAGCAAAATTGAATAACATGAATTACTACTTACATAGAAAACCAGACACAGAAAGGCCAAATAATCCTATAAAAAAAAAATCAAATAAAACTATTGCCGTAACAGTAGAATCTGCGCAGTTACATTTGACAGCTTCTAGAATTTAATTAACACAAAAGTAGATGAAGCTGGCTGGACACATAAGAAATTGAATTGAATTAACACTCGCGCGGATCTGTTGTTTATATTTATACAACGGATATAAGAATAATCCAAAGTGCTCAGCTTGATCTGCTCTTGATTGTACAAGAGCTCGGAACCCTAAAACCATGTAGGTATATGTTACAATAAATTATAAACAATAACTTTGTATTTCGAAAAAATAAATACCTAACAATCAAACAACGATAACATTATGGTAATATTAAATTAAATAAACGGTTGCTATTGATTTGTAAATAGCGGTAACATTTCTATTATTTCCCCTAAATTTCAGAAAAAAAACGTAGAACTAGGATTAGGACACATTCATTTAATGTGCGTACAATTTTATAGATATTTTGCATACATACATATTGAGTGTAAATCAGAACATGAGAGAGAGCATATTAAAAGTGTGGTGTTTTGTTTTCCGAGATTAGAGATTGCAAAATCCGGATTTTTTTTAAATCCGGATTTCTGATTTTTCTTTTGATTTAAATCCGGATAATTCGGATTTTTCGAAGTTTTAAACCGATTTGATTAAAATCTGCATTTATTCAGAAACGACAGAATAAAATCAACAAAAAGAACAACAAAACTTTGGGTATCTTTCCCTGATATGTGTAAATTAGTTAACTAACGCATAAACGTATAAACGTATAACGTATAAACTGAACATAACATAAAATCAAATGCAACAAAACGTAAGATAATTCAGATATCCACCTTTTTTATAAAACTGCAGTCTCCAAAAACTAATTTATCTACACTCATGTCGTAAATCCTTCATTTACTTATCAGAAACGCTAAGCAAATGATATACCTTTCGATGGAGCCGTGACTAAGGATCCATACAAATTTCATTTCGTTATCGCAAAGTTGTAACAAAATGAAGTTTTTTTTTTTTTTTTTTTACGCAGATGCTTGCTATTTGAGCACACTAGCGTGTTTCGGAACGCAACCCTGGCGGCGCGCATGCGCGGTGCGATATTACTGCAAATTTATTTTCGCGCCATTAACGTTTGTATTTTTCCTTTTGCAGTTTGTATAATATGTAATTCGTTATTCGTTGTAATAGTAATAAGTAAGTCGTTATTTCAAGTTTTTTTACTAAAAACCCAAAAAAATGTCTGAAACTGATAGTGATATAGGTAGACGAAAATTTGACACCCCCGGATATTCTTGAAACAGCAACTAAAATGACAAATAATCTTCTCCCAGAAAAATCAAGGAAGATATACGAAAAAACCTATGAAGAATTCATGGATTGGAGAATGAAGAAAAACACTACATCATATTCTGAAAATGTCTTACTTGCGTATTTTCAAGAGATGTCAGAAAAACTAAAATCTCCAACAAACAATGATTACTTTATTTTGTCTTTAATTTAAATTTGTTGTATGAGTGTAGATAAACTATTGTATGCAACTGTACATAATTAGTATTTAACACTCGTGTATACTTTTATGAAACTCGCTGCGCTCGTTTCATAAACCACACTCGTGTTAAATACCCCTCATTATGCAACAGTTGCATAAATAGCTATTTTAACAACTCAGTTACAAATAAGAGAAAAAATAATTAATAAATTATATTTTATGACATAAGTAAATTCAGTAAATTATATTAATCAGTCTTTTTTAGAAAACGAGATCTTAAAAACATGAAAGCGCGCGCGTCTCTCCACTTTGCTCGGTTTATTGCCTTATATGGGCATAAACAGAGTCAATTACGGATTTCGCGCCAAATTCGTTCAAACAAAGTACATAATAGCTTATACTTAATCCTAAAAATTCAAATGTTGTTCGAATTCTTGTATTAAAGTAAGTAATACCGATCTACTCATTACTTACAATGAAAATTTGTGGATAAATGCAAAATATTATCCAATAAACTCAATTTTGACTAAAATTCGAAAAAACCGAATAGTAGTCTTAAAAACCGGATTTAAAAAACTCCGGAAAATCCGGATTTTTCAGTTGTTTTCGAATTTCGAAGAATCCGGATTGCATTCTCTATCCGAGATTAAGCTTCCATTCCTTGTTTATTTTTTTTATTTCAGGCACGTGACGCGCTTTCAAAAGAAAGCATAGTAAATTTTTTTTTTTCTTTTTATACCACTAGTTGTCCGCCCTGCGGCTTTGCCTGCATTATATTTTTAAGAGATCCAAGTCGATATTTTATAAATGAATTAAATAAAGACAATAGACACGTTATTGGCATTCAGTAGTCAGGGACCTAAATAGTGTTATTTTATTTTAGCTTATTTATAAGGGATTCGCGTCATGAAATTCACGTGCCTGCTATAAATGAATGCTTACATACAACGCATGTGCATTTTTAGGATAAAATAGTGTTAAGATTATGTACTAAATAAAATATTCCCGTGCAAAATTTACAATTTTAATAAATTAATTATAATTATATTAACGGAAGAAGTTCGGAAGTGCGCAATTATACTTAAATTATACTGTACAACTTACGTATGTATTCACCTATAGCCCCTCTTAATACAGTAATGCAGCAAGAAACGGGGCTAAGATAAGATAACGCAATCCGCTTTTAAATTTCTAGTCAAGGTTTACAATATACAGTAATCATTGGATGTATGCAGTGGACAAATCCAACGATATAAGTTCATACTTTCTTCGAGGAATACTACATAAAGTAATCATCACCAAACAACATGGGCCAAAACCCTCAATTTTATCAGTATGACTGATCAATATAATATCTTATTCGAATATATCTTCAATATATCGGTATCAAAATAGTAACGATAAGTTCATAGACCTCAAAAAAAAAGCAATGGTACGTGGACAGTTTGACTAGAACTCGTGACCGTATTGACTGGGTGGTAAGTGTCAGATTCAGTTGGGCGGGTTGGGCGGCGGCAGCGCCCTCTGTTCGTCCTCGTCCTCCCGCGGCCGGCTCCACTTGATCATGGTCTCCGGCGACCGATACAGGAACACCAGCTTCGCGAACAAGTCTTCCTCAAGAGCCAGCTCAAGTGCTTCACGCACCTACAAACAAGTATTACACCATTATAAGTGAACGTCAAGATGGCGGGACCCGTCTGTTTTTTCTAATTTGCCATGAACAGGATTTAATACACAATTTCTACTATTTCATACCTTCATAGCAAAATTCTACACTCAAAACCTTTCAAGATATTAACAAAAGAAAGTGGTCCCGCCATTATGAGACGTCAAAATCTTATCGTCTTTGCGTCCAAAGGCGGCGGAGAGCGCTAGTCCATACAAATTACAGGTCAAACTTTCATCAACGCCACAAGAAAAAATATTTTCTCATAGTAAAATTTTGTTTTGAATGTAGGAAACATCTATTGAGCAAGGATGTTTTAAGGGCATTCTTAAGCCCAAAGTCTTGCATTGATCTCTGCTATTTCTGCATAAATCAATTTGTTAATTAATAATAATAATAATAAATAATAATAGCCTTTATTCCAGAATCTTTATTACAATGTTTACATTTTTAAATTAATTATTTTTTTACAATATATCTCTGCATTCTGTGTGCCTTTTGGCATAGGCCAATTTGTTAATTAGGTGAAGCTTAAAACTCACAGACAAGTACGCCTGGCAATTAAGAGTAGAAATCAAAACGGCGCCACCTCTATTGCAGTGTTGCCATTTTATGATATGCTTTCACGCTCTAAAGCCCGACCAGAGAAATAAAAAACCTCGCCATATTGCGGAATTTCAATGGAACTAATTTTATAAGGGAAATTGTTGCCACAGTCGTAAAAATATACACGTGGCCCCCAAAGCAGGTTTTTTATTTCTTTGGACAGGCTATAACTAGAGAAGTAAGATAGGTTTCTGTAAGGAGTTGTTGGATGAGGTATAGTGTGTGTGTGTGTGTGTGTGTGTGTGTGTGTGTGTGTGTGTGTGTGTGTGTGTGAGTGTGTTAGCGCATACCAGGTAGATGTCGAGGCAGAGCTGTAACACGCGGTCGACGTTGGGCAGGTCGTCGAACATGATCCTGGTGAAGATGCCGGAGAAGAAGCCGCGGATCACGCGCGACGCCAGGAACACGAACGTCGTGTACAAACCGATGATGCTGACCACATTACACTTAGTTAACGTCTCAACAACAAATGTTATATAACAACAACAAACGACAACAAATATTCTTTATTGACACTAGCATGGATCAATATACTCGAGAACTGTCAATACCCTAGAAAAAAAAGCTGAAAAGCTGCTTCGGAAAAAGCTCGAATCCCGTATTAAAACTAGATGGCGCCTAGCTCCTCGCCCGAGATTTTTAATATACTAGTAAATAAATGGCTAGAATTGTTTTTCGTTTTTTTTTTAATTTCAAGCTGTCGCGGGTTCGAATCCGTGGGCAAACATTCTTGTGATAATCACTGTTAAGTCTCTGCCTAGTTTAGGGTCAGATGGCCGTACGTATGTGAGATATCCCCACATATTTATTTATTATTTATTTTGGTGAAAATATGTGAGAATCTGTTCTATACGGTTAACTGCGCTTTACGTTAATAGAAAACTTACCTCAAGACTATAAAGGTAGCAATTTTTTATGAAACGTATGAAAACAGGCCCGCCGCTAGCTATTTGGACGCCCGCGTGCAATGCTGATAATGCCGCCCCTACGCACTGATAACGACGACTTATCCACTGAGTTCAATAGGGATTTTTTAGAAAAAAAAGATCATAATATAACAATAGCTTTATTAGTTTCACTTACAAATCAATAACATAATTATGAAAATATGTTTACTTGATATTCAGTATTTTTTTTATTAATGATAATATGTATTGTGATTTTTTACTAATAATAACTTATTTAATTACTGGAATAATGATCCAATGAAACAATGCAATCATCATCTGTTTTTTTTTAATATAGTAAAAAAGTCATTCTCTGTATTTTTTTCTGAATTTGGAAAATTCGTAGTACTGGTAATCATTTATGTGTAAATTTTCTTCTATCGTCATTAGTATGAAAATTCCACCTGGACTTTATCACGCTTTACCTATACTGGCAGGCCACGAATCAGGAGCATCATCACCATCTAAATTGCTAAATATCACCAACTAAACCGGTTCTTCAATTAATACCTAGTACCTAGTTCTCTTTTTTTTGCTGAAATCTTCTTCTGAAGAATATTCTTATTTTTCTTCAGACATTTTCATAACTTCAGGAAATGAAGCTGTGTTTGTTGAAGCGACACGTCAACATTTTCTTGACACTCCATTTCCTTATTTTGTGCCATGCTCAAAATTTTCATTACTATGGAACTGGACAGATTTTCTTTCTGTGCTTTCTTTCCTCGTTTTTGTTGTCGGAATGGGGCTCCTTTTCTCCGTTCCTGTAGACCCTGAAATTATTTGTAAACAGTTGGTAAGTGGGCATATTATATATAAAAAAACTATTTATCTTTGCAGTAATAGGCTGAAAAAGATACAGAGGCAGGCCACGAGTGGGGTTCGAACCCACGACTTTCACAATCCAGACGTAAATCTTAACCTCTGGACCACCACCGGTCTGCTGGCACTGGGTATAGATACCGTGCGCTGACTAGTTTTCCGAAATATTACCTAGATTGTAACTTTGATGTTGGCCCTGCTCGCGTTCAAGTAAAACTGTTTTAGGGCTTACGCTCATTCGATTTCGAATCAGATCGGACATTCTTGTGATGTATTCGTGCGAGCTCTAAAAAAGTAGCGATGCAATGCGAATTAGCAGTTATATGTGGGAGCCCTTATATCTGTACTTATATTATACTTAATTTGAATCTTACAGAAATTAAAATTTAGAAACCTAATAAAAGAAAAATTCCGATTATGTCCGCGCGCGCGAGCGATAGAGTAATCACAAACAAATAAATATAATAGAATATAACTACTTTATGGCACACCAGAAGAAACAGTACAGTATCATTCACAAATAATTAATTTAATAATCCTATACTATTGCAAAACAATATTAGGAAATGTGCCGATAGTAAATAAATAAATTAACATAGGAGTAGGTACTTACCAACTAACGATTTCTTTTTCACTTCTATTATGCACCTGTATTCACTTAATGCAATACCTACTTAGTTATTACATGAAATACTGTCACAATGAATATTATATATTTTAGTCACTGCAGCACTATGATATCCCGAGAAAGCAAAAATCGCGTTGTCTTGTTGCCAGGAACGCTCGAGAGATGAATGAGCAAGAGCAAGACCATCTCTCATAAAGGATCGTCAAAAAAAATCCTGCCTGGGCTAGATAGACAATAGACGATATTTTTTACCGGGTATTCCGGGATCTGGTCAACATTTATTGCCACCAGATGTTGCTATTCGTAGATTAACAACGCCTGCAGGCCACTTAAATATATTTTTTAGAACAATAATGTATTTGTTAATGAAGTTGTCGATTGTGCGACGCACTGGTCAGATTTTTTTTCTCCGTGCATGTGACGAAACTTGCCCGATTTGCCGCCCCCCTGACCGTGCCGCCCGCGTGCGGAGCACGCCTTGCACGCCCGCTTGCGGCGGGCCTGTATGAAAAGCATCAAACTTTAGACTAAAAACTATTGATCAGATGACGATTCAGAGAAAGTAGTGTGCGCTTACCCGCCGCCGGAAATAAAGTTGAGCGTTTCCGGGAAGAGTTTGTCGTTGAAAGTGTACATGACCAACATCTCACAGCTGTCGTGGGGGTACGTTCGCATCACGTCCTGTTAACACACAACCATATAAATATACAAGCATTTATAGTACACGGTCATGTGCAAGGTAAGCTGAACCAACAAATCCAATTCTCTTCCATGCTCAGCGGATATGAATAGTGCAACCCGTCCAAAGGAGTACGAGAGTTAGCGTATGTGATGCCGATGTGCAATATATACCGCCGGTACGTTTGTGCGTATGTGTGGTATGCGTGCATCCAAAAACTATAGTCAACGATTGTGGTAAAACGAACTTTATCTCGGGAGCAGCAAATGTGAATAGCACACACAGCGAGAATGTCTGATCAATTCGTTCCGGAGCAAAAGGTTAAAAGAGCATAATTACAAGTGGGAGCAAATGGTGAAAAGAGCAGAATGTCAAAATTTTAGTAAAAAGATATAGTAGTAATATCACTAACAGAAGAATAAGCAAAGGTAGACCAGCCGGTTTTACAAAAAGGACGAAAAACTCAAGTGGAAAGAAAAATCGAAAGTAAGTTGAAAATTATTAAAAGATTACTCTAGTGCAAGAGTAAAAAAATTATAAGAATGTAAAATTGCGAAGTCAACTTGAACAACACACCTTAGCTTTTATTGCATCTTGCTGATCCTATAAACCGAGGATTGCGTAAAAAGTAAATAAAGTTAGTCACTTATTACATAACAATGATATCTCATGTCACAAAAGTAAAATAACAAAAAAATAAGTATAAAATACAAAAGTAGAAGCTTTTCCGATTTAGAAGATAACAATAGAGTACACGATAGTAAAAGTAATATATCAAAGTAAACTGTTCTCGCTACATCGTCTTGGGTAAAATAGGAAAACTAAATTTCAAGGCTCTTATTAAGTGACTATAATATACTTAGGTACTTCACGAGGGTTAGCGAGCCAGCATATTAATGCTTCAAAATCTAGTCACCCGTCTTTCGTTGAGAGGCCCTAGCGTAAAACGAACTATTGACGCGAACGAGCAACAATTTACTCACTATTCAATGTGTAGCTAAAGCCTCTGTCACACACAGCGAATAGTCGCTGCGAATAAAAACGAAAACCGTCAGAATGGAATTCGCAGCCACTGTCACACAGAGCGATTAGTCGCTGCGAGTGCCAATTCGCAGCGACTAATCGCTGTATGTGACCGAAGCTTTATTGTGAAGTATTAAATTATATTTTGATCATGTCGGTGTTGGTATTGTAACGTACAGTAGATAGATGAAAGAGGTAATGAGATACCTTAGTGCACTTCTCGTGTACCCGCCAGTACATGCTGCCGTCGGGCGTGCGCTCCAGCCGCAGCTGCACGTCGCGGTACAGCCGCCAGTCCGGCACTGCGGGACATCGCACAACAATCAAAACAAATACAAGCCTGACCAAACAAATAAGAAACCTGCTCTGGGGGCGCCACGTGTTTATTTTTACGACTATGGCAAAAATTTCCCTTATAAAATTAGTTCCCTTGAAATTCCGCAATATGGCGAGGTGTCATTTCTTTGGTCGGGCTTTACGTCTTTACTAATATTATAAATGTGAAAGCCTTGAAAGCCTCTGTTTGTTACCTTTTCACGCAAAAACTACCTGACGAATCATCATGAAACTTTGTACACATATCCTGGGAGGTACTAGAAGTAACATAGGGTACTATTTATTAAAAAAAAAATATAAAAAAAAAAAAAGAAAAAACTTACGGAGAGAAAGGAGATGTAAAATTTTGTATGGGAGGTGGTTTTTTATTATTTCAAAAATTGAACGGGTATTCTACGCATATAGGGTAAAAGGGTATATTATTACGATAATCAGGATCACTTGAAAAAAAATAAAGAAAGCTCCGTTTTTTTTATAAATTGATTCGAATATTGGTTGGTAGAAAAATAAACCTAAGATCTGGCAATACAATTATACCTCTGGCAATCCTTTCAACCCGATTTTTTGTTGCGTAGTTGCTGTGAATGCTTTTAAAGAAAGAGATAGCGCATAGTTTAAAAATGATCTATTGTCTCTTTCTTAATTTTTATTAAGATTTAATCGATATTTTTACTTTTTTTCTGATTTTGGCGCTAGTGTTACTTTGCGCCAGTGTCAAGTTTATTTTCAAGGTAGGGAAACTAAACGCTAATTTCGGTTAAAAAAAACGGTTATTTTTCTGACTGTCAGTTGAATACCTGTCAATCCTGTCATCTATCACGTTGACATTCCTTTTTTTTTTCTAGTTTACTTTCTCTAAAAATGAAACGAAAAGTCCTCAAGTTCTTCAATAATTATTTTCATTAATTACTGCAAAAAAAAAGACTACAAATAAAAATAATGTTATACTTGGCTGTAAGATTTTAATACAAAAAGATAATATTAGAATAATAGCTCTTGGAAATTCATTGATCGTTCGTTTCATTATAACTTTTTAGCTTGAATAAGTTTGCAATTTTGACGAAAACGGAGCATCGATAAAATAATTTGATTAGTTATCCTGAAACCCACTTACATAAGCTTTCTAAGTAGGTATACTACTTATCCGTTCAATTTTTGACCGAATAAAAAACCACTTTTTACGTCTCCTTTAAAAATTTCATTCCCACGGGAAAAAAAATTAACGCGGGCGGAGACGCGGGGCGGAAAGCTAGTAGGTATATATACAGGGCGTCGCACCGCCCACGGCTATGCCACATGGAGGGAAAGTATCTTTATTATTCTAGACTAGCTTTCCGCCCGCGTTAACAGTTTTTCCCGTGGGAATGAGGCAATTTCCCGCGGTAAAAGGTAGCCTATGTTACTCAGTAGAATGTAGCATTCTAATGGTGAAAGAATTTTTGAAATCGGTCCAGTAGTTTTTGAGTTTATTCATTACAAACGTACACACACACACAAATACAAATCTTTCCTCTTTATAATATTAGCACAGAATACCAAATAGTAGTCCCTACAGAAGCTGCACTAGGCGACATAATTCAAATAAATTGCAACCCTAGCTCCGTTATAATAAAGTGCAATTCAGATCGCACGGCGCTAAGCGAATACAAGTACTTGCTGCATCTCTTTCTCTCGCGTATTGCGCCACTCTACTAAAACCTTTAGGGCTGTCGTCTTTGAGAAAATAAAACATCTGATTTATTAACCTATAAGGTACCTACCTCTTACTCGAACAAATGATGATTCAAATAAACCAATGCTACTACTACTACTACTGTATTTACTAAAAAGCGGTTTAGACAGCGGCGGCGCAGGGGCTAATCGAGCGGCAGCGTTCAAAACAAAAATATTAGTTTTTGTGTGTGGAAAATGAATACTGAAGATTTTAATAATGAAATAATGACTGATCCACTTATTTAAATGGCAAAACTTCTTCAACATAAATTTAATTAAAAGGTTGTGTGTGTGTATGTGTGCTAATTTAGGAATGATCTGTTGTAGTACCTCAAAAATCAAATTATTTTCTCGTGGTGTGGACACTTACGAGTATTTTAGTAATAAAATATTAAAATACTTATTAACTTGTAAGATCGCGCGGATATACTCGTAAATGGATTACATATTGATGAATGTGAATGTGACCGCCCGGTCTGCTAGAATTATTTTGAACTTAAAATATGCTAATTTAATTATGTGATAACGAATTTTGCGGCAGAAATATGTGTAAATAAGTTTTGTGCTAATTTAAGAATAATAAGGCACCAGACGGCATCGTAGGTACGCTTACGAACGAATGGAACGACTAAAAATATTGAACAACGTGCGCGCGCTTCGCTTGCCGCAACCGCACTGAATTGGGGCCGCAGAAGGCCTGAGACCGCTCGGCCGAGCGGTAGGTAATTATAGCGCGCAAGTACATGGAGTGACGGAGGCCTGATATTAGTATGATGATAGATAATTTTACTGAAAGAGAGGACTTTATTTTAATTTTAAAAACTATTAAAACTGCGTTCATACATTTTTAATAATTACATGGTTGAACCGGGAATCGAACCCGCTACACGAGAAAAAAAAACCTATAGTTTTATCATACCCATCGAAAGACATGATCATAAGGATTATTTTTTGCTGAATAACATAGTGTCAGACATCAAAGGAAGATCCTTTATTTACAAATAACAGTTTCGATGCGAAGATAAAGCAAAAAGGGCTGCCTGAGTGAAAGTGGCGTCTCCATCCGGTGAAACATACTCGCTGAGTAAAAAAATTTTGATAACGATCTCAGGGATTTCTGAAATATTGTTTACTCAGAAAATCATTATTATTTAACGGATTTATAAACTTCTGTATATCACAAACTTGTTTTTGCCCTGATATTGTGACATTTGCCCTAGCATTGCTACATTTCGACGGCAAATGCTTTGTTTCTCACCTGGATCATTCGAATTTTCCATCGGCGGCAGCGTCAATTGGTGCGTGGCCTTCGCAGTGCCCTTATTGAATACTTTCAAAAACTTAGGGAACAGAGTTTTAACGTTCAACCTGTAACAAAGTTTACTTATTAAGTTAGTCTCTTGTAAAAGTACAAGATTTTCAAAATTATCTGTGCCGTGACATCATGTAATTTATAAAGAAGAATAGAGGAAGAAGATGTTTCTGTGCAAAAGAGGTGTGGTGTCGATTAGGGAGTGCAATCTTGCAGCAAAATCATCAATCTCGGTATTTGCAAGATTTTAAAGGTCTAATCTTGCAAGATCTTGGTATTTGCGAGATCTCGCTTTACAAACAAGTACAATTTAAATAAAAAGTTACTAATAGTCGTCAATGACGACATGATATGACATTTGATGTCATAAATTGCCTTAAACGAAGAAACTAGCGTCTCATTAACTGTATAATCCTTTTTTAAGGCTGTATTTTAATTATTGTGAGTATGTATTCTATTCAAAGTATTGAAACTTGGTAAACTCTTGTATAGCCGTACTCTCGAACGGTCATGGAATGTCATCATCTCAGCCGAAAGACGTCCACTGCTGGACAAAGGCCTCCCCCAAGGATCTCCACAATGATCGGTCCTGCGCTGCCCGCATCCAGCGGCTTCCCGCGACCCTCACCAGATCATCGGTCCACCTCGTGAGGGGCCTGTCCACACTACGTCTTCCGGCGCGCGGTCGCCATTCGAGAACCTTTTTGCCCCAACGGCCGTCGGTTCTACGCGCAATGTGCCCAGCCCATTGCCACTTAAGTTTAGCGATCCTTCGGGCTATGTCGGTGACTCTGGTTCGCCTGCGGATCTCATCATTCCTGATTCGATCACGCAAGGAAACTCCAAGCATAGCCCTCTCCATCGCTCTTTGGGTGACTTTGAGCCTTCTTATGAGGCCCATCGTTAGCAACCACGTCGCAGATCCGTAAGTCATCACTGGCAACACACATTGGTCAAAGACTTTAGACTTAAGACACTGCGGTATTTGGGACGAAAAGATATAGCGCAGCTTCCCGAACGCTGCCCATCCAAGTTGAATTCGACGATTTACCTCCTTCTCGAAGTTAGATCTACCTAGCTGGACTGTTTGTCCCAGGTAGACGTAATGGTCTACAACTTCGAGAGCGGAGTCCCCAACTTTTATTGGAGTGGGTACTACATGGGCGTTCGACATGACTTTTGTCTTCTCCATGTTCATCTTCAGACCCACTTGTTGGGAAACTCTATTGAGGTCATCGAGCATTGTGCCGAGGTCCTCCAAGGTCTCAGCCATGACTACGATATCGTCGGCAAACCGAAGGTGAGAAATGTACTCGCCATTGATATTGATGCCATGTCCTTTCCAGTCCAGAAGCTTAAAGATATCCTCCAGTGCAGCGGTGAACAGTTTCGGAGAAATAACGTCTCCCTGTCTTACACCACGCTGCAGCTGGATTGGTCTGGAATTCTGATCTTGGAGTCGGACTGACATAGTGGCATTATCGTACAAACACTTCAGCACCTCGATATACCGGTAGTCAATTTGGCACCTCTGAAGAGACTGCAGCACTGCCCAAGTCTCAATCGTATCGAAGGCTTTCTCATAGTCCACGAACGCTAAGCATAGTGGCTAGTTATACTCTTCGGTCTTCTGTATAACCTGCCGCAGCGTGTGGATGTAGTCCACGAACGCTAAGCATAGTGGCTAGTTATACTCTTCGGTCTTCTGTATAACCTGCCGCAGCGTGTGGATGTGGTCTATGGTACTAAAGCCCTTTCGGAAACCGGCTTGTTCGGGAGGCTGGAAGTCGTCGAAACTGCGCGCGAGACGATTCGTGATTGGATTCGTCATGGAATATGTTACTGCACAATCTTGCAAATCTCGCGAGATCGCGCGTGATTTTTGATGCAAGATTGATCTTGCAAAATTAGTGCAAGATCTTGGTATTTCGAGATCTCGGTATACCGAGATTGCACTCCCTAGTGTCGATCGAGTAGTTTGCTTTCTCAGAAGCGGGCTGATTTTTCCACCTCTCTGTTACAAATTGTGTGACGTCCTTTTACGGCCGATAGTGTATTCAGCAATTTTATAATTTCAATGAAAAAAAAAGTAAGATTAATTTAAAAAAGAATCTACTTCCTGTATCGTGGGCGGGTTCTGCGCCGTGTCACTAGGCGGTCACTCCATACAGAAAACGCGTTTTGATAAGCTACTTCATTTTGAATAACAATTGAATATCAACTACAAGTCAATGGCGCTAGGCGCTATGTAAAACACCCCCGAACACCACCGGCGGAGTCCCGCGGTGCCTGCGGGGTGCGGGGCGTGGGGCGCTATATCGGGCGGGGAACTCATTTTAGCGCGGGGGGGTGAGTGTCCTTTCTGTACGGGTTAGTACTATTATTTTCCTCTGCGCCGTGTTACAGTAGTGGTACTGACCAGGGCACGGTGTTCTGCGAGTCGTTAGTGAGCATGTGGTAGAGGGTGTCCCGCTCGGGGTTGCGCACGCCGTCCACGTAGGCCGGCAGCTGCTGCACGCGCGAGTCCTCTATCGTGGGCGGGTTCTGCGCCGTGTTGCTCACGCGCGTTAGCACAAACGTGAACTTCACGCTTATCGAGTTATCTAGAATATCAAATACAATACTCAGTTGATTTACTAACAACTAAGTTACATAACCAATGGCAAAGTACCCGCAACAGGTGAACCTCTGTAACGAGGTGCCTTACATGCCAGCTCATTTTCATCACATTTTCCATTTCTTTCTCGTCTAAATTTCCCTCTATCGTGGGCGGAGTTTGTTTACTAGTTCAAACAACAGTAACTATATAAATGAGCGCTTGAAATAAAATTCGTTAAACATCTGAAGAACTATGACTCATAACTTTCGGGATTACAGATATATACGTGTCGGAGATTGAAGCTAGATTGATAGTTTAAATCGATTGTAAACATCGATGACAGTTTTTATTTTACTTTCCGAAGTATCAGAGGGTAGAATCGATATAGTTGACCGGTGTGAAGTTGGCGCGGTAACGTTTGACAGAAGGCCCTACTACCGGGAGTGGGACCGGGTGGTTCACTCACATAAATAGCGCTGCTCAGGGCGGGCGAGCCCTCTGGGTAGATCTGCAGCCGCGTTGATAACTTTGTGTGTCTGGAAATTGATACTTTATATCAACAGTAATTTGACCAACAGTCATAATGTCTACACCGTTTGACCAACAGCTTATTAAACCAATGGATCAAAATACCAACAGCTCATAAAAACAATAGTTTGTTTGACAGTGATTCAAAATACCAACGAAACCGTATACCGCATACCAGGTACGTATACCAGGGTTTGTGAGGTAGGTTAACCTCGAAACCCACTCGATAATAAAGCTTTTTTACTCGACTACAAAGGAAGGGTTATGTTTTTCACGTGTATCTGGGTATGTATATATGTATGTCTATGTGTATGTATGTATGTGTGTATTTATGTATGTGTGTGTGTGTGTGTGTGTGTGTGTGTGCGTGTGCGTGTGTGTGTGTGTGTGTGTATCTTCTTATTATTTATTATATTTTATTTTATTTTTTTATTTTAGTTCCTACATCAACTTGTTTTCATCTTTTTAGTTACCTAGCTTTTAAGCAGTCGGGTTTTTAGATTTTTTTATTTTACTTTTTTAGTATAATATTTGTTTGTTAGATTTAGTGAGTGATTTAGTGTTGGACAAAACATTCAGGAGTACATTGAAATGTGCCATCCATTATCCAATACAAAGCACAATCTAAGTATTTCAAATTCTCTTCGGTGGTAAAGATTAGAATACGCCCAATTCCATCAATTTCTTCATTAAAAAACAAAAATTGTTCATTATCGATGTGTGTTGCCCAATCAGGTAGTTCATTTAAAAATAATACGCTTGTCCTTTTTTGTCTTCTTACTCGATTAACTACTTGCCTGAGAGAATTTTTATTCGGCAAGTAGGGCGCGCTCGTACTTGGAACATTTTCTAACGCTGACTGTATGTATAAGCTGAACTGGACAATCCATTGAAGTTTCAGCAGCGTCTTTAAGCTTGTTAATTAAATTTAACTTGACCTGACACTGCGGCTCAGATGCGTGATTATGGACAATTTTGTCAATAACATCAGTTGCGATAAAAGTACCATCGTCTTTACTTACTGTTTTAGCGAATCCAGGACAGTGCAACTCCTTCGCTTTATTACATTTCCAGTAAGTCACGTTTTCGCGGGCGTTGTTTTTCGCAAACAGATATCCATTGACTTCCAATAAGTCATGTCTTTTTTGTGATTTAATGAATTTTGCACGGATCATTTTAACAGATATCGACTCGAAACACCAACAGACCTGTTTTATGAACTGACAATTATTCATAAATACCTTTTAAATAAAAATTAAGCTACCTACCCTCGATCACGAAACATAACAAAAATAAGACAAAATATCAAAAGCTTCTTCAAAACAATTCTAAAGTCTAATGAGTATTATTACTAGTAAGTATTTAATTACATTTTTAATATTTTTACGAGTTATTTAAATTGTAGCTTTAATAACCAACATAAGTTAGCGGCGCCATCTGTTAACATTTATGTAAAGTAATCTAAATGTTAGTACAGTTTGACAAGATTTATGAACGTAGGTATTTGGTTCCTTTTTTAGCCGCGTTCATTTAAATCCTTCTTTGTCCATGAATTTATGCAATGTAACGTAATTTTTTTTATTGACAATCCTTGTGACGAACAATCGACGTAACAAGCAAGCTTTCAGCGGACTAGCTTTCATATTAAAATTAAAAATTAACTAGCTGTTCGCCTCGCGGCTCCGCCCGCTCTCAAGGGTATGAAAAGTAGATGTTGGCCGATTCTCAGACCTACTGAATACGCTCACAAAATTTAATGAGAATCGGTCTAGCCGTTTCGGAGGAGTATGGGAACGAAAACTGTGACACGAGAATTTTATATATAAGATATAAAAACACAAAACAAATCTTGACGGCTGTATCCTCGTTGGTAGTCATTTGGTACAAAAAAAGTACAACTACTTTCGAAGCTCAGGGTCGCGGGTTCAGATCCTGCCCAGGACAAACATTCGTGTGATGAGCACTTGTGTTTGACTTGTGTCTGGATGTTGTATATTTATCTGACAGCCATAGCACATACAGGCTCAGCCTAGTTTTGGGTCAGATGGTCGTGTATAAGGTGTCCCTACATATTTTATTTATTTATTTTATCTAATGCACGTGAATTTATTGTGTTGGTATTTTGAATCACTGATCAAACAAACTATTGTTTTTATGAGCTGTTGGTATTTTGATCCATTGGTTTAATAAGCTGTTGGTCAAACGGCGTAGACATTATGACTGTTGGTCAAATTACTGTTGATATAAAGTATCAATTTCGTGTGTCTGAGAGTGTGATTCTGGTGGACGTACTGGTCCGGTGTGTTTTGTGATGTGTGATTCGATGTGTGATCTGGATGTATGTTGAAATAATGGTTGTTGGAATATTGTTTGTACCACAGTCCAGTGGTGTCTGTAAACCGTGAGTAAAGTGATCTAATTATCGTGTCGCTAGCAAGGTTGGCTAGGTTCTGTATTCGTATGGTGTTAGCTATGGCATTGTTATCATGACCGCGGGTAGAGTAACTGTAATATGGACGAGTTACATAAGGTCCGGGCGGGGAGGCCCCTTGGTTGGCCAGTTTGTAAATGTTCAGTGTTTCCATGCCAGTTTCCCCTTATGGCATTTTGATGGTGCTCGGATCTACCTAAACCCCTTTTAGGGATTGATTAGGTCCCGATCGTTCATGATAACAAGCAACCGAGTCGATGGTGGTATAGTGTGTTTCAATTGTAACGACATTCGATATAGTTGGTAAAGTCTGTTTCAATAGTGATGACAAATTGGGGTAGTCCTGACAAAGATAGTGTACGATGGTTCTCTAAAAGTTATTGTAGCATACGCCCACGATTAGTGTGTTTCCGCGTGTAGCCCTTTGCGGGTTTCCTTTATTAATTTGCTTTCCCCACCACCGTTTTGTCTTCATTTCCGACATCAGAAGTGCGATAAAGGACCCTGTATTCTAAAGAATTTTCGGGATTAGGATCTGCAGACTACGGAATAAAGGATCAGCAGTTGGTAGAAGTTTATTTTTCAATCGATCTTTGGAACATTTTTATTGTAGGTAGAATTTTTTTTATTAAGCTGTGTCCGAATTGTCGATATAGTCAAGATTTTTGAGTGTCAAATATTCGAAGTGATTGATCAGATGGATTAATTGAGATTTTTCTGATTGTAAAGCGAGTGAAGTAAAATCGGTTTTAGTCGTGATAGTTAGAATCAGATTCAATTAGTGTTTTTTTTTTAACGGTATTCTGGGGTTACGTATACGCCGATTTATACTAGGTGCGGTAGTTATGTTTTGATTCATTTTAATAAGATGTGAGTGCGTCAAGTTTTATTGTGTTTGTGTACCAATCGTTATCGTTAACGTAGTCATGATGTTGTACGCCAAATAATGCGCGCCTAGTTTGACATTTGCGGAAGATAGCCCGTTGCAACAATAGGTCTTTGCGATTGTATTTTGGCTTAATTTTCGGAGATTATCGGTTGAAATTTTAGCAGTGTAACCTATTAGACCGTGCGTGATTGAAGTTTTGTGATTTATTGTTCGTTTTGCTACGTGGTTCGGAAATGTGATTCTGGCGCAAAGTACCCACTTCGTTCGATTTTACTGTGAAAATTAGTTTGTTTAGTTGTTTAAAAAAATAGTGCGGTACGAAATCAGTTAAAATTTAATACTCGATGTAAACAAAAGCCGTTTCAAATCTTTAAAAATTATTGAGAGTTCGTTGTACGTTAAAAGCGGTATTAGGAGTTCTTTTAATTAGTTTCGAATCGAACACACGATAGCATTAGAAAGATGCCAACGGGTCATGTACCAGTAGATGTTGATTTAGATAATAATGTTAATGACGATAATCAAGTTTAAGTTTTGTAATGATCGAGTAAGAGATTCTATCGGCCGTATTGTTGTCGACCGTACCAGTGGTTATTACGTAGTCGTAGCCCGGTAGAAATCGGTATCTCCTGAGGCAACTCAGGTAGTCCGTGGGTGCGCGATGCGCGTTTAACTCTGGCGGAGGTCGTGGTCTAGAGAGACCGTAGTGTGTAGCCAGTGGGTGGTGCACATGTGTTGTTGTCGACCGTACCAGTGGTTATTACGTAGTCGTAGCCCGGTAGAAATCGGTATCTCCTGAGGCAACTCAGGTAGTCCGTGGGTGCGCGATGCGCGTTTAACTCTGGCGGAGGTCGTGGTCTACAGAGACCGTAGTGTGTAGCCAGTGGGTGGTGCACACGGGCGATCCACTCGATGGATATGCGTACACAAGTGTTTGTGATGTGAGAGAGCAATGTGATTGCTGGTCGGCTAGGGAGCCGTGGCGATGAAGGTCTTACTCGAGGTTGTCTGTAAAGCTTGGCGGTATATGTTGTAGTAGAGTTAACGTTGCGCGTTGATTTGAACGCCATTGGTACATGGTCCAGGGTATTAATGTTTCGTAATCTATGTTAAGGAATAAGATTTGTTAAAATAAAAAGCGTCGTTGTTACTTATTTCGTTCTAAAAAAAAGCTAAGTTTTAAATGTGGATACGCATAGTACGGAGCGTAAAAATTGTTCGTATAAAGTTTCGTGTTTTACCGTTAGTAGAAGTTGTCGAAGGGTTAAGTACCATTGAATTTCGATGAACGAAATTAGAGAAATTGTAAAACTGGAAGTGAGGTTCTGAGTTCGATTTTACTGTGGTGTAGTTGACCGAAGCGGAGGCTTGGATGAGCCGTAGTGCGTAGAAATCGGTGTCTGCTTTGAGTGGTACATTGTTGTTTTTCTAGGGGACGCTCTTTTTTAAAGTAAGAGACGCGGTCACTTTTGAAGCGGGAATAGTCCACTTTAAGTAGTCCGTGCATGCGCGGCGAGCACCTTGCTCTGGCTGAGGTTATGTTGTGTTTGGGTCTTGGAGAGACCATGGAGTCATAGAATTGACTTGTTGAGTCCAGGAGAGATGGACATTGGGTGTGGCTATGTGATAGCCGTAGACCGCGACTAAGATACCTCATGTTTGACTTTGAAATTGTTTACTGTTTTCGACTAGTGATATCACGGTGATTGTGACTGTAATGGTACTTGATCGCTTTTACTGTAATTGAATTTTTCTGGTAGGGATTAAAAACTGTTTGACCTGGTAATGTTTTGGTCAGGAATAGCCGAGCGGTATTAAGTGTTGCTTTTAATTAGTTCCAAATCGTACACACGAGGACGTGTGTCAGCGCAGGATGGCCGTGTCGGAGATTGAAGCTAGATTGATAGTTTAAATCGATTGTAAACATCGATGACAGTTTTTATTTTACTTTCCGAAGTATCAGAGGGTAGAATCGATATAGTTGACCGGTGTGAAGTTGGCGCGGTAACGTTTGACAGAAGGCCCTACTACCGGGAGTGGGACCGGGTGGTTCACTCACATAAATAGCGCTGCTCAGGGCGGGCGAGCCCTCTGGGTAGATCTGCAGCCGCGTTGATAACTTTGTGTGTCTGAGAGTGTGATTCTGGTGGACGTACTGGTCCGGTGTGTTTTGTGATGTGTGATTCGATGTGTGATCTGGATGTATGTTGAAATAATGGTTGTTGGAATATTGTTTGTACCACAGTCCAGTGGTGTCTGTAAACCGTGAGTAAAGTGATCTAATTATCGTGTCGCTAGCAAGGTTGGCTAGGTTCTGTATTCGTATGGTGTTAGCTATGGCATTGTTATCATGACCGCGGGTAGAGTAACTGTAATATGGACGAGTTACATAAGGTCCGGGCGGGGAGGCCCCTTGGTTGGCCAGTTTGTAAATGTTCAGTGTTTCCATGCCAGTTTCCCCTTATGGCATTTTGATGGTGCTCGGATCTACCTAAACCCCTTTTAGGGATTGATTAGGTCCCGATCGTTCATGATAACAAGCAACCGAGTCGATGGTGGTATAGTGTGTTTCAATTGTAACGACATTCGATATAGTTGGTAAAGTCTGTTTCAATAGTGATGACAAATTGGGGTAGTCCTGACAAAGATAGTGTACGATGGTTCTCTAAAAGTTATTGTAGCATACGCCCACGATTAGTGTGTTTCCGCGTGTAGCCCTTTGCGGGTTTCCTTTATTAATTTGCTTTCCCCACCACTGTTTTGTCTCCATTTCCGACATACGAAACAATATATCTTAATGGAATTGCCATTATTGATCGAGTCCATTCCTTCTCCTCTTGTCGATACCCTCATTATTACTGCGGGTCCTGTTCCCCCGAGGACTCAATGTCTCGTCAAAATTTCTTATTTACCTATGCCTGTTTTTGAACACTTTCATGGACCTAGGCATTAAGGGTAATATTGAAACTATTTAAACAATGGTAATCTCGATCAATAATGGCAATTCCATTCAGATATCTCGTATATATCTGTAGTACTCACTGGAGTTGACCTCCTTCTCGAAGCGCTCGAGTTCTGGCGGCGAGATGTCCCACTTCATAGTGGAGTTGGGGTTGAGCGAGACGACTGCCACGTCGTTGTAGATGTAGTTGGAGAGGAACGTCTGCGCCGTGCGGTCCGTGTTGAACAAGTTGCTTAGCGTGTTGTAGTCGTTCTCCGTGAACCTACCAAACGACACATCATATTTAAGACGTTTTTATAAAAGAAGAAAGTTTAACCGTTGAGTTAAAACTACCACACTAGTTCTTCATAGTACACTTGTACAGGTAAATTAGCTGTATATCTTTGTAAAATATAATGAATTGCTTACATGAAAATGTTTTATTTTTAAATAAAGTACGAATCAATTCGAAATTTTTTAATTAAACTGTCGGCATTGAGAATGAAGTTCTTTAATAAATGTTTGATTTCACAATATTTTTACAAGATTTCAACCCCTAAAAGTTATTTATCTTCTTTGCTAAAACACTTACAGTTCGATTTCCGGTTGTTGGGCCGACATTTGATAAACAGGAAGAAAGGCTCCAATGCGAATTTTAACGGTCACGTCCAAGGGAGGATTTGGTTCACCAACCTGTGGAAACATTTCATATATTGGAGTCGAATGAAAAGTCAATTAGCAACCTTGAATTAAAATTATGAAGTTTTAATTTAAGTTCCATTTTTTTTTGTATTGGAACGCAAGTCAAATTTTAAATAAGTATGAGCCCTAGCATGAGATTGTCAAAGAGACTATGGTTTGTTTCATATTAATCCGGACAAAAGATCATTAACAGCTGCATACAATGCGCACATTTTTTTCAAACGATACGATAAAACTACAGGAAATTTTCGCAAAAACGTAATTTGGCATACCGTAGTAGAAGGCGGGGTGAGCGTGTGATCTTGCCAGACATTTTGGCGTTACATTATTTTTAATAACTTTCAACAAAGGAAAGAGGTCAATGAACTTTTGTCCGGATTTATATGAAACAGACCATAGTGCATAAGAGCATACAGCACCCACGCACGATATATAAAATCTACTACTTAACTGAAAAAAGAAATGATCGAAGGCTACCAACCGTGTTCCCGAAGGCGAAGAAGACGAGCGGGAACCAGATGATGGCGATGACGAAGGCGAGCACGGTGCCGCCCAGCAGGTACTTGGACACGTTGGACTTCTTGGCGCCGCGCGTCGCCGGGAACTCGTCGTCCATATAGCGGGAACACTGCACAACTGACAGTTCCAACTAACCGTGTTCCCGAAGGCGAAGAAGACGAGCGGGAACCAGATGATGGCGATGACGAAGGCGAGCACGGTGCCGCCCAGCAGGTACTTGGACACGTTGGACTTCTTGGCGCCGCGCGTCGCCGGGAACTCGTCGTCCATATAGCGGGAACACTGCACGCATACCATCAACATTAGGGCACAGAATACCAAATAGTAGTCCCTACAGAAGCTGCACTAGGCGACATAATTCATATAAATTGCAACCCTAGCCCCGTTATAATAAAGTGCAATTCAGATCGCACGGCGCTTGGCGAAAAGACGAAGTTGCTGCATCTCTCTCTGTCGCGTATTGCGCTACTCTACTAACACCTTTAGGGAATGGGGAATTGGGTCCGCAAACGGCCCGAGACCGCTCGGCCGGGCGGTAGGTAGTTATAGCGCGCAAATACATGGAGTGACGGAGGCCTGATTAGGGTAAACCAAGGTATTACTGGCCACTATCAAAACTGGCCACTTTGTAGTTTAATGCTCTGAAATAAGATTATAATGTTATAATATTCATTATATTCTTCTATACTAATATTTAACTACAAAGTGGCCAGTTACTGACAGTTGTCAGTATTATACCTTGTATTACCCTAGTTTATGCAACTGTCATATGAAGAAAAAGGGCATGAAGCGATGATGCCGAAATCTAGTTAGGTCATTTAGTTCTGAATGCTCAGAAAGTACCGTCACGGTTTAAGATAAAACTAAGTTTATAATCAACATCCAGATGAAGACTTAAATTATTTGTCATAAACTTGAAATTTCTAGTTTTTAAAAAAGTTTATGATAAAATTTAAACTACCGAATTGACGATTCTGTTTTTTTTTATCAAAAAGCTTATTAACTAGCTTTACCGTAAACCTGCGAGATATACAGTTTTGAGTTACAGTAGGGTAAAAATGTAGTTTCTATATTGGTGGTATATGTAGCAAGCTTGTCCAAAAATCAAAATTCAAAAGAATGTTTTTGAAAAGACATTGGATTTTATTAAAATATTAGTGTTTAGAACGAAGAAGACTGGTATAGAATAGCGCATGTGTTAATGGCCGTACCTTCAAGAGGAACACGTTGGCGAATATGTCCTCCATCTTGAGCCAGTCCATGAGCGTCATGGAGGTGTCCGTCCAGATCCAGTCCATCAGCGTGCGCAGCTCGAACACGAACGGCACCGCCATGAAACTGGGTACAACCGAACACATTACGATACCCGCTGAGCTGAATACTAGGGACACGAATTAAAACCACATGATACGTGTTGTAAGGTGGTGATGGTTATATTGAGAATGCTCTCGAATCCATATAAGATTTAAGTACGGCGCCATCTATTGCAAATCACTCGAACTAACTAGCTACGAAAGCGAATTCTCCGATATGGATCTAACATTTATGTATGTAGTAGAACTTCGGATGAGTTAAGACAGATGATTGGAACGGACCCAATCAGTAAGGCCCAGCGCACACCAGGAGAGGCGCGGCGAAGATACTGAACCAAAAGTCGCGCGCGGAATCCAAGCGCCTCCGAGCGCGGTCAACAGCCTTCGAGAGCCCTGAAGCGCAAGGAGCCGCCGCCTCGCGACTTTCGACTCGACAGTTTTGGTTGATATGTTGGCCAGTATGGATGTGGATTGGGACATGATTATTATTGCTGCGCTTGCAGAAGAGGAAGAGGAAGAAGAAGAAAAAAGGAAAAAGAAGAAATGGGTCAATGAAACCTGGCTACAAGGCACGTCTATACTAATGAAAACTCTCCGGGCGTCTGGGAGATCGCGCCGCGATCGCGAGAGGCGACCGGAGCAGTCAGGCGGCGGCGCGCGCGGTCTCGCGCCGGCTCTCGTGGCAGCTTCGACGCGCCGCGCGCTACTCGATTATGGCATGCCGTTTTCAACCGTATGTCAAAATATTTAAGGTTTAGTTTTAATTGATACGTTCTCAGTATCTTCGCCGCGCCTCTCCTGGTGTGCGCTGGGCCTAAGTAAAGCTGAAGAAAGGGATGCTAGCTAAAGGGTGGTAACTCCGAAGAGAGGTAAATGAACATATGAGTCCCGCGGCGCCTGGGGGGGGGGGAGTCGCGGGGGGTGCGGGGCGTGGGGCGCTATATCGGGCGGGAAACTCATTTTGGCGCGAGGGGTGAGTGTCCTTTCTGTACGGGTTAGTACTATTATTTTCTTCTGTGAATCAACTGAAATTCCACCATTGAAAACCCCCAGCCAGCACCTTGCGTACCGTGTGTGTGTAGTGCATTGTTTACTGTGTGTAAGTCTGTTGTGTGTTAGAGTTTACCATCGGAAGGAGACCATGTTGATGAAGCGGTAGGACTTGCAGAGGAAGTTGCCGATGATGCGGCGCGGGTACCCGCAGCGGATCTGGTACGCGGAGAGCAGCAGGTAGATACACTTCACCATGTACCACAGCGGCGGCGGCGGCAACGTGTTGAACGTTCTGGGACAGAATAACCTCTTTTATAAATGTTCATCGTTAACAGCTCATATCTATACTAATATTATAAAAAGGAAAGATTTGATTGTTTGTTTCTTTTAGTTGAATAGGCTCCGAAACTACTGAACCGATTTAATTTAAACTTAATACAAAGACAGAATAGAACTTGGGGAAAGACATAGGCTACTTTTTACCGCGGGAAAATTCCTCATTCTCACGGGAAATACTGTTAACGCGGGCGGAACCGCGAGGTGGAAAGATAGTATTTAATATGTCCCCAACGTGGGGCTCGCCTATACCCTGAATCAAGGTGAATAAGCCTGCGTCGGCCACGCTGGTTCAGTGCGAATTAGTCAACTTCACAAAATTATTTTAATACGATTTATGAATTTATGTTGTATAAGGATTGACTATTTCATGAATTTCAATTATTTATTTTTTATTTTAAATTTATGACTTTTATATTCGTACACCTAAATGGTTGAGTTAAAGGACTATAATTCTATATAAGATCTATGTAATGTACTACTCTAGAACGAATAAATGTTTCATTATTTCATTTCATTATTAAAAAAACACTTAATTTCTTCACAATTGTGTACAGGTCATCTCACGATGTTTTCTTTCACGAAACGTACCTATGAATTCGAAAATCTAAGGCACATTAGTACATGCCGAGGTTGAACCCTTCGTTGGTCTGTGTAGGTTTCCTTGGGATGAAGTTTTCTCCTCCGTTAACAACTTACGAGGTGTACTACAAGTACGAGGAAAGAATTACTGCACTGTACGCATATGTACGAATAAATAAGTGACAATCTTGATTGCTGCACTCGCCCGCCACGATCCAACATCCGTGGCAGTAGTTTCACAATCTAATCTACTAGGAGGCTATGACCTACAAGAGCTTACCTTTCAGTGATAAACGGCAGTATGAAGAACATCCATATATGCACGCCAATGATGAGCGCGTATTGGAACAAAATCTTGCCGAGCATGAACTTGCGAAGGTATAACGCGCGGTCCACCACTATCAGAACGAACTGAAGTATTAACATCACTAGGAACGGAATGGGCACTTTGTTCTCTTCTAGGTATGTCTGAACTCCGCCGTCCCCTTGATGAGTCTGCGGAAAATTATCAATATTTAAGGAATATCTGGGGCAAGTAAAAAGTATTTGAAGTTTTTTGTGTAGGCAGTTAGTATATAGGCCGCGTAAATGAAGATTGGATTGTATTTGTCACGCGGGATTGAAGGTTTACGCACAAGTGGTGAAATAATAAGAAGGCTGACTATCACTGATTAATTTAATATTTATTCACATGGAAACGGTACAGATATAAACTCGCGAGTTTAAAATTCCAAAATTGAATGTTTGAATTTAGACGAAAAAGAAATGGAAAATGAGGTTGCAACGCACCTCATTACATAGGTACTTATAATTTTGTAAAGCCTGACGCTTATTCAAATCTTGTCCGAGTACTAATACAAAAATGTTATAGTTTCCTTAGATTAAAGCTGTCAAATACTCACTCCGAAGGCAGCAAAGCCGAAGATGACGACGAGGAAGTTGATGAAGTCGCAGAGGAACATGTAGGCGTACACGTCGGCCGTGACGCGCGCGCCGCGGGCCGTCATGCGCTTGAAGAACGTGTGCGTCGGACGCAGGTAGCGCTTTACGCTGCAAACACAACATTTATTCAACACTATGGTCTGTTTCATATAAATCCGGACAAAAGTTCATTGACCTCTTTCTTTTCTTGAAAGTTATTAAAAATAATATAACGCCGAAATGTCTGGCAAGGTCACACTGTCACCCCGCTTTCTGACGGTATGTCAAATCGGGTTTTTCTGTGATAATTTCCTATAGTTTTATCGTATCGTTTGAAAAAATGTGCGCATTGTATGCAGGAGTCAATGACGTTTTGTCTAGATTAATATGAAACAAACCATACTTACTTACTTTTGTTTGTTAAAAGAGTCGGAGGAGGAATTTGTGTCAGAAAGACACTCCAAGAGAGAAACTAGCATGTAGCATCTAGTTATCAATATTTTGTACCGAACTTTTTATTAGGCAATAAAATTACTACACTACTAATGCTACATAATACTTATTTACATAACATGTTTTGTTTTTGGAAGGAACATTATGTATGGAAGCATAAAACAGCAAAGCACTATAAAAGAAGTATTTCAAAGGGCCACTAAAGTAACTTTCGCCAAAAAAACAGAATGAAGCGAGTTGCTTCTGAATGTGGGCGAAGTAGGACCGTTTTTTTCTAAATCTATAGTCTTGTCCCGTCCAACAACAACATTTTCACTTCAAACACAAAAATCAATAAGTCTACAGGTTGAAATGACGAAGCCTAACTTAAGCACTAATAAAAAATATCTAGTTTAATACTTACGATACCCAGATCATGCCAGGTAAATGTTCGTATGCGTTTTCCATTGTAGTGGTGACTGCTATTATCGGTTCTTGATCATCGTTCACTCTGAAAACATGAATTAAGGATTTCAACCGTTTGAGTAATAAAGCAAATATCTCTTACTTGCAATTTTGTTTTCTTTTTTTTGTTTTAATTTCTCAGCGGTGAAGAATTTTCTCAACAAAGACAGACAAGCTAATTTTAACAGGAAAATCCGAGATACAATAAGCCACAGCAGGTTTATTGGCACATCACTCGAGAACGATGGACTGATTCGTAATTTTTCAAGTTTTTTTTTTCAGTTTCCTGTATATTATGTACGAGATGATCTGAAAATGCTTATTTTGAGGGATTAGATGGAACTCATGTCTGGTCGGTTCAATAAGTTATACAATTAGTATAGAATATCAAATGGATTTGATATCAAACTTACTTAAAATGCTCGTCGGGGCGTGAGGAAGGTCCCGCCTCATCGTCGCGCTCCTGTAACTCTTTCTTATCGTCGTTACCCGTGAGAGTCCAGTCCAACTCTTCGTGTAACTTCTGGATACTGCAATATTAACATTATGTTATTTTTTGCATAGACTTGCTTGCAGGCAGTAATAGTCATATTTGCAAACCTTTACTTCATCATTATTGAGCAGGGCAGTGGTCCTAAAAGTTATTTTTATGTTGAGTATGACGATTAGATGATACAACCAATTTTCTTATAGAAAAAGAATACACTATTTTGACTTCACAGCAGGCACAAAAGGTACGTTCAATTGAGTACGCAATTTCTATTAAGTTAAAAACTTAGCCGCATTTGACATGTTACTGCTTTTTCTAATTACAATACAGTTGAAGTATTAGTCTTTGATGATGAGGACTACTAGTACCTACTCTCAGATATAAATCGAACTTCAAAATGAACAACTCACGCAAACTAAAACAAACTAACTACCCCATTTTCATAGTTGTATCACTGTGATTGTATAACCAAAATATTTTTATTATGGAAAAATGATATTAATAACAACTTTGTAAGAAAAGTAGAACAAATACCGTTATGTATTTTTTTTGTTAACCAGACCATCAAGACCCATGTGACCACCACGACCTATAGCTATACGCACCAATCTAGATCTAACTACCAGAACTACATAATAGGGAATCATTTACGAGGGCGATTCGTTTTGCAGCAGCGGTTCTCGCTGGCTGGTCTCATCGGTGCCGCGGAAGGCGTCCTTTTCTGGTCGAGTGCTGGTGTCTTATATGACCACCACTACCCATACGCACCAAATACCAATCTAGATCTAACTACCCGAGCTACCCTAACTACATAACAGGTAAAACATTTACGAGGGCGATTCGTTTTGCAGCAGCGGTTCTCGCTGGCTGGTCTCATCGGTGCCGCGGAAGGCGTCCTTTTCTGTTCGAGTGCTGGTGTCTTATATGACCGACCACCACTACCCATACGCACCAAATACCAATCTATATCAAACTACCCGAGGTACCCTAACTACGTAATAGGGAAACATTTACGAGGGCGATTCGTTTGTGTGCCCCAGCGGGCGTACTTTTCTGTTCGAGTGCTGGTGTCATATATGACCACCACTACCTATACGCACCAAATACCAATCTATATCAAACTACCCGAGCTACCCTAACTACGTAATAGAGAAACATTTACGAGGGCGATTCGTTTTGCAGCAGCGGTTCTCGCTGGCTGGTCTCATCGGTGGCCCGGAAGGCGCGGCCCAGCGGGCGCCCCTTCCTCTTGGAGTGGTGCCTCCTGGCCGTGCTGCGCAGGCGCTGCAGGCGGAGGTGCACCAGGTGCACGACGCGCGGGTCGGAGCGCGTGGCGCTGAGCATGCGCATGGCCGCGCGGATCGTCGCCTGCACGTGCCGCATCGGGTCCACAAGCCGGTGACGACTGTCTGATCCCAACACTTCATAACAGTATGCTGCCGGCCTAACCTAGCCCTACCTAACTCATAAACTACAGTACAGAAATGGCGGCGGCGCGCCCTCTAATCTATTCTGTGTCGTCCGCTAGGTTCGAAAGGGGAGCTTTGAAAGGGATTAAGAGGGTGTGGATGTATTTCGCTTACTTTTGACTAGAAGGCCCATCAACGCTCTGTTTATGATAAGATAATTTTCTAGCAGATACAATTTTCAATACTTAATTATTCTCAAATTTTAAATGCGAGTCCCAAATAATTCTCCAGACTATTAATGTTCTGACAATATATGGCAGACACGTCACATAAGCAACACGTTTTTAAATGTTTTCGAATAGTTACTCCAAGACAAAGTTAGCACTCTTGCATGTGTGTAAAAGAGAGAGCTACATAGAAGCGGGTGCTTGGGTGCGTTCGCTCATGTGTCCTCCCTTTCAGGGAGAGCGTGAACATTCTGTACATACATAGTATACCTACGAGTCATAGAGGAAGAAAGAAATTATTTTGTGGGTAGTAAAGAGATGTAATATAAGGCGACCCAATCTTGTCAACACTTCAGTGATTTGGTATTGGTCAAGGATATTATAAGTACCTACTACCCATGAACGTAAGAAAAGAGTAAGTATTCCTTTTATTTACGTCCATGGTACTACCGCACAACGTGGTACTTATAACATCCTTGTCATTGGTAATGAGATATTTTTGTTTTCCGTCAGTTTCGACCCATAGAAAGCCACCAATAGAAAGCTGCCTGACATTTGGGGCAATCACAATACCCGCACCTCAGCTTGTTACTAAGATTTGCTGTATTACGTCTCTATAGTGTTACGTCTTTTTGTTACAAGTACAAAAGGTCATATATTTTTCTCGTACGCATTCAGATCACGAGTTTAGTGGTTGGTTTTACACCCGTCTGCACTAAAATTAAGATTGCCTAAAGTATTTAGGTGAGATTTGGTGAAAATTTTGTTTGCTAGTAACCTTTAAACTTTTTTAAACTACTTAGTTACTGTTTACCTTTATGATTAGACTGTTAGTGAAATGAAATTCTTTTTTGAAGCTTTAGTTAGCTTAGGTCTTTCTTAACTACTAAAAGCCTGAGACAAGGCTAGTGCAAACGGGTGTTAAGCCTCGGTCACACACAGCGATTAATCGCTGCGAATTGGCACTCGCAGCGAGTATTCGCCCAGTGTGACAGGGCTATTCGCTGCAAATTCCATACTGACCGAGTTCATTTTAAACCCCCCGACGAAAAAGAGGGGTGTTATAAGTTTGACGTGTGTGTCTGTCTGTCTATCTGTGGCATCGTAGCTCCTAAACGGATACGCCGATTTTGATCTAGTTTTTTGTGCAAGGTGTCACAATCGAGAGTGTTCCTAGCTATGCTCCAAGAAAATATCTTCAGCCATTTGAAGATTATCAGCTCTTTTCTAGTTGTTGAAAGGATCAAGTAACCGTTTTGTGTCGGGGGTTATAATTTTTTTTAATTTAGTGTTATTAGTCGCAGCGAATGCAATCGCAGCGACTATTCGCTGTGTGTGACAGAGGCTTTAGTGTAGTAGCAGGCCTCCGTCACTCCATGTACTTGCACGCTATAACTACCTACCGCCCGGCCGAGCGGTCTCGGGCCTTTTGCGGACCAATTCCCCATTCCCTAAACGTGTTAGTAGAGTGGCGCAATACGAGAGAGAGAGAGAGATGCAGCAACTACTTCTTTTCGCCTAGCGCCGTGCGATCTGAATTGCACTTTATTATAACGGAGCTAGGGTTGCAATTTATATGAATTATGTCGCCTAGTGCAGCTTCTGTAGGGACTACCTATTTGGTATTCTGTGCTTTAGTGTAGTAGGTATCGTTCATGGTCTAAGAAAACAAGGTCTAACCGTTAGACCACGTGACTGACACAAGTCTACGTCATTTTGCGCTGTTCATCCTTGTCTATTACACGCATTCGACAAGGATGAACAGGCAGAATGACGTAGAAATGACGTATTCTCGTGTGAGTCAAGTGGTCTAATGGGAAGACCTTGTTTTCTTAGACCATGGTATCGTTCAAAGAGTTCAAAGAATTTATTGTTTAACTTTTGGACATTATTACATCTCTTAGTTATGTCATTTAAATTTAAATAATCTTTTCTGGCGAGTTCAAAAATTTGGCTGTCTTCTGTGGAGAAGACCTCGCCGAAGAAACTCCACAGGCGTTGCATCTTTTAAACACATTTTTACAGTTATTATTATAATAATTACTAATAACAATAACGTTTATCGTTTAAGTAAGAGACTCACGGGCCGATCTGGTCATGCGCGGCGAGGTACTTCTTGCCGACCTCGGCGCCGCGCCCCTCCACCAGCATCTGCGTGTCGTTGCCGTCCAGCGGGAACTCCATGTCCTCGCGGAGCTCGATCTCCGGCGTCGTCTCCTTCCACAAACCCAGCGATTTTAACATGAACCTGCCGATCATTTTTAGGTCAAAATAGTCCTTAATCTTTAAAAAAAGACATACGGGTTAAATTGAGAACCTCCTCCTTTTTTGGAACCCAGCGATTTTAACATAAACCTGCCGAAATCGTTTTTAGATCAAAATAGTCCATAATCTTTGAAAAAAAAAACATGCGGTTGGAATTGAGAACCTCCTCCTCTATTGAAGTCGGTTAAAAAAAGCGATCATGTAGTCGCTTTGTTACCAAGACATAGAAATTACGGCTTTCAAGACAATTTTTGAAAATATCTTCATTAACAGCTTATAAATGTCCCCACCGAGGGGCTCGAGGCTACCCTACAATCAAAGTGAATAGGCCTTAGTCGACCACGCTGGCTCAGTGCGGGTGGTCAACTTCACACACAACCCTTAATTACTTTCGCAAGTGTATGCAGGTTCCACACGATGTTTTCCTTCACCGTAAGCGCGTCGAATAACGTACATATTATTTCGAAAATCGAAAACACATTGCTACGCGCCGAGGTTCGAACCCCCGAACTTCCAAATGGAAGTCAACGGCCTTAGCCACTTGGCCACCGACGCTCTAGATATCTTATCTCTATTATATACCGAGCACCTTAGACAGAAATGCAGATAATATTTTTTGAGAACTGAGTCGAACTATAAGTGGTCGAATCCAGGTCCAGGTCATATTTAGCAGAAGTCACTCATAGAAATGGTCGCTGGCCGCCTGAACAAACTACTATCGAGCAGTGAAATTACCCGAAAAAAAAATCATACACTTCGCTGACTGAACTTTAATTTGACTCATCACTACATAGTATAAAATAAAGTCGCTTTCTCTGTCCCTATGTCCCTATGTCCCTCCCTTTGTACGCTTAAATCTTTAAAACTACGCAACGGATTTTGATGCGGTTTTTTTAATAGATAGAGTGATTGAAGAGGAAGGTTTATATGTATAATACATGCATAATATGCTTAAGGATAACCCACAATAACCATTTTCCCGTGCGGAGCCGGGGCGGGTCGCTAGTCAGTAATAATTTACACTTGCATTTCACACTTACGAATACATTGCGTCTTCAAATATGAAGTTACTGTATCGGCGTTGTATAAAAACATTAATGTACTGGTTAAATAATCTGTAAGTGAAGCACTAGTATTTATATTACCTGTGCAAGAAGATTATAAGCAGCAACAGCAGGTCGTATAAAGCGTAGTTGCTCTTCCGTTCGATGCCGATAATGCGCGGCGCGGTGAACGGCATGTTGTCCGGGACCACCCGCTGGTTCCAAGGCAGGATCTCGAATTGGAACATGCTCTTTATAAGCACTATCACCTGCGGGATACAAAAAATGTTTACAAAAAAATTTGGGGATTGGCTTATATAAGTTAGTATGAATGATAGTGTAGGTGTGAATGTCAAAGCTTTTTTCAGAACCCAGTAGGCCTACTATGTAAGTAGCGACAGGCTCGAGAAGCTGTCAAACGCGGCATGGTGACATTAGAGCTATAGTAGTTCTGTCAATATGTCGCGTTTGACAGCTTCTCGAGCCTGTCGCTACTTACATAGTAGGCCTACTGGTAAGAGACTATAAAGTTATCGCGTCGCGAACTGACACGCCAAGTTCAGGCTCTTTGGTGATCAAATCTAAATCATGTTAATCATCATGTTGTACATCTTACAAACGGCCCCGTAGCCTAGTTGGTAGTACGCCTGCCTTAGAAGCACAAGGTCGCGGGATCGAATTGTGTCTGAATGTTGTATATTTATACATGTATGTATGTCAGCTTTCTGACACCCATAGTACAGGCTCTGCTTAGTTTGGGGTCAGACGGCCGTGTGGGAGATGTCCCCACATATTATTATTATTATGTTATAATCAGTTTGAGTGTTAACAAAATTAAAATAGGCGCCCAAGGTAAATTTTGTTAAAACACTTACCTCAGTGTAGGCAATGAGTGTGACCCAAAACGTTTTCGTGGGCCGAGGTATCGTAAGAGTTCCCCATAGGAACACCATGAGCGGTAGCGGAATGGACAATATCGTGGCCGATTGTATCTGAAAGATTGACCAGATGATTTGTAATAGGGCGATGTGGTGTGCCGCAAGAAGAATATTTTGAAAACTGGAAAGGGTTTAGAATAACGCCTAAATATATATAAACGCCGGATTTGTTTTGTTTGCTTGATTCAGGCATTACCTAATGGATATCAACAATATTTAGTACATATGTACAAAATCTGTAGCCACACTCATGATGTTTGTCATGCGATATGCAAAACCCACCCCTACTGATGCAGATGCACAGACAAAGACATCTTATGCACAAATTATCAACTTTCACCGATGGTGTGACTCACACCATGCAGTGCCAAACACCAACTCGATTATTTTGTTCTTGTAGTTTGATAGGTCATCGACTGATTTCGGTGCATCTGCATTATTAAGTGCACAAGAACTGAACATAATTAGCGGGTAAGCTGGCGACGTTGCATGGCATATCCCATGAAAAGTATCTTAAGTGTGGAAGTAGTTAAAGATTTTTCACAAACTAGTAAATGAGAGTTAAGAGTGCTCACCTGATTGATGAACACCATAACATAACAAACGATGTCGGTATGGGCGAGAATGGCATACCAAGTGGCGAATATAAGGTGGACGAGAGGCGACCGGTCGTGCTTGAACATCGAGTCGTCTCGCTCTTCGAGCAGCGACACGTCCTTGCTGCAACATAAGAGCGAGTGAGACAAACGTATAAAAAGTCACGAGATTTATGAAGCATTGTAATAGTGAATTGTACAGCGAGTGTCGTGTCGTGTGGGATCGGATGGCTTCACGTTGAATGTCTTTGCATCAGTGTATTTTGTAGACGAAGGAGTGATACAGTCGGATGTTACTGTTTGTTTGAAAAAAAAAAAAAGTTGATTTAGTAGGTAAAGGAGATATTTAAAAAGTGGATATAAGATAAAATGTGTAGAAACGTGATTGATTGTCGTATTATCCGAAGAGTTGTGTACGGGTAATGTCAGTCATATACCAATCTATAAAACACAACGAAGGACACAAACAAAATACTTACCGGTCTAGCTTCCATACACAAATACGGAAAGCCGCAACACGTGCAGAAATAGATAAGAAAAGAACAAGAAAGAATAAGAAATCCTATACACAGCGAAGCCCATCGCAAGCGACGACAATTTATAGAACGGAACTATACACTCTATGGTAAATTTAAGTTCCCCAAATTTAGAATTTGATTTATTTGTATTTAAACGGGTCAAAATATTTTGATTTAGGTATATACTAAGTGGAATATCTTATTCCGCTCCGATTAGCGGTTTCACAAGGCAAGTTAAGTTGAAACCCCAACCTTTACTTTCATTATAAGAAAAGCCCAACTTGGTCTAAATATCCAGAAATCAGGCCATAAGACAAAAAAACCAATTTCAGTGAAAGTTCCGCCCTAGTACAACCACTACACCTTTCGGTGGACTGCAAGCTAAACGCGCTCTCGTGCTCTGAGGTGAGGTCATCGCTATCCTCGTCGCTGGCGGGTGAGGGGGCCGAGGGGGCCGAGGGGGGCGAGGGCGAGCGCCGGCGGGAGGGGGGGGAGGCGTCCAGCCCCCGCTCCATGCTCGGCGCCAGGATGCGGATCTCGGGCACGCTTATTTCGCTTAACTTACGGCTGTGAAAATGCCGCAACGTCACTTCACAGTGCTCATTTGTATTTTGACGATTAAGTGCAAAGATTAAGTGGTTGTTGAAGGCTGATTCCAAACTCTTTGGAAGTTCTAGTTTCAAATACAGAGCATAGAGAGATACAGAGCATAAGTCTACGGTTTGTTCAAATTTCAAAGTGTAGATGTACCGTTGCTGTGCTTACAGTACAATTTTATTTTCTGTGCAGTTCTAATTTCACTCAACCGTCAAAAAAGCACTATATTTTATACGAAGTCTTGTCTTCTCTGCCTGCTTTAATCCGAAGAGGGATCTCATTACCCACGAAGTGCTTTTTCTGTACGACTCAGCAAACAAGAATTATAATTGCTCTTAGGAATTTTAAAGTGCAATATCCACTAGGTACTAAACTACTAACTCATCTAAAATACTACGATTCTATTTCAACTTTAGTTCGTTAAATCAATGACATGCAGTTCAATAATAAAAACTGTTTTTTGATAGTAAAATACATACATTCAAGCATAAGTTATTATGGATATCATGAAATAAGTTTTTAATTAGTCAACCACTTTTGTCGTAGTTACTTCAAATTTATCAGAGGAGTGATGAATTGTTGAAAAGAATAAATACAAACCCCATTTCCACAGGCGGCATTAGTAGGTTATTATCAATAGTTTCCTCTTCACTACTGAGCAGCATGCGAAAATAAGACACTACTATACACTACAGACCTCTAAACTATCAGTTGCTCATTCACACTAAATATAATATCGTCTAAATTCTAAAGCAATAGAGAGGATGACTTGCTACTTAACATACGTTCAATTATTTCAAAACGGGAAAGAATACAAATTGAGAAGAAAAACACATAATCAGCGAATAATGTTTAAAACAGCCATCGTCTCTATTTGAGAATACTCCTCCATGTTCATACAAATATTCTACTGGCGTATTATGAAGCCATTTAGCCAGATGACTTTACGTATTCATTTAAAAACAATCACTTACATTAGAATCAAAAATAACATTCAGAATATTTCAAAACACTAAGAGTTCAGAAATGTTTACAAAATTCACATGCACATAAGCACTGGCAATACTCAAGCATTCAATCATATTTTAAAATCACAGTTATTAAATAATGGACTACTTTGCAAACTCTGATATTATGTAGGTAGACGGAGAGTTTGCAACCAACATAATAAATAAAACATGCAACTCACCCTGCAGGCAATGTTTCTGGTAAAGGCTCCCATCTCATTTGAGACCCTTCTCGCAAGCCGATACCGAAGCCTTCTTTCTCCTACACAAAAAAAAAACATTACGGATCAAATGTGACACGTACTCTCTCATTACGGTTAAAGAATGCTCTTCCAAACTACTCCTATAGACAGCTGAATTCTACTAATATTGTAAACACAAAAGTTAGTGAGGATGGATGTATGGATTTTTGTTACTCTTTCACGCAAAAACTAGTGAAACTACCGAATAGCTTTTAATAAAACTTTGCAATAATATAGCGTATACATCAGAATAACACATAGATTACCTTTTACCGCGGGGCAGAAAGCTAGTTGTGATGTAAAGGGACAACGAGATAACTTGCTTATTTTCAGTAAGCGGTTTGTACACATTATAGGGACTTAGTTAAATAAATAGACTGTAATTTATTTGTTATGTTCCACAAACCTTGAGCACTTTCTTTTCGAGCGTGAGCATCCGTGACACGTAGCGGTAGTCGCGGGAGTATTTCATGAGCTGCCGCGTTAACGACACCAGGAAACTGCCCACGAACGCGCCCACAGTGTCGAACACTCGCCGGAGCTTGTCGAACCACGTCTCGTTTTCTGTAAATCACAGTTCAAAAAAGTTTACGAAGAATCTTCTAGAACGATTTCTCGCGTGTAGTAAAGATCGTGTCATTCGCATATCGTGCACATCTTTAGCTTTTTGTGTAGATATCACGTGCACTTATGGATGTTTTTTTTTCCAAGTGCATTCGAGATGTGATATTTGAACGAAATTAAGCGTCAAACACTGTACTCGTACCACAAAAATTAAGAAAAACACACTTTAAAAAAGTTATATTTCAGTATAAATGCACGTGAAATGACTGCACTTATGCAAGTAATCGTCCAAATACTGCTCCGTTAGACCCTTTTCAATTTACGCCAGAGCTGCGAAGAGCCGAGCTATGTAGGATTTTTCTTCACGCACCGCTCATAAGCCTAACTGTAGTAGAAAAGCAGCCAATATTCATGGCATGAACTACTAACCGGTCACCAAACCCAGGCGCAGGTGAACCAAAGCCACCAACATAGCCCAAAGAATCGCTAAATTTAAGTGGCAGTGGGTGGGACAAATTGCGGCAAAACGGTTTTTTAATTGCGGACGCGCGCTGCGCTAGAACATGTAGCGTAGGCAGGCCTCCCACAAGGTGGAACGACGATCTGGTTAGGGTCACGGGAGGCCGCTGGATGCGGGCAGCGCAGGACCGATCGTTTTGGAGATCTTTGGGTGAGGCCTCCAGCAGTGAACGTCTTTTGGCTGAAATGATGACTTACCGGGAGTAGGGGCGTAGTCTTCGATCATTGAGGGGTCTTCATGTTCCATGCGAGATTCTTGCCTCGCGGCGCCCGCGCCTCCTATCGGGTCGCGGAGTTCGTGGGCCGTGGGCGAGCGCGCCAATGACCTCGTCTGCACCCGTCAAATGAATTATCATCGGGGAAACAAGAAACATCAGTAGGCAATTGATTTTTGACTATCAAAACTGAGAATTACGCCTGTCATTCTAATCTTATTGTATTAAAGGTATTATGTGCAAGAAAAGGAAAAAAATATGCTGTTGATATAAATTAAAAGATAGAAAAAAAAATAGATAGAAAGAAAATTAAATATAATATTATTAAACATATTTCAAGGTTACGTAAGTATTAAAAGTAAACTGAGAAATTATACAAAATAATATAATTACAGGTGATGATCATTTTCTTCGTAAAACTATATTCAACATTAAAACGGTTCTGAAATTTAATTATTACATTGTTACCGTATATACCAAGGATTATATTTATTACTACAAATATAAATACTACACATAAATACTTATTAAAAATACTCAGTTAATTATACAGCAATGCGTACCTAATTATATTATACATATACGACAGCGCAAACAAAAATGCAAAGCTAATAAAGCAATACATACATATGCATGCATACAAACCATGACGAACTAAAAAATACTTGCTCCCAATGACTTGATAGATAAGTTCTCATAAGTGCAAAATAAACAAGACTTACAATAATACTTTACCTATATGAGGGAGAAATCGAAACAACGCAACGGGTTATGTCAAATTCCTATTACATTTAAAATCATGTTTTATGTTCACTAAACATGAGCGCGTTTCGTCAATTTATTTGACATATCAATCAAGCAAGATACATGTAAATTTTGATTCAAGCAAGTTGTTCATCTCAAATTACTAACTAACGGCTCCTGGGGAAGAAACTGATAAAATATAGCTTGATAAAAAATAAGTCAAGATCCTTTAATAAATTACCACTGTAAAGACAAAGAGTGAAAGCAATCTTGACTGTAAGTTTTGTTTATCAAAGCTGACAATTTACTCGTAGGAGGAGAGACCTTTTATTCTACGCAACAGTTTATGAGTACTTGTAGAAAATGGCAAGATATTCATCTAAGTGGCAGACAGGGCCCAAACGCAAGCCCACGTCTACGGCTCTTCGCCATCGAAGCTCATTCATAATATTGATCTTGAGAGCGATATATTAATCCAAGTTTTAGAGAGTGAGTGAGGTACGATCAAATGTGCCCACCGAAGATCGCACATTGTGTTAGAAAACTTATAAAAGAAACTTCAAAATAGTTTTTTTTGAAAATAGCCTTAAAACGTTTGAAAGTAAAAAATAAATACGAGTACTTATGGTCTAAGAAAACAAGGTCTAACAAGAAGACCACGTGACTTGACACAAGCCTACGTCATCTGTCTGCGTCATCCGTCGTAGAAGATTAGATGACGTAGCTTGTGTTAAGTTTGACAGTCCGATTGTTAGACTTTGTTGTTTTAGAGCATGCGAGTACTTAAGTCAGCGCTCATAACCAGTTGCGTGATACGTGTAAAGGGTTACCTCATGCGGATAGGTGTGCGGGAGGGTCGCGGAGTGCGCCCGCTGCGGGACGGCGGGCATGCTGGCGCGGCGCAGCGACAGCGCGTGACGCAGGTCCGTCTTGAACACCGTCGACACCAACTACCCAAGCCCAACACCCGTAAGCGAACACAGAGCGCAGAAACAACGGAAGACGTGCCCTTAATACTCTAATAATCCTACTTTTTATATAGACCTACACTTGTGTTTCAAAGTCGACGTATCCAGCTTCATCGGACTTGCGGTTGAGAGAACGGGTCAACCCCAAAGTATTTGGCCACTAGACACGTAACCCACGTACCTAGGCGTGGCTCGAGAATGGCCTGATGCGGAAAACATCATGAAGGAGTTGCCTGAGGGGACTATCTTTGTTAACAGCTCATAAAATGTCCTCATCGAGGGAGTCGAGTGTACCCTTAACTGCGCTGGCCCAGTGCGAGTGAGTGAACTTCACACACAATCTTTGGATAAATTCAGATTTATATGGAGTTAAAAGTGCATGTATTGTCGTATCAGAATGTCAAGCCGTTGGTAGAGAATAAACTTTAATTCACCGACAAGAGCTTTAAAATTGAAGATGAAGATTGAATTACGGGGAAGGAATAGGTTAATTCTAAACGCCTGATTTCCAAGGGAAAAATATATATTAATAACTAGCTACCTAGCTAGTATTATTTACACGTCTCTCCGTTGTTTCTCTGACCTGAGAACAAATCCCACAACCACACAACACGCACTGAATGCTTCTATGGTTATGTTACTTTTTACATACCTATTTTCAAGGAGCCGGACTTTCAGTCGGCCTCTGACCACCTGATGTAAAATGGTCTAATCTAAAATATACCTTACTAAGGTATGATTCGCCAAAGTAGTATCTCCAAAAATAACGTAAGTATCTGTAGCTCAATATACGTACCGGGATCGGAGACATATACATCGGAACGCTGCACTTATTTGAAAATTATAGACTACCACACTCTAATACGAGAGAATAAGTTAAAAGCAAGCTTCTGTTGTTATTTTTGTATTTGATCGGAAGCCGCGTACATAATGAATGAATAAATGGATAATTGTTACTAAACTAGTTTTTTTTTGTGTTTAAGCAAAAATTAGACAATGTATTTTCAACAGACGTTTCCAATAACGACATCTGTTTCGAAAAATATATTTCACATTATTACTATCAGTGGTAGATGGAAATTAAAGCGCGTTCTTTATGAGGCATGTGAAAGCTTTTTTTGTTTCAGGTGGTCTACCCCAAATTTTTCGATGTATTGTTTGCTTATTTTTGGAATAATTTCACTTGATATCCTAAAATTACGATGCTGTTATTCAGAAAGCAGCTCAAATTGATATCAAAATAAGCATGCTTAGCATATCGAGTAGCTTTATAAATGGACTATCTATATTTTTTACAAATAACTTCACTTAAAATTTTGAATTTCCATAGAAGCATCTCGTGCCTGCGCCGAGCAGTTCAGCTGTGCGGTTATCACAATAACAATATAGAAAAAGGTTAGTATTCTAAAGCAGTGTCTAAGCTACACCGAATCTTCAATATGACATCACTTGAACTATTCAACCATAAAAATCGAGCATGCGAAAATACCCATTGAACTATATAAACGGACTACATCCGAATTTCACCCTTACGCATGCCCATACCCACACCACGACCCGTCAATGCAAAATCATGCTATGATCAAAATAGGGAATCTACTAAAATAAGAGAGAATGTGGTTTTTACTATTGACAACATTATTCTAATTCTTTCACTTATTTTGAAGTTGTGGCAGTCTTGCTGTAAAGACTATTCGTTTAAACGAGCCCCTATAATGTAAACAAACCGCTCACCAAAAAGAAGCTTTAAAAGCGCGGGAAAGAGCAGGCTGCGGCACGGTATCCAAGTTTATATGCTGTCTGTCCCAATTAGAGCGGGCGACGCAATCTATATTACAGGCTGCATATAAACTCGGATTTCGTTGCGTAGCTTGCGCTTTCCCGCGTCTTTTCGCGTTTGAGGGTTCGCTCCGTAAGTATCTTGGTATATCTTTACATCATACTTGAGTTCATTTAATCATCAAGATTCACTCTAGAGTCAGCTCGAGTTCACTGATAGAAGCAGAAGATTTTAGTCATGACGATTTCCATCATATTTGTTTACATGATAGTGACTTCGTTAAATAAATAGACCTAGTTTTAATACCTATTGCCTTCGGTAACTTAAAATCGTACACATTCTCTGTTATCAAGTGAATTATAAAGTAAAATAGAAGACATACCGTTCCTAGGCCCATTTCCTTCGGCGCCTCGTCATCTGAGGCTTCCTTCTTCGGCTCTTGTAGTTCCTCAGTGTCATCGAAGTCATCAAACATGTAGTAGTCGCCGGATCGAACAGCTGTTTTGAAAACAATTTGTTAACGTTTCGTGCCTATTACTTTAAATGAACGTCAAGCAGGCTGCATCAAAATTGCATAAAATTACTATAATTTCATCGAAATGTTTAAGCATTTAATATGAAAAGCAAAAAAAACTTCTCTTGTTCTTTTTAATATCAAAAAAACCCATTAAGATTAAAAATAATAAAATTAATATTTTGTTTTTGACCTATTTCATATTACGGGACAGTATTACTTTACCTGTAATTTTTCTAATATTTTACCTAAATAAATATAGCAATTCAATTAAATAAAAAAAAATACAGAGTCACTCTATGACTAAGTGCAAAAACTTCAACAATAATTTGTGAAAAATAAGTATAGCTTTTACTTTCATCTAGAATAAGTGTATAAAAAAATGAAAAAAATACAGGCAAATTATACTTTGTTTACATTCAGACAAAATTATATGCACGCACACACAAATCAATCGCACGCAAATACATACACGTGCATGTAAAACTGTGTTAATTAAACATGTAAAAATGCACATATAAAACACAAGCAGTGCAAGTGGGCGCATTCTGTCTTATTTTGTTGTCGAGTCACAGAAATTACACATTCATTTTGTACATTATTTACACTTGTAAACGAAAAACTTTAATTACATTTCCAAGGTAAGACAGTTCCCGCCACGATGCAAGTTGCCTAAATACCACATCTGAAAAAGCCGGGGGTTTAGTACGGGTTAGTAGCTTGGTTAGGAAAGTTAGGCGAGCAGAAGATCGAGAATGAACGTTACCCTTCTGATGACTGGTAGGAGGCTTGTAGGGCGGGCAGTCGCGCGCTACAAGACAAAACATAAGCTCAACGCCACAACTCACACACCACATAGAGCTTTGGGGAATCTCGCATCGCAACACGTCATTCGGTTAACGGAACAAAATTCACCCAAATTGTTATCATCAAGCGGACAGTTTCTGAATAGTGGTCAAGAAGATATTTTTCTGATGGAGAAAATGATTTAAACTTCTTAATTTTATAATGATATTAAGACCCTTCAAGAAAGGATTAAATTTAGAAAAGTTTGTATGACTAAAAGAGATAGATTCGTCTCCAACACCACCATCCGATGAAAAAAAATGTACCTTCATGACGTTTCGTATAAATTCGGCGCCTAATTCTGGGACCTGACTCTGATTCAGTTCCTATACGAATAGAAAACAATTCATTTAATTTAAAATTTTTAAAAAACTGTAAAATGCTTTACATTATATACATGTGTAAACACATAGTGTATCATTACAGGTAGTATTGAGTAAAAACAGCCTTCGTTCTAGAGGAAGTTATAACGCATGTGAACGTGCTTTGAAATAGTATTCTGTAGTTACAGGTTTGATGCGATTTCGGCTCGGAGCGACTGGACTGTGAGATCATAGAAGTGCGTTGCAGCAGGCTCGGGCTGGCAACTGTATGGCGGCGGCGGATGGGAGGTGGAGAGAATACTGGGTAGGACTCCTCGGGGCTCTGCGCGCGGGGGAGGAGATCGGAAGAAGGGGGGGATTCGAAGGAAATGCGGCGGGGCTCGAGGTAAGCGTCGAGGGAGAGGGATGTGAGGAGCGCGGAGGAGGGGGAAGGCGGGCCTCCGTGCGAGCTGGGCGGGGGCAGAGCGGGCGCGGGCGGGGCAGGCGGTGGAGGGGTGTGCGCGGGGGAGGGGGGTGCGGATTGCTCGCTGAGGGGGGTGTGGAAGCCGCGCGGGGAGGCGGGGCTGTCGGGCGTGTGGAATCCGCGCGCTGCTGGCTCGTGCCGCACCGACGTAGCGGGAGATGACTGGCAGCCGTCGCCCGCACTGTCTTCATCATCGTCATCGTCGTCGTCTGAATGCATCATTGCGGGGCACAATACAAAGTTTTGTTATGGCTGCACTTCACGCTTAATAGAGGAAGGCGGAGCGCAAGATTCATCGACATTTTTACGGCCAAGTTAATCTCAGTACCAATATATTTGTAGCAGATTTTAGTGTCCCAAGAACACATTCAAACGCGTACACTTATGTAATTTATACTATTTACTGAAAAAAGTCTTCGTTCACGTACAAAGACCTGTCGCAAAAGTTCAAGCATACTGCACACTTTGCATTTTTGAATAAAAATGCAGCACATACGTTATTCAGGCTATAGAATTGCCTAGGTATGTAACATTTTAACATTAGGGGCTCAAACCCAAACCTTTGGAACGAGAGCCGAAACACAATGGCTGCAAAAGTAATCATAACACTTTTAAATATTAATATTCTCATATATTATTAATTCTTACCCGCATCGTGATGTCTTGGATCTTTGGTAGAAACGCCTTGGATCTTCTTTTGATTAGCCTTAATCTTTTCCATTTTTACTTTAATCTTTTCCAATATTGTCATCTCTTGTTCTTCTTGCAGGACCATTTGTTTTTGCCGTAGCTCCTCTATTAGTTCCGCCCCCCTGGGAAAGTTGGAGTATTTTACAATCCTGGTCGTTCGTAAATATCTAAATTATTAAGAATGTCAGAACAGAACTATACAGTTATTTTTTTAATTTATATATTGATTTCTTATAAGAACATTATAGTTCTACAGTATGTATGTAGAATATTAGTATACGTTGTTAGTCTATGTAGGCTGCTTCTAAAGATAACCAAGTAATTAAAAAAAACCAGAAAGACTGATATTAGTTTTTAGTAAGTTTTATCATAATTGGTTAGTCATAGACACTTGCACACACCAATTGAATTTCTGTTAAATGTGTGATACAACAGCCAAAAGATAAACAGCGCTTTTTCTATTTGAATTACTTTTATTTCTATTCGATAATTCAGACCTGTGAAATAAATGCAGAATAAGGTAACTAACTTTATGAATGGACTCTAAATTTAAAAGAAAATAACCTGGAAGCGAGTACAGTAGTGGCCTTGCTCTCATCAATGACTCGGTAGAAATAGTAACTGTGGAAGAGTCGGCGCTGCAAAATGAGAAACGCGAAACAGACTCCATCCCACGCCAACCCGATATCTTCGTGGGGCACGCTACACGACGTTTTGATCTGAAAATACCAGGATTTTATCACATCACAGCTACTAACGGAAAGTATATTTGATGTGATGTTCCACTTTCACGCCTAATGAACAGATTTGATTGGAATTTGTTATTAACCTTAATTAACATATGGCTACTTTTTACTTCGGGAATATTCTGTATTCTGATAACAGGTTCAACCTAATCACAGTCACGCCCATTATAAAACAAGCAAAAAAACTGAACTTAAAAATCAACTAATTGATTCTTTTTTATATCTATACTTCTATACTATTATTAAAAAAGAGTAAAGATTTGAATGTTTGTTTATTTGCATTGATTAGGCTGCGAAACTACTGAACCGATTTTAATGAAACATAGTATAAAGATAGAATAGACCTTGGAGTGTAACAGGCTACATTTTAACGCAGGAAAATTCCTCATTCCCACGCGAAAATCTGTTAACGGGGGCGGAATCAACAGGCGGAAAGCTAGTATAATGTAAAAAAAAGTGGGGACACAAAAAATCCACAATACGTAGTTTTCAAATGTGTAGATTAGAGAAATGTCTCCAAAAACATCAAAGAAAAGAAAAAATGAACAGCAATAAAAAAATAATAATAACAACCCCATGCGCGACTTACGTTAGTCACGCCTACCCTGCTCTGTAAGTCGGTCTTCATCTTGAAGGTGCCGGTGACGAATTTGTCGACGCAGCCGATGCCCAGCAGCTGGACGAGCCAGCAGGCGTGCTCGCGCATGATGGTGCTGAAGATACAGCCCGGCACTTGCAGCAGCGTCTTGATCACCACTACCGTCACGTTGTAGCGCAGCAGCCACGACCACCTGCCAAGTACAAGCCCGGTAAAGGTTTTCAATTTACGACACATGAAGAGGACAATAATTGAAAAAAAAAAAAAAACGATTTTTTTCCATCCGGGGCGTGTCCGATTGGCCGCAGGAGGCTGTTGCAGTGGCGACACAGAAGAAAATAATAGTGCTAACCCGTACAGAATGGACACTCACCCCCCCCCCCGCGCTAAAATGAGTTCCCCGCCCGATATAGCGCCCTACACACGCGGGTCTCTACCAGGGGTGTTCGGGGGTGTTTTATATAGCGCCTAGCGCCATTGTCTTGTAGTTGATATTCAGTTGTTATTCAAAAAGAAGTAGCTTGTCAAAACGCGTTTTCTGTATGGAGTGACCGCCCAGTGGTGGCGATTAGCCGCGCAGCGCCTAGCCGTCAGTCGGACCGGAGTAACCACTACGAAAATACAGTTTACCATTGAAATAGTTTTAAAGCGTTTAGGAGATAGTTCAACTCTTATTAAGTCATGAATCTGAACAATCTTTAGTACCAGGACCAATTCTAATCGCAGAAAAAAAAGTGTTCCATACTGTTTGGTCTGCAACTTTTGAATAAAGAGCAGATGTATTTTTCGCGATATCAGAGTTAACCCCACAATAAAAGTTCATATTAATAAAGATTTTAACATAGAAAGATGAATTTGAGGGTGTAGAAGATTACAAAGTTCAAAGTATTTATTTTTAACTTTAGGATATTTACATCACTTAGTTAAGTCAGTTACAAATTATTTTGTGGCGAGTTCAAAAATTTGGCTGTCTTTAACTTAACCTTAACGAAAAGTAACTTACCACATGAGAATAGACTCCTTGGGCAGCAGATAGAAGTCGGTGCCCTGCCAGAGGAAGAAGAAGGAGCCGACGAGGTAGCCCATCGAGAAGAGGTTGACGCGGTTGGTGCCCGTCATGAACATGATGGCCAGCGTCACCCACAGCATGCCCAGAAACACCATCCGCTTGCAGATGTCCAGCCAAGTCCTGGCAACACCACATTGGAGATTATCATGAACCGGTGACAATAGGGTAGTTTCCAGGGTCAAAATAATTACATTCTATTATAGATTATAAAAAATATTGGACACGTATTTTTTCTTTTTTGGATTAAACAAAAAATAACAAAGATATAGCCCTTTATTACGTGTGACGTCACTCCGTGCACCTCCGTGCTAACAAAATGCAGCATGGCGTGACGTCACACGTTACTTTAATGGGCTATATCTTTGTAATTTTTGGTCTAATTTACAAATAAAAAAAAAAAATTCTTGTCCCTTATTTTTGAATAATCTAAATTCTAAAAGATGGACTAATTACATTTTTTAAGGAAACTAGCCTATTCCTACTAATATTATGCGAAAGTAACTCTGTCTATTCACCCTGATTCCAGGATAGGCTCGAGTCCCTCGGTGGGGACATTTATGAGCTGTTAAAAATGACTCTGTCTGTCTGTTTGGTACGCATTCAGGCCGAAACTAATGAACCGATTTTGATGAAACTTGGTAAAAAGATAGAATTAGCCTTAATGAAGGACATAGGCTACCTTCTACCGCGGAAACATACCTCACTCCCTCGGAAAAAAATGTTACTGCCGGCGGAGCCACGGGGCAGAAAGCTAGTCCAGAATGAAAATGGACTAACTTTTCTCTTTTTCATGAAGTGGTCCGATACTTGTTTGCTTGTCGTGTGGGTTTCGAGGTTAACAGACCCTGGTGTAAGAATTATTCAGACATGGCTCCTTTAACAACTACATCCATCCTACATTTAAATTTCTTGTTGTTTGTACAGCCCCGTAGCATAAAGTGTTATGAAAAGAGCTTATGCCACATTTAACTGTCAAATTACTGCGAGAAACCCCTGACATTGAAATATCCTCCAATAGGATGAGAGAATGAACACGCACGGACAAATTAGGTATGCCACGCATGAAGCGTCATGCAAGGTAGCTGAGTTATAAATTGAGAGCGTTTCTAATGAAGCCGCTGTGGCATCGAGTAAGTGTTTTGGATGTTGTCTTTTAGATACATACCCCACAAATCCTAGGAAGTCGGGTACCGGGTTAACAAATGAGGGCGTTTCCCAGTCCTTGCCGATATATTCGGAGTTGGAGCCGCCCGGGTACAAGTCGCCGTGTGCCTTCTCGATGCGGAACACGCGCAGCTGAAGCGTCGCGAACAGCAGCAGGAAGTAATCGAAGATCAGCTTCAACGCATTCGGCGGCTTCCAGAATGGTAGGAAGCAAAAGTTGCGCACTTGCGCCATTTGCTGGAACAAATAGTTATCAGCTTGTAACGTATGATCCCCCCCATACTAATGTCTCTCCAGCGTGGTCGTCGTGCGTCGCGCATACCATCATCCACTTCTGTCTTTTGTTTCACTCGCTTTGCTGCCGACGACGCTCGAAAGAGGTATCTAATTTCGATTCTGCTTAGTTTGGGGTCATAGAGAAGCATATAAGATGTACCCTACTCGAAAATTTATTGATGTATAACATCTATAGCCGGGGGGGTAATTTGATTCAAAACGGCAAAGTGAAAACATTATTAATAATACTTTGAAGTTGAAACCATTTCTTAACATAAAGTATTACCCACAAAAAACGTTATATAACGAAGAGTACCGCGTATGTGGTACCGCCTTATAGTGACAGCAAAAAAACGAGAGATTTTAAAGCCACTGAAGAATGTTGCGTGCGTCTGTATGTACGTAAAGTATTTCGAGATAAACCAAGTTCTTTTAAATCATTGTGAGAAAATCTGTCAGAGGCATTTTTTGTTACGCCTGCAGCATATATGTTTTTGGTAGGCTGGTAATTACCTCGTCGTCCTCAGGCTTGTACCAGGGGTATTTGATGCAGAACTCCGGCAGGAAGCCAACAGCGAGTATGTACTGTAACGGCACCACCACGCTCAGGAAAATGGTGAAGGGCCCCCAGAGGCGCGCGAGCAGCGGCCGCCGCGCCGACACCATCACCAGCAACCAACCCGAGTATACCACCGCGTACAGGTCCATGCGCGAACCGATCACGCCGATCAGGCAGATCAGAGTGATCTACAATACAAATATTCTTTATTGACAACGAAAGAGATAAAAAGTTATCCAACGACCTGACCTGGACAAAGGCCTTCCCCAAGGATCTGATCCAGTGACTTCCCGCGACCCTCACCAGATCGTCGGTCCACCTCTTGGGGGGCCTACCCACACTACATCTTCCGGCACGCGGCCGCCATTCAAGAACCTTTCTGCCCCGACGGTCGTCGATTCTAAGCGCAATGTGCCCAGCCCATTGCCACTTAAGTTTAGCGATTCTTCGGGCTATGTCGGTGACTCTGGTTCGCCTGCGGATCTTATCATTTCTGATTCGATCACGCAAGGAATCTCCAAGCATAGCCCTCTTCATCGCTCTTTGAGTGACTTTGAGCCTTCTTATGAGGCCCATCGTTAGCGTAAGTCATCACTGGCAACACACATTGGTCAAAGACTTTAGACTTAAGACACTGCGGTATTTGGGACGAAAAGATATTGCGCGGCTTCCCGAAAGCGCAGCTTCGACGATTGACCTGCTTCTCGAACTTAGATCTACCTAGCTGGACTCTTTGTCCCAGGTAGTCTACAACTGAGAGCAGAGTCCCCAACATTTATTGGAGTGGGTACTACATGGGCGTTCGACATGACGTTCCAAAGATATATAACCTTCAAAATGAAACTAACTGATAAAATTATTATGAAATAAAGTTAAAAATACGTATGAAATAAATTAGGTGCCCTTTTCAACTGCGATCTCCACTAAACCAAGGGAGAGACAGGACCGTAGTGCGGTTTCTAATCGACTTCAAAAAAGATGGAGGTGTAGTGCAGTTTCTAAACGACTTCAAAATAGGTCAAGGTTTTCAATTCGGTAGTATGTTACGTAGCAAGACTCACCTCAATGCCAAACTTGTAGAAGCCGTAATTCAACAAGTACTTTAAGCAATGAATCAGATCTTTATCTGCGTGTTCTCGCCTGATGTCAGGGAACAACAACTTTGTGTCTTGTTCTACTTGACCGCGCATTTCCCTGAAACCAATCGATACTACTATAAGATACAAAGGAGAAAAAAAAAACCAATATATCAAATAAATAATTTTAAAAAGTTGCCCATTAAATAGGTACTTTCAAGTACAACGCAAGCTGTACAAGTGAACCGCTATTCTCTTTCTTATTCAACGGACATAAGAACAATGCAAAGTTCAAAGTGATCGGCTTAGCATGCTTTTGACTGTAAAAAACAATAACAAATAGGTATATATTTTACCTGTGTGCTCGTTGCCTGTAAATGACTAAAGAGTTGAAAGTAAAAATTGCGATGAGGTAAATGTACCTGTAACAAAATTGTTTAGGATTAATAATCAGTTCCATATTATTAATTACCTTTCAGGTGTTATCTCAGTCAGAACGAGGAACCAAAAGGCACGGTGAGCCCCTCTCTCTAAGAAGCTCATATACCCAAATAAACGGCCATAAATTGTTTAGATTGTAATGATAATGACGACATTCTGGCAACAAAGACCTTATCAAATACCAGTTAACACACGACATATCAGTTAAACTATTCAATTTAGTCCTCCCGAGACATTTGAATTTATTTATACCGATCGAAACGGATCGGACGGGTTTACAGTTTGACGGCTTCATTAACAATAGCTACGAACCACTTTTGAAGAACGACTAGCGGCACGTCAGGTGATGTCTTCTTGAATCCGAGCCATTCTGCGTTGTTCAAATAATTTGTACCATTAATTGTACCATTAGGTCCCATTTGCGGGTTGGGCTGGAAAAAGATTAAATAGTACATACAGTTTAGTCACTCACTATAACAAATATTTATACATTTTTCGAATATGTGCCGTGTAGTGGCGTTGTTTGATCTTAGTCAATCGTGAAAATAAAGCAATATTCAGCAAGGTCAGTTTATGGATGGGTGACCGTTCAGAGTAAAATCTAATAGATAAACGCTGAGCTACAAACAATACTAAAATAAAATGGTGGACAGATTATCTATAATCCTAAAGCATAGCAAAAAATAATGGAATTTTCTACTACGCCATACTTGTTGGCGGTGATGATGGCGTCTTGTAACTTGGCAGAGGTTGGTCAGACATTTCCAAAACGCGCAAAGGCTTCTGACTTGTATGTATTAGCATTACGTTGTCATAAATAATAACTAGGACCGACGGTTTTACTGAAGCGCTCGCTCATTATCTAAACTTGTTTATTAATAAATAGGGGCACAATGAAAATTTAAATAAAATAAAAAACACCAAACGTGCAAGATACGACGAAGACATAATATGAAACATATTTACGCAAGCTTAAATCCAGATCATTACCTCGCGCTCAAACTTGTTATACAAAATTAAAATAAATGATTAGAAATTGGAAATATTTTGATAAAGTATTTTCTATTTTATATTTATACCTGTTAGTATCGGTAATAAGCCGAGGAGACTTTTAAGGGCCGATGAGAAACAATTTTTAGTGGCAACAATATACTTACACAGTGGGCATCGAAGTTGTAGTGGTGAATATATTCGATTTGGTAGACCATCTTAGCCATGAAGTAGACGCTGATGAGTATTGATATGAACAGCAGGCAAGCGCGTTGTCTCCGCCGGCTCAGGGCGAGGCCGAGGCAGATTATTACCATTATCGGCACGTGCATGGCGCACACCTGCCAAACAAATGTCATCTGCTAGTTCACAAGCGAAAAGCTCATCAAAAATGCGTAGAACGCGACACAGTGTCGTAATAGTTTTGACACTGTATCGTATTTTGACACCTTTTTGAACCTCTTGCATTTCTGTAGTAGCCTTGGTCCAAGAAAACAAGGTCTAACCGTTAAACCACGTGACTGACACAAGCCCACGTCATTTTGCGCTGTTCATCCTTGTCTATTACACGCATTCGACAAGGATGAATAGGCAAAATGACATAGAAATGACGTAGGCTCGTGTCAGTCACGTGGTCTAATGGTTAGACCTTGTTTTCTTAGACCATCTAGAAAAACCGGGTCCGCAGCATCAATTTTCTAACAAAACATTGTTTTTAAATCTTGTAGTTTAACGGCTTTGATTGAAAAAAAAAAACATGTCTGCCGTGATGACGATAAGTAGAAGAAAATCCTTGGCGTTCACCTGCGAGGAGGGGAATAACAGAATAATAGAATGGAACAAATATATATATATTAGGGCCTTATTCATAAACGTTGCAAAGTTAAGAAATATTTCTGTCCTTTTCCAACACTCACATGTTCATAGTAGTTTTATAGACATTTAAATGTTGGAAAGGTACAGAACTTTAAGCAATGTTTGGGAATAAAGTGGTTAAAAATAAGCATTTTGTATTTTTGTGGCTATTCGTCATTGGGATTCAGGTTGTAGTTGCCTGTCAATAGGTTTACTACGCAAGACAAATATCGGTTACCTTCACTACCTTATTTTAGATGCATACCGAATCTTAACCGAAACACTTTGCTAGGTGGTTTTAACTGGGCTCCCAGTGATCTTACTAAAACTTTGCTAACCCCGTTAGGGAAAAGAGCATGATTTTATGTATGTAGGTATCTGCCATTATACCACAGAAGACTAAGAACAGAAAGTTATCTCCTTACCAACTGGCCGCATCGGTTTGAATGTGAGCGCGCCGTGTAGGCACACGCTTGCATTTAGCCCATACTGCCCTTATTTTATGCTAGTGTGTGCGTGACAGCGCGTGCCTACACGGTGCGCGGCGCGGATACATACATCTAAACCGACAGCGGCACGTTTGTATGAAGATAACTTACTGCATGGTCCAAGAAAACAAGGTCTAACTAACACTTTGATTATATACAACTCGTCTAACAAGAAGATCACGTGACTGACACAAGCCTACGTCATTCTGCGCTGTTTATCCTTGTCTATTACACGCATTCGACAAGGATGAATAGGCAAAATGACGTAGGAATGACGTAGGCTTGTGTCAGTCACGTGGTCTTCTTGTTAGACCTTGTTTTCTTGGTCCATGACTTACTGGTTATACTGTGATCATACTCACATTGAAAATACAGAGCAACATGAGTGCGACGAAGATGATAGTGCCGAGATGTATGTCGAGGTACTCGAATACGGTGTCGATGACCTTGAGCAGCAGCTTGCGGCCCACCACGTAGCGCTCGCCGAACCACGAGCGGAACCCCACCGACGGGTGGATGCTCGTCGCGCCGTACGACCGCGACAACGAACTCTTCTTGCTTATCTTGCTAACCACAAACAGTTCACATTTTCATTTCAGCCAGTAGACGTAGGCCTCCCCCAAAGATCTCACAGTTCCCAAAAGATCCCAAAGAGTTCACATTTTAGTTCGTTTTTAGGGTTCCGTACCTCAAAAGGAAAAAACGGAACCCTTATAGGATCACTTTGTTGTCCGTCTGTCCGTCCGTCCGTCTGTCAAGACCCTTTTTCTCAGGAACGCGTGGAGGTATGAAGCTGAAATTTATATCAATTACTCAGGTCTACTGTCCCTTGAAGCTGTGAAAAAATCAAACTTCTAAGCCAACGCAATCAAAAGATACAGCCGTTTATGCCGCAAATTTTCGACACTTGCAAGGGAATCAAAACCTACAGGGTGCTTCCCGTGAACTCAGAATCTTGAAATTTGGTACGAAGCAACGTCTTATAGCATAGATAAAGGAAAAATTACGAAATCCATAAATTTTTAGTTACATCACATAATATATATTTTTTTAATAATTTTAACCTTACTACCCATTTCCTCATAAACGCGTAGAGGTATTAAATTGAAATTCATACCAAATACTCAGGTCTATAATACCTTTAAGCTGTAACAAAATCAAACTTCTATGTCAACGCAATCAAAAGAAACAGCAATTTAAGCTGCATATTTTGAAACTCGCAAGTACTCGCAAGGGAATCAAAACCTAAAGGGTACTTCCAGTCGACCTAGAATCTTGAAATTTGGCATGAAGCAACGTTTTATAGCACACATAAAGGAAAAATTCCGAAAACCTTAAATTTTTAGTTACATTACAAAATATATATTTTTTAATAAATATAAACTTATTACTTTTTTCCTCATGAACGCGTAGAGCTATCAAGTTGAAATACTTACTTAGTACTTAGTTACTTAAACGATAAAGAGATCTTTGTCTTAAATTTATGCTCCTCCATCTTTCCCCATTGTAATGTTATGAATTTCATTTTGCAATAAGATTACCATAGTTATGACTCGATTGTCGTAATGAAAGAACTTTGTAAACCTTGCAGGTTTGTACGGAACCCTCGGTGCGCGAGTCCGACTCGCACTTGGCCGGTTTTATTTTCCATCTGACCCCAAACTAGGCAGTCTGTACTATGGGTGTCAAACTCAGACAGCTAATATACATACATACATACACGGACGTAGCTATAGCTTTGACAAGGAGGGGGTCCCCATAGTAAAAAAAAAACAGATTTGAGCTTTATTTACGGGTTAGGAACGTACTCTAAAAAAAATTGGTTCTTATTAGGACCACTCAAAAGGTTGATACTTTGATGTCCTTCTGTCTGTCTGTCAACACCCTTTTTCTCAGGGTGGAGGTATAGAGCTGAAATTACTAAATACCAAATAATACGTACTGTACTATCTCTTAGAGCTGTGAAAAAATGTAACTCAAAAATCCAACGAAATCAAAAGATACAGCCGTTCATGCCGCAATTTGACTTTCGCAAGGGAATCGAAACCTACAGGGAACTTGCCGTGAACTCAGAATCTTGAAATTTGGTACGAAGCAACGTCATAGAGCAAAAGGAGAAATTGGGAAAAGCACACACTTTTAGAAGTTGTTGTTTTAACAGCTTATACATGTCCCCGTCGAGGGGCTCAAGCGTACCCTGTATTTTTATTATAATAAAAATATTATTAATAATTTCAACCTTACTACCCCTTTCCTCATGAACGCGTAGTGGTATTAAAATTAAATTTATATCAAATACTCAGGTCTATAATACCTTTAAGCTGTAACAAAACATTTGGCCGTCTTTTTTTATTTGAATATGTCAAATCTGAGTTTTTACCAAAAAATCTTATATCAAAAGTTAGCTAAAACAATGATAATTGTTTGTGGGAAATCGCGGTGCTGTAAATTTACGAGCATTCTTGAAGAATGGGGGGGTTTGGACCCCCAAAACCCCCCCCTTATATACGTCGGTGCATATACAACTTTCAGACAAACGTTTAAGGATTATTTTTTTAACTTTTTAAAATATTCTCAGATATTCTGGAATACTCTCAAAAGATCTGGACTGCGCTAGTTTGTAGAAGGCGTAATTTCGACCCCTTATATCTTCAAAAGCACGCCCAAGCGGGAACCTTCTCCATGGATGGAAGATAGAGGGCTATCACACTATATTACTTGCTTTCCTGCATTGTAGCAGTTGTGATGTCCTGCAAATAAATATTAGTCTGTTATAATGTTTAATACTCACGCAGCTATTTTAGCGCCAGTGTTGTAAGATGACATCGCAGTAGAGCGGCCGGAAACATTCGTAGGAGAACCGCGCCGCTCGTCCTCGGGCAACTGAGGGATCTGAAATATTTGCAAACAAGTCAAAAATAATCCACAATGCAGTAACTTAGTTGGTAGTATGCCTGATTTCGAAGCACAGGATGGCAGGTTTGAATTCCGCTTAAAAGTGACTCTGCCTTATATTGGGGTCAAATGGCTAATAAGATGATGACTGGTAATATTTTCATCACCAAAACTGTTTGATGATTTTCCAACCTACTACCACGACCAGCAAAATAATTTAAAGATTATATACCATGCACCACGTAGACAGGGAAGATCTTTATCAAATAAAATGTATATGAGCTGAGTTGAATGAACAGCAGTCGCATTAGTTTGAGCAGTGTTATAAAACTATCCTTCGAAAAGCTGCATAAAATCTATTATTATTATTAAATATTGTAAAAAAAAAACAAAAAAAAAAAATACTTACATCATCTTTGATAGTAGAAGCACCTTGGCTAGGTCTACTCGACTCTGCATCTTTGTAAGTGTTTGTTCTGTAATATTACATCAATATACAAAATATAAAAAAAACAACTTAAATAATCTCAATCTATCGTAAAGTCCTCCCTTTTGTACAGTAGAATCTCGTCTATCTTGATATTCTATCCAGATTAAGTAACTACAAATTACCTATAATTTAGGAATAATCTTACTTTATTTTTTTTAGTCCCAAAAGCCACTGCGGCCAGGTCAGTGGTCTTTGTCTAGATGCCTCTGCCAGACTGACAGCTTTGAAAAAGTAAGGATCCATACTAATATAATGAATGTGTAAGTGTGTTTGTTTGTTTGTCCTTCTTTCACACTGAAACTAAGCAATGAGCTGACCTGATTTTTGGCCCAGGGGGTTGAGAGTTGGGGGGTTGGAGAGTGACATAAACTACTTTTTATTTTTTATGCGGGAAAATATCTCATTCCCACGAGAAAATTTGTAAAAGAACGTAGGCGTAGTCGCGGGTGGACAGCTAGTTTATATCTATCTATACATATATAACTGACCTGCTCTTATTATCTGACAGCGCCATGAAGTCCTTGTGGAAGTAGTGGACTTGCATGATAGTGATGATGAGGAACAGCGTCGGAGTGAGGAGTTTGACAAACAGGTCCTTGGGGTAGTACGGCTCCAGCCCCAAGTCGTGCTGGCTAAGGGAAAATACATTTTTATTGGCTGGACATTGACACGGGATAGATGCCGGTAAACTACTTGAACAAAAGTATCATTTTCCCTCCGCGCTCATTCCTCACCCCCGCTCGGTTACTCAAGTTGTATGCCGATATACATATTATACTCGTATACATAGGAATATAATTCAAAATTCAAAATGACTTAAGTTCGATTTTTAAAAGCATGTCTCCAAATTTGAAATTGACAATCCGCTATCCTGCTTGCGCTTTATACATATTTTGGCTCTGTGGCCTTCGCTGATGACGTAGGCATCTTCTAGGGTCACATGACCGCTTGTACAGAGTTCGATTTCGTGTTGTACTGATTTCAATTATTATTTTCGAATTTACATGTACACGCACAAATATTTGACGCTTGCTTTAGTTAGTCTAAAAAGATAAGAAATTAAAGTACGTACAGCACTCTCCAAAGGGATGAAACTAGATTATTGTTAGTTTATTTATGGTTGAAATATAATGATTCTAAATAAGCAGAATACTTACAGTTCTTTGTTGATTAATAAGTATTTTTCTATAATATTATCACAGTTGTCGAACTGGTAAACGTATAACAGTATTAGATTTGTCATTGAGTAGATGATCACTACTATCCAAAACCCGTACATCATTTTACGCCACCAATACCAACTAATCTGAAAAGAAAAAAAATAAAGGCATTAAACAAAGTAGGTATTTAAATTTATACGGCACATAAGGGAATATAGAAATAAAAGTCTTGAGCTCAACTGGGCTCACACATACAAGAAGACAGGTCAACTAAAGATAGCTCTATAAGTCGACTATTACAAAGATGGAAACAATTGATTTTTTTGCAGAAAATATGATGCGATGCATGGGCATGGTCATCATTGGGCGACTCCGCAAGTAACAGATAAACTAGCATGGACAATTTTCCGTATGTAGGAAATTCTTTATCAACAGCCGAAACAACTGTTTACAATAAGCCTTTCTGAACTATTGTAAAAACTTTGATTACTCCTAACTATGATTTAAATGACAATTTTATATGAAACTGTCGATTTTTTTCTTTATTACCAAGATTTTTTGGCAAAGTTCCTTAATATCATTGATAGAAAATATGGTCCTTACAATTTGCTAAGCAGTCACACAGTCACACTTTGTAGTTAAGAATTTATTAGAAACAAAATATAGCACTCACTTGGAAAAGGAGTATGAAAGTCAGAAACAGGAACATGTAGAGGATTCTGAATATGGTCATCCTGTCTCCCGTGATGCCGATGACGAAGAGCATGATGGCGACCACGTAGATCCAGTACCTCGCGCACGCCGCCCGCAGGAAGTTGCCGATCGCAACCAGCACGCGGGACTTATGCTGCTCCTCCTTTTGGGCCTCTATAACTACCACAATGCTCGGTGTTTGATTGCTGTATAAGCCCGTGCCCACGGAATATATAACACTAGTGCATGGACCAATATATTCGAGAGGACATGCGTGCTCCTGTAATTAGTACTAAAAGAAAACATAGATGTCACTACCATTCACAAATTAACTATAATAGTAAAATAATGTGAAATTAAAAATTATATGGTGTCTCTCGACCAGATAAAAAATAAATAAATAACTTTTAGTTACTATTTATGTAAAAAAAATACAAATATAGCCATTTACTTAATCCCGGGCGAGGAGCTAAGCGCCATCTAGTTTTAATACGGGATTTGAGCTTTTTCCGGAGCACGTTTTTTGTAGGGCATTGACAGTCCTCTCGAGTATATTGGTCCATGACTAGAGGAAGTGTCAAGTGGCATGTGGGCGGGGCGGGTCAGGTTCGGGTGTGCTTAGATTTTGCGGAGCTCCGAAAACATTTAGCGTCATTCAGCGCAACGCGCGTAGTGATCGGTCGTGTCACCAACTGACCTCTAGCTAGGAAGTCTTTACTATGAGTGTCAGACAGCTGATATATATATCGACACGACGATCAAATGACGCTGAATGTTTACGGAGAAAACTTTAGGCACACCCGCCCCGCCCACTTACCACTTCCTCTAGTGTTATACATTCCGTGCCCGTACCTACAGAGGTGCGACTGTGGTCCGATATCCAAGTTTATGTGCAGCCTATCCCGTAGAAGGCGAACACACTGAGTTACAGGGTGCATATAAAGCCTGACCAAAGAAATAAGAAACCTGCTATGGGGGCGCCACGTGTATATTTTTACGAATATGGCAACAATTTTCCTTATAAAATTAGTTCTATTGAAATTCCGCAATATGGCGAAGTTTCTTATTTCTTTGGTCGGGTTTTACACTCGGATATGGCCGATATTTCCCGCGTCTGAGGATTCGCACTGTCAAACTTAAATAATAGTCTATTTAAGAAGAATTTATAGCCGAAATAGAGTTATGTAGGTATTTTGAGAAGAATGAAGTTTTTTTGTACTATTTGTTGTAAGAGAATGTGTTTAATAATTATAATTTTAAGTAAGAATGAATGAAGAAAATATACTTTTTATATTATAATATACTTCATTTAATAATGTTGAAAATAAAAAGATAAACAACTTTTACAAAGTATGTAATCGTGTGGGAATCATACAAGGTGTTAGCGACGGCTGAACAAAAATTGAAAAAACAGCCACAATCAATGGATCTGTTAAGTTTAAAAAAAAATACCTCGGATCAGAATCATTATTACTGCTCCATACAAACTGTCCGATCAAAACGTAATTTTTCTTATAAAACGTCCATTTTGTTTTCGTTTCCGAGAAATACTTTTTTGGGAATGTTGCTCAAAATCGTTAACTAAGCATGATCTTTGAATATTTGCAAGCCGCCACTTGTACCCTGTATTTTTAAGTTGACCTTAAAATAATAAAAGCTGGAAGATCAGTGGTAATAGAACAGAGAGTGCAAAGCGCTCAGAAACCTGTTTAGAAGTTAAAGTTATAGGTTTAGCAGTCGAAGATTTTTAAATTAAGCAACTTAATTTACCATTCGCCAGACCTGTTTGCAGTATAAGTGAAATGGTAGTTTTAGTTCAGAGAGTACATTATGATGTTGACAATCTTACAGTAACAGTTACAGACTGATTGTTATCGTGCGTTGTAATGTGTTAGGATGTATTCTTATCGTCCTTATTCTGCAGTCATTTATACCAATAATGGCATAATGTTTTGTTAGCTTGTCAGTTAATATGTCGCCGGCAAATTGTATAATTCGTTATTTTACTGAACGCTTCGACATTTTAGAAACGCTCGTTATTTCAAAGGCAAATTGTAAATGCCTTGTCATTTTATAAAAATCTAATAAAGTCGAGCGCTGTAAGTTGTCAAATTATTAAATCAATTCAAATATGTGAATTCATTGAAATTAGTGAGTGAATTTGGTGATTATTTTATTTCAAATCATCCGCGATCAGTAAAACACATCATTCAACTTCGTTATTCTACGTTGCTCGTTGAGAAGAGATACATATTCTATTTGCCTTCGGCATAATTGACGCTAGTTTGTAAAATGCCGAAGCATTCTGTAAAATGACAAGTGATACAATTTGGCGGCGACTTTTTTTTTAATTGACATTTATTGCTTGTGTCGAAAAAGTACGACGAATCAAGCTTTACCGGACTTGCGGGGAAGTTATTGTTAGTTTATCGGGCTGTTATCCGCAACTCGACGTCAAACGCGCCTATTTTTAACCCTCGACGAAAAAGAGGCGTGTTATAAGTTTGACGTGTGCGTCTCTCTGTCTGTCTGTCTGTATGTGGCATCGTAGCTCCTAAATGGATGCGCCGATTTTGATCTAGTTTTTTTTGTTTGCAAGGTGTCACAATCGAGAGTGTTCTTAGCTATGATCCAAGAAAATATCTTCAGCCATTTGAAGATTATCAGCTTTTTTCTAGTTGTTGAAAGGATCAAGTAACGGTTTTGTGTCGAGGGTTATTAATTTTTTTTAATTTAGTGTTATGCGTATTGACGTCGAGTTGACTTGATGACTTGCAGGGAAGCGGATAGCTCTACCCCGAATTAGCGGCGACATGGTCAGGCCTCCGTCACTCCATGTACTTGCGCGCTATAACTACCTACCGCCCGGCCGAGCGGTCTCGGGCCTTTTGTGGACCAATTCCCCATTCCCTAAACGTGTTAGTAGAGTGGAGATACGCGAGAGAGAGAGATGCAACAACTTCGTCTTTTCGCCTAGCGCCGTGCGATCTGAATTGCACTTTATTATAACAGAGCTAGGGTTGCAATTTATATCAATTATGTCGCCTAGTGCAGCTTCCGAGGGACTACTATTTGGTATTGTGTGACATGGTGCATGAACTGACCGCTGGCGGCAGTGGAGACGGTGAGCTGCAGCGGCGCGGCCACGTCAGCGAGCGCGGCGGCCTGCTTGCGCGCGCGCAGCTCCTGCACGCGCTGGCGCAGCGTCACCCAGAACATGCACGTAAACAGCGACTTCACCAGCAGCGGCACGAACGGCTCCGTGTCCTCGCTGCGCCCCAGCCCGATCTGCTTCAGGTTGAAGTTCTGAAAACAAACAATTTATTACAAATTGTTTAACCTTTTAACCGCCAAGAGTATTTTTCTAAGAACTTGCTCCCACCGCCAGCCATAGAAACAAAATCTGTATCAATCAGTCAAAACATAAGTCTTATTTCTGAGACGGCGGCGTTGTTGTGAGCTCGATTTGGTAAGTCTTATATTTCAGACCATGGCGGTTAAAAGGTTAAATCAAAATGGCGCCCATTTTTTGATGTCAGATTCGTCATTAGAGTCCACTGGGGACCCAAGATATCATTTTTTACTTTTGGACCATATCAAGTTAAGACAAATAAAGTAACATTTAGTGGCGAGTTCAGCAAAGCAATATGTGCGATAAACTCGACAGGTGTCGCATCTTTTAAATATCACGTATAACTTAATGATTCCGTAATATAAGTTCGAAAGTAAGTCTCTGTTAATTAAGGCTTTAAAGGGCTAAAGAATTGTGTTGAAAATTTGCACAGTGACAGACGGCATCAAGTTTTGACTTCGGGAAAATACCTCATCTACAAAAAAAAAACGTTATGGCGGGGGAAGCCGCCGAGCCGGGCAGTAAGCTTGTTAGCGAATGCTAACAGTTCATATATTTCCCCATCTAGGGGCTCGGGCCTTCCCTAAATCCGTTTAAATAGGCCTTAGTTGACCACACTGGCCCAGGGCGAGTTGGTCATGAACACACAAATTTTGAAATTCTTCGCAGGTTTATGCAATTTCCTCACGATGGTTTTCTTCATCATGGGGGTCGAATAAATAGATATATCATTTCAATAATCGAAAATACATTGGTAAGTGCCAAATCTTCAACCCGCGGTTCCAGAATAGAAGACAACGGCAACTGGGCAGTCATAACACCATGCAATCATACACTATCACTCGTTTTCAGATATATTTAATTTAATTTAATCAACTGTATGAATCGAAACCTCTGTAGCCCTTACGTACTGGTAATTCACGGTAGTCAAAGACAGAAGACGAAAGGGACGCAGTTATGCGCCAGAGTGAGCGCGGTATATTTGTATCTCATTCGACCGCATAACTGCGTCCCTTTCGTCTTTTGTCTTCTGTCGCCAGTGAAATAGGTGCCTTATTACAAAATAGTATGAACTACGAACCTGGACTTTATCTGGCAGTTCATCAACTGTGAACTGCATCCCATATATGTACTGAGCGATAAGCAGCACCATAGCGTACGTGACTAGCACAGGGCTAGTTCTCAGCATGAACCGCCTCTGGTTCTGACACAGCCAGACCACGTTCGCCCACATTAGAAACACGAACGTAAGCCACGAGTGGTACATTATACTCCACGCCATCATCGTTATCGTCGTCGCTATGTATGATGATCTATGAAAAGAGAATGGTGTAAAATAATAGATAGAGAAAATTTTAGTAGTAAAATAAGTGATGGTTGGTTGGTATTAGAAATATATATCTTGACCGTTTTAAAACCTTCTCGTAGTGTCGGAGACATGCGAAAAAACATGCAAACATACATGTATCGTGTTTATATTTTTGAAAGCCGTAATCGATGATCATATTACATTACATGAATAATTGCGAACGACCCTTTTTAAAGTCGGTTAAATAGTTAAAAATTTTACTCAAACCATTAGTATTTTTATGGTGACTTAATTTATTAGTTCATTGTACTACTAGACTGCCTCTAGAGAGAAAAATATGGGACATACTGAATAAATAATGTTCATCACTTTATATTAGTCTTTGGTTGACAGTTGGATTAATTAGCCGTATGGTTTCTCCTATAAAAGGCTACATAGGAATTGTTAATGCTCAATATTATCATAAGGAGCAGAAAATCTTCAATTTGCGCCATAATGAGTAACATAACATTGCAAACAAATAGTGTTCTGTCCGGATATTGTACTCACCTAACTAAAACTTGGAAAAATTCTATAACTGCCGCGATAATATCATCAAGCAAAGTCGTTTCTGGTGCCGTTATCTCTGATTCTGTAAATAAATATATAAACATTATAATTAGTATCAAAATATTACTAAAGTACCATAAGACAGTAGTCATTATAATAGTACACTAGACGTTATGGTCCGGAAGAATCAAAATCAAACAAAATTCAGGGCACACACAATACAGATGTTAACTGCTCTGTTAATGAATGAATTTCTCCCTGTAAGCCCAGTCAAAATATCAACCCTCTTTATAGAAAACTCGCTTTCCGCCGCGGCTTCGCCCGTGTTAACAGATTTTCCCGAGGTAAAAAGTAGCCTATGTTACTCAGGGTGATCGTAGCTTTCTAATGGTGAAAGAATTTATGAAATCGGCACAGTAGTTTTTGAGTTTATTCATTACAAACATACACACACAAAAATACAAATATTTCCTCTTTATAATATTATTAGTATGATTAAGGGCAATAAGCAGTGGTCGTAAAGAGGGGGCCGTTTTCTAACCTATTGTTATATGCACCGATATATTTTTTTAAATTTCCTTCAAATTTTTCTTCTCCGATGGTAAGAAATGCAGTCAACTTCTCATTGAAGTACATTCTACTAGCTATTCGCACCGCGGGTCCGCCCGCATTAATACTTTTCCCCGTGGGAATGACGAATTTTCCCGCGGTAAAACGTAGCCTATGTGTTATTCTGATGTAATTGTAAAGTTTCATTAAAATCCGTTCAGTGGTTATTGCGTGAAAGAGTAACAAACATCCATACATCCATCATTGATCCATCCTCACAAACTTTCGCTTTTTTAACATTAGTGGGATTGTTTTTTTTTTTAATTGACCTATTATGCTTGAGTCGAAAAAGTACGACGGATCAAGTTTACTTACTTGCTCAGGGATTGACTTACCATCATCGCCCGCAACCACCACGGACCCGGTGGAGTCCTGATAGGGGCGTCTCGTTCCTGAGTTCGTGCGGACCGACCAACGCTTCGCTGCGCTTACTTTCCGGATTAGCTATACATACAAATCACTGTCAATGTCTTCCCTAATTTCTTAAATAAATAACCAGCTGTTTTCCAAAGCATTCATGTTTCTGTTATATTTTAATTTCGGTTACTTCCTAAAGTATGTGAAAATTATATTTTACTTTTATTCTGATCTTGTTAATACGAATTTATTTATTCATAATACATTTATTAATAATGATCGTAAAATGTTTATGAAATAATTTCCCAGACAAACGTAATATGAAAAAATAATTAAGTAACTAAACAGAGTTAATATCCACACGTAATTCAATGAAAAATCAAGCACTATCTGTGACATTACTACATAACATGAAACACATTCATTAAACTACACACTAACAACGCATTCGACACAAAATTATTATTCTAAGCAAATACAATAATATAAAAAAACAATACCATGCCAAATACAAATAGAAACACTATAGACACACAAATCCATTATGTAAAATAGGATGAAATGGAATGAAGTTTTACTTGAAAATGAACTACGCAATGAATGTACGACCAAAACTTGCAACCCAAGCATTGAAGACAATCCCGATACAATTCATAAATAATTTCAATTATATATTACGTCACAATATAAATATGACTATATCGTTTTTTACTCCGCAAAATGCATGCCACAACATTAACCAAAAAAGGAAAAAAATACCTACAGGAGTGGTCTCACTGGTGCTGCCATGGTGGGTTTTCATATCTATGTATGGAAATACAACCTATAAAAGAACGAAAGCAGGTTGCAAAGATAAGATAGACACAAAATTTTGAACAATTCAGAACATTTTAATATAAAATTCATTCGGGTTATTTACAAGTTAGCACATAAGCGGGCATGCTTCTTCAGTACTTGGTTATGTAGGTAGTGTATGGGGTTGGTATGTGCAATGGTTATATAAACAATGCAAGCCTACCATAACTATATACTACATACTACTCATTATTATAGTGTACGGACTACGGACACTAAAAATGTATCTCTAACAATTTCACTATACTATAACTATCTATATAAAAAATGATCCGAATTCTTTGATATAATGTATAGTAGGGCCATTTTCATAAAAACCCATAACTTCAAGACAACACAAGAGTAATTTAACATTTTTTACATCTTTCCCTGCTACTGCTACTTCTAAAATGTACTGACACAACACAACCACAGAACAATTTTTAGTAGCAATTGTATTGTATTGAATTTAAGGTTTTTATTGCAATAGCTGAAGATAGTTAAATTAACTATCTCGTTAAAAAAAGTTAAATATTACTAGAAAAAGGCATTGAAATGGTGAAAATTTTGTGCAATAATTTACAAAAGTCCTATAAACTACTCGGTAAAATAACTACAATCTACGGCATATTTACAATGCACAAATGCGGACTAAGTCATCATACTCCCGGAGCGGAGCCTTACTTGGTTGACTTTGGCTTTTTTAGTGGCGGCTTTCCACTTGTCCCTGGTTGTAGAGGCCCTGCCCAGTTGCTGGAACGACATCCCCCTCAATAGAGACCCGTTCACCTTACCTCCCTCTACACCGGACATTGCGCTTTTTTTTTTCGCCTACTCTCCCCGTTTGACAGCACAAGAGAAAATCAGGCACAGATTAAGTACATTTTCTTTTCAATGTGTGGATGGAAATCGCAGTTTATACTTTATTTATGTAAACTTTTACCCAGCAAATCAGACATTATTTTTGTTATTACAGACATACTAGAATTTCCTATGTAAGGGTTCTTATTAAGGCTACCTATTAAGTTTTAAAGGTATAGATAACAGTTGACAGGTCCAAAGGTTAGGTCAGTGTTAATAGATAAGTCGACCGCTTTGTACAAGGCGTAAGCCCCACACAATCAGATGGAGCACGGGCGCGATCGCGACATAGACACGACTTAGAAAAGGCAACGCCTTGTCTTTCAATTTATCTGTCGCTTACGCGCCGACGCGTCATACATACCTACTGCGGTAATGGCGAGAAAATAAGGTCTAAACTGGCGCGACACTGCGCGGACGAGACGTCGGCATGCGATTTAGTGTGGCTTACGCCTAAATTACTGTTTCATAACGCAGGTTATTTTAATCACAGCATTCTTTGAGTTAAAGCACACACTTTCAAATTTACAAAGTTAGTCAATATCTTCAACACAATGCGGTTAGTCAGGACATTTCCTATTCTTGTCATTACATACCTTTGGTTTAAGGAGTTCTCTTGTTTCTACAGCCAGGACGTAATATGTGAGGAGGATGACTAGAGGACTCGCTAGCGAGCTATATTGATGAGTTTCAGTCACTTGGTAAGTAAAATAGGAAGGCGTCGTTTCATTTAAATTCACCAACTTCATTAGTCCAAAATACCTGTAAAGAAACAATTGGTTAAAATTGCATGTTTGAAACGGTATACAAATTATCGTCAGATAAGTAAGAAATAATAAATATTTGTGTAGAGGCGTTAACAAAACATTTATTATTTATACGCCACACACAACAGTGAAAATATACAAGTTTCATCAGTATAACAGATATAATGTACGATAGCGTCTCTTTCTACTTAGATGTGTCATGTCATGACGTCGCAATAAAAGGACCACTCGCGAAACCAAGACGGTAGTATTTTATTGATTTCCATTGTTCGCAGTAAATACGACGAGGTTCCTATGTTTTTCCGATCTGGCCGGAATAACCGAATCTGTCTTACCTAGCTAAATCCTTTTCAGGCGGGTATAAGTCGGTGACGTAGTTGCTCTGGTACGCGAGCAGCACAGCCGAGTGAGCCGCCATGACGACCATCACGCAGCGGCCCACTACTGCGAACGCCTTCTCTAGCAGCCGGTCCAGCGCCCACATAGTAGCCGCTGCCATGAACGTCAGGAAGTACAGTCCCGACGTCACGCTCGGCCACAGGATCCCGGAGAACATTATCAGGAACAGGCATAGGTATTTACCTGTAATCAAGTAATAATAAAACAAATTAATGTTTTCACCACTCCTTTGCCTTAAAATCGAATTTAGATATATATGTTACGGCTAAAACCCGAAGTGCGGCTACACCTAGTTTTAGCCGGTTAGAACTAGGTGTAACCACTTACTCTTGGTAAAACCTAGTACGAGCCGATTGTTTTCGGGTAAAACTAGGTCTATCCTTCATCATGCCGGCTACAACTAGGTTCGGCCATTCCCTGTTGGATAAAACTAGATCTATCCGATATCATTCCGGCTAGAACTAGGTCATTTATAAAAGTGTGATTTATAATTATAATAATATCCTTTAAATTATAATATGCAACTATTTTCTGTTGTTAAAAAAATGTTCCTGATTGTTCCTATTATATTAAAAATTGTACTCGAATTGTATTGTGCCGATAGCATGCCGGCTACAACTATGTACAGCCAATCCCTGTTGGATAAAACTAATAATAATAATAATAATAATTTGTTTATTTTCTCACCACAAAGATACAATGACATATTATCAGGTAACTTATCACTAGTATTTGTGGGAGACTGGAGCCTAAACTAAGCCGAGGCTTGTATTTTAGGACTCCAGGCTTCCATTTTATACAAAGTCGAGGCATAAAGAGTTGCTAGGTAGGACAGACAATGTGGATCACATAAACTAAGAAAAAGATTAATAAAATAAAAATAAAAGTAGGGTTACATGTTTGTATTTGTGTGTGTGTGTGTGTGTGTGTGTGTGTGAGAGTGTATGTGTGTGTGTGTTTGTATGTATGTGCCTGTGTGTGTGTGTATGTTTGTATGTGTGATAGTGTTAGGTATGTAATAATGTAAGGGAACATTCTTGACTGACACGCGCTGCTGCTGCAGACAGTGAGTCACACTCGCTAGTAGACCTGCAGTAGATCAGCAGCACCTGGCGCTCACAACCTGCAGAGGCGCGTGCCTCGCTATGCCCTTCACCCCGCGCCGCTGCTGCAGATGCTGTGAGTCATGAGTGTGACGCGGGGCGGAAGGAAGGCGTGGCGGGACACCCATCTAAGTTTTATCCAACAGGGATTGTCTGGACCTAGTTCTAGCCGGAATGATATCGGATAGACCTAGTTTTATCCAACAGGGAATGGCCGGACCTAGTTGTAGCCGACATGATGAAGGATAGACCTAGTTTTACCCGAAAACAATCGGCTCGTACTAGGTTTAACCAAGAGTAAGTGGCTACACCTAGTTCTAACCGGCTAAAACTAGGTGTAGCCGCACTTCGGGTTTTAGCCGTAACATATATAACAGCCAGCACATGCGGCTGAACTTTTTGACCTTCTTCACGATGTTTTTCAATATCAACGTGCTTGGCCGTGGTCCGAGGCTCCCTCGAGCCGCCCCTAGACGCGTTGATATATGACTTTTTTGGGGTAGAGTCTTCCGCTCCTCCGCAAGTCCGGGGAAGCTTGATCCGTCGTACTATTTCGACTCAAGCATAGGTTAATTTAAAAAAAAAGACCTTGAGAGCGCCCGTATTCCGTAGCGGAAGGGGTGAATTTCATAGTGCGAATTTCGAACCGCATGTGCCGGCTTCTGTACATAGTACGGTACGTGTTCAGGAAGGATGGGTAAGCACTTGTGGAGACTGATGCCTGAAATAGGCCTAAGCCTGTGTTTTAGGGTCACCAGTAGGCTTACTACGTAAGAAGCGACCGACAGGCTCGAGAAGCTGTCAAACGCGACATATTGACGGAACTACTATGGCTCTAATGTCACTATGTCGCGTTTGACAGCTTCTCGAGCCTGTCGCTACTTACATAGTAAGCCTACAGAGCCCAGGTTGTACTGCCCGGATGGTTTTTAGGCGAGGTAAGTAACCATTTGGTATTCATTCATCATTTGTGTGCGGACAGCCACAGTCAGAATTATACATCTTTTTCTATCTGACTATGCATGCATGCAAGAATAAATCGACTTAAATTACCTACTTATGTTCAACCAATTATTATTTTTTACATTTATAGACTTACTAGCGACCCGCCCCGGCTCCGCACGGGAAAATGGTTATTGTGGGTTATCCTTCAGTATATTATGCATGTATTATACATATAAACCTTCCTCTTGAATCACTCTATCTATTAAAAAAAACCGCATCAAAATCCGTTGCGTAGTTTTAAAGATTTAAGCGTACAAAGGGACATAGGGACATAGGGACATAGGGACATAGGGACATAGGGACGGAGAAAGCGACTTTATTTTATACTATGTAGTGATTATTGCAAATCAAAGTAAAAATCGTAATTTGATACGTCACACCGTGCTACTTGTATTTGCTTTAATTTGGTATATGGTATTAGTACCTATTAATGGTTTTTCAAAATCAAAAAGCTAATTTGACTAGCCAGAACTCACTCTACTCTAAAGAGGTACATTATACGACAGATACAGGATTTTCTAAAAGCAAATCGCAAATTTGCAATGGCATCCTACATGACCCACAGCCTATTATTATACTTTACATACTAGAAATTAATCAAATTTATCATTCAGAAATTAACAGTACACTTACCAGCGCTTACGAAGAGAGGGAACGTTTGGAACTTGAAATCCATCTTTTGCATCTTATCCTTATCTTCGTCTTTCAGTATCGTGAACCTCCCGACAGCAACGTATACTACTAGGGATGTGCCGGCCATAACTAGCTGAAACCAACACTCATTTACATAAAATAGAACAAAACAAAAATAATGACATAAAACAAAGTGATTAACAAACGGTAACCACGTTGACCTGCGATTTAAATAAAATAAAACTTTATTTTTGCCGTATGGCCCACTAAATAAAATGTACGATTTTTCTAGCGCACCGCCCATCTTTCTAGCATATCTCTGGTAGAAATGGAGCTTTAAAGTCTAATCCTGAGTGGAAGCTTCTTCCGAAGAAAGAAATAAGGAACAGATAAATATAAAAATGTCAAAGTAATTAGTAAATAGAGTCAGCTTAACAAAAAGCACTACAGAGCAATTAAATAGCGAGCCACAGAGCTCAGCAGCACTACCGGTAGAAACGTCCATACAAACTGTGTCGGACGACACCAATTTTTGTATAGACGTTCTAGGATTCAGAACGGATTCGGAACGAAATCAGATCCTAGTGCGGAATCGTCCTTACACGAAGCTACAATTTACAAGAACAATTTGATGTTCATTGCGTTGCCAGTTAGTCTCGAGTAATATTGTTGTAAAGAGTCACGGAGATCACCAGCACTATCAGTAAAAATGGATACGTACTCTGGTGTGCTGTTATAAACAGAGCCAGCTTACCTCCGGAGCCAGATATTGCGTGGCCATGAGAGGGTCGATAAAGGCGAAGCTGACGAAGCCCAGAAGCCAGGAGCTACGTGCACTGTAAAGAGTCACGGAGATCACCAGCACTATCATTAGAAACGGATACGCGCCCTGGTGTGCTGTTATAAACAGAGCCAGCTTACCTCCGGAACCAGATATTGTGTGGCCATGAGAGGGTCGATGAAGGCGAAGCTGACGAAGCCCAGAAGCCAGGAACTACGTGCACTGTAAAGAGTCACGGAGATCACCAGCACTATCATTAGAAACGGATATGCGCCCTGGTGTGCTGTTTTAAACAGAGCCAGCTTACCTCCGGAGCCAGATATTGCGTGGCCATGAGAGGGTCGATGTTGGTGAAGCTGACGAAGCCCAGGTTGTGTGCGATGCGCTGCACGAGGGGGTAGTCCCGCAGCAGCGAGCCGTAGGGCACGAAGCCCGCCAGCACCGAGTGCCACACCGCGTGCAACAGCAGCAGGATGATAGAGATCGCCAGCACTATCCGGAGAAAAATGCCCTGGTTTGCTGGAAAAACATCAATCGTTACTTAATTATAATAAATTAACGACCCGCCCCGGCTCCGCACGGAAAATGGTTATAGTGGGTTAAGCATATTATGCGTGTTTTATACATATAAACCTTCCTCTTGAATCACTCTATCTATTAAAAAAAACTGCATCAAAATCCGTTGCGTAGATTTAAAAATTTAAGCATACATAGGGATATAGGAACAGAGAAAGCGACTTTGTTTTATACTATGTAGTGATATGCGGGGACATCTCACACACCAAACTAGGCAGAGCCTGTACTATGGGTGTCAGGGAGCTGATACGTTTTTATTTTAATAACTAAACAGCCATCGGGAATTCGCTAGAGTTAAAATTTTCCTCAATTTCTAAACAGACGCATCATTCTCTGAAACTCTTTAATACTATGGTCACAGACTTACTAGTCCATTAATGCAAGTTAACTAAAAAAAAGATCTTAAAAAGAATTTAAAAATATTATTTAATCACCGATCAACTTTTAGAATCATCTTAGCAGTTTATAAAACGAAATAAGCTATTGGCAGTTTAATCACAGATTAGTTCCACAACATATTCAACAAGTTTTTATAGAATTCTATTGGTATTCAATTATACAGGATTAAAATATTCTCGCCATTAAAACCATCAATTCACAAAATTTTAATAATAAACGGCCATTAGAGTACCTATTGGTTTTTGAATATTATAGTGATGTCTAATCTACAGATTATGTGCAAATTTTCAAAAATATATAAAAATATTTAATGGTGCTTTATTAGTGAACCTGAAAGTCTTTGGATTTTTATACACATGACACTTGGCACTTGGTGCTTTAGTACCAATTTAGATTATCCGAAAACAAAAACAATCTCCAATAATTCAAGTAAATAGACAACTAAAAATTATACTGGGATTTTGTATCAAAACAAAAGCAATAGGTACTGGGATTCAACACTGCTGCTCAACTGTAAAACATCGTTCCACAGAATCAATACAAATTTTATTTGAATTCGGTCTAATCAATATTTCTACAATAGAGAACTTGTACAAATGTTATTGAAAATTTGATAATACTTAGTTAGATTTAGAACCCACATAGATACAGAAAGAATGAAAAAAAAAGCTACACATACATTTTTTATTTTTGATGTCTGGTACTTGTGGAAGCGGAGATAGCAGAAACAGCAGCAGATATACGAAGGATAGGCCGTATGGTCGGAGAGCTATACCTGTGGATAGAAAAAGGCAATTTTAAACACTTGAAAATTAAATGACGTCTTGTGGAATATTTTATAATAGCACATGCGGTTGGAAATTGGCACTATGAAATTCACCTCTACCGCTACGGAATTTTTGAATAAATTATTTTTTAATTTAATGAATAAATTATTATATAGGTTACTTTAAAATAGGTTACTTTAATGAATAAATTATTCTACTTGGTTGGACAGTTTTATTACTTTCATCGCGAATTAGATACAATATGCTTACTACATAAAAGTCTAACAAGCCAAAAAAGTTCGGTATCTGAAGACAGTACCTACTATTTATTTATTCCGTGCCTGAAGTCCTAATTTATTGATTGCCAGTCACTTATATATAGTGCGATCAGAACAAAAAAAAAGAGTTATAGGAGGAAGGAAAGAATAGCAGGCGCCTAGAGTCAAGATAATAAATCACAATACGACTACGACGCGACACGCAATAATACGCAGTTGTGCCCGGAAACTTGGTATCCCAAAAATGTGATATGAAGACATCCTTTTTTATTTTTTGGAAATATCTTTAGAAATTTTTCTATTTATACTCTAAGATCTTCATTTATTCGACGCTCTTTACGGTGAAGGAAAAAAACATCGTGAGGAAACCTGCAAACACCTGCTAAGTAATTCAAGGGTTGTATGTAAAGTTGACCAACCCGCACTGGGTCGGCGTGGTCGACTAAGGCCTGTTCATCCTGATTTCAGGTTAGGCTCGAGCCCGTCGGTGGGGACTTATATCTTATATGAGCTGTCAATGATGTAATGAAATTACAACATAATTATTACGAAAAATATGATAGGTCATGATCTAATTATTAGATCATCCAATAGACATTATATTATTTTTTACGAGAAGTAACTCAAATATAAATGTATTTTTCAATACGATGTGGTAAGAGTTAGACCTTGAGAAACTTCTATTCGGGATTAATATTTTTATACGAATTGTTTATACTAAGATTCTTTATTGCTAACGTTGTGGTGAAGATATTTATGAGAACTTTAAATTCCTTTCAAAATAAAATATTTATAGCTTATTCGATTTTATGGAAACTTACCACAATTACTTACTCTAACTAAAACAATAGTTGTTTACGTTAATAATTATCGAACTTTATCAGTACAAACAAAATACATGCAACAGACTAATTGTTTGCCATGCGATAGGTATATTATTTTAGCCAGATATAGAAACGTTTCATTCTTCGATTACAATTCTAATATTGACCTAAATGAAAATTGTTTTCAGTCACATACAAACTACAAGTGATCCTACATAAAGGGTAACATAACAAGCAACAAAAATGTCTAAAAACCGATTTGCTTTAGGTCATTCTATAGGCAGATTTATAGAAACGTTTTTGTCAATTGAAATATTAACACTTCTGACAATTTTAAAATGATTTTCAGTGGCACTACGCTCGAAAAAGGCAATGTTTACGAAGTAGACATAAGAATTATTAAATCGCTGAAAAGAGTTCTATGTTTTCTTCAAGCGGTGCGGTGCTTCATAAAAGGTAACAAGCAGCAAAAATGGTCGGATCAGAGGCACGAACGAGGCGGTCGGACAAAATGTCACACTAACATTTTGGCGTGTCTGTCGGTCGGGGAATCGTTCCACGCCGTATGTTTTGTGTTTCGTTTCGCCCCATTTCACCGTCCCACTGTTTCGCAGTTTTTCGTTATTTTTCACCGGGAGACAGGCAATTCATTATCCAACACGACTGTCTAGTGCAATTTTCAAGACGATTGCAGGAATAGATAAAAATATACCTTTTTATGTATACTTAACTCACAGATAACACAGTATACCTACTTATTGATAAAAGTGGCATGAAACTGGTTTTTAGCTTCACATATGTATTCACATCCAATGATTGAATTAAATGATGTTTTATGTTATTCTCTAGAAAACAATAAAATCTAACTGAATGGTGTGATTCACTCTAAAAGCATGTCATATACGAGAATGTAATATTTGCTTTGAGTAGTTTATGTACAACGTGGTTCTAACAGACACAATTTGGGCGTATGTGAACGACCAGTATTCATTAGACGATTAGTCATAATAGTATATTCATACTAGCATGTAATCAAGCAATGCAAGCAATGCTGTTGTTTTAGCAAAAAATAAAACATAAGATCCCGCCCGACATTCCCAACACAGAATAACTTTACTTTTCGAGGAATTTTATTTTGTCTTTATTTCGTTGGAAATTCATAGGGATTTTTCGTATCTTAGAAATGCATCAACGTTGTCACACCTTAATATTGCACTGATACTACAGACATTACGAATATACCACGCGAGTTTAAATTTTATATTCAAATTATTATTTAATGACATAAATGCTACTCTGCCTGCATAAGACTGCAAAGGAGGAAAACATCAATGTGAAGGAAAATAATTGGCGAATATTTTAGCGATGACAATAAACCGTCAAATATCGGAATAGAAATTGCAATTCGAGAACTGGGATACTTGCCAGAATGTTATAGAAAATTCTGCTGTTTTATAACCCGGAGTTTTGTGGTTTTTCAGACAGAAGAAAATAGCACGGTTATTTCAATACATATAGCTTAGAACAGTCAAGCCTCTTCTGCTAAAGCAAAATCGGATCAAGCTATAGAGCTAATAGCTACGAGTAACTAGCTAAAAAGAGTATACAATACATTAAGAAACGAAGAAATGAAGATGTTACAATACAAGGGCCAGAATTCCGGTGACAAATATCACTTAGTGATACGAGTACGTTCCCCAGTTCGGTTAGGACATTGCAGGCTGACTCACCTGACTGTCCGAAAAGAAAGATAATTCCCTATCTCGGAAGGCATGGAAGCCGTTGATCGATATAGGAGCTAAAATTGCGACACCAGGGTTTGTGAGATTTACCTGTTTTTTTTTTTTTTTAAGATTACCATGCAGCTGCTCCTATAAAAACTGCACACTCTAAAGAGGTTAATACATCTGTGCTTCGTTGTTATCCATAATAACTTCATAATGTAAGAAACATAATGTAAACAGCAAAGCAAGTAACCCTTAGGGCCGCATTAGGCTAATACTGGTTGCATGTTGAATACATAATGCCATAATGGATGTGCAAGACCGATGTGCAAATTGTTCATCATCTAAGTAAGTCTGTTGTGTTGTGATAATTGTAGGAAGATTATTCATAATAGAATAAGTATACCTTGTTAAACAAGTACCGAGGTCTTTAATCCATTCTAAAGCAGGTATGATAATAAATACAAATGTATTATTACTACTGCTTTTTTTTTAGATATTATCAGCAAGGCGTTTTAAAAAATGTAATTAGCTAAGTATCAAAAACAATACAAAAAGAACTAAAAGTACACGTGGTTACAGTTGAACTAATAAACAACAAGCTATCAACAAATCATAATGTACCTAACATTTTTGAGGTAATCCTTTTAACGCCCGAAGAGATTCAACTATCCATCTCTGGCTCCATCATCAATCTTAGCCTCGTGAAAACGATTCATATGGGTTTAAACTCCAGAAGTTTAATTGTATTGATTGGTCTTGGGGTCCAAGACATTAACTCTATGGTAGGTACTAAATTTTCTGTACCTATACACAGTTTAAATCACAAGTAGCGTGAAATTAAATTTCAAGATTTGATAAGATTAGACAATTACTTACAATTGTGTTCGTAATTTTATATTACGATTATTATTGTTAGTAATTAGACTATAAATGAAGCATGGTAGAGATTCCTTGAACCAATAGAGGTAACACGCAAGCAAAGCCTTATCAAATATAGATATAAAACATAACAATTATTGAAACGAATATTAGGAGTAAAATATCTATAACTGCTGTGTCAACCAATACATTACATTTAAGAATCAGTAAAGAAACAAAGTCTAAAAATTCAATCTTACAAGTAGAAAATCTAATGTAAATCACTCAACAGAAGACCTTGTCATGAACACTGTAAGCTTATCAGTTTTTTCTGAAAAATTACGCGTTAGTTACCTTGATTTGGTTGAAGGTGCCAATACTACCAATACGTGAATCATTTCACGAAAATTGTGCTTCAAATGGTATGAATAAGTGTAACAAATGGAAAAGGAATAAAAACCATGAATCACGCTGCAATGTTTTGAGAAATAAAAATCTATAACTACTACATAATGTACATAAACACATGTACATTATGTAGTAGTTATAGTTATAGATCCTTCTCTGCTGTAATCATGAGTAGATCACTCATGATTACAGCAGAGAAGGATACTTAGATAGTAGAGTCTAGATATTAATTGAGCACAAAAATTCACAAAATATTCGAAAATAATACCAAAGTAAAACGAGGACTATCGATTTACTATCTTAACATATAAAGATAGGGTCAAAATTATAAATACTTGGCATCTCGCCGTATGCGGCAACAACTTTTATTACCATTTTATTCTAGTCACATAATATCATAACCACCGAAAAAATATTCATGCAACGCTTGATAAAATTGAATGCAGTAAGCATAATGCGAAAGACTAACAACAAACATCTGAAGGGTGAATGAGCACAACCATCGATCTATGTTATCTTTACATTGCCCGACGCGTAAAAACAATGGCTGAGATAAGCTAAGCGTGTCACGTAAACACCATAACGTGGTGTTGGCCTTGTGACGTCACACTAAGGTGTTCGTCAAAAACATCTGGTTCTCTTCTCAAACATAGATGACGACGTTATTGATCACTGATCTGTTACACTCTAACTTAAATTTTAAAATCATATGTCCCTTTCACATTCTTAAGAATGAAAAGGGACAGTTGATTGTCAATTTAAATTTAGAGACGGCAAACATCGATTTTACGCGTAGTTCGCGCTAATTTAGCAGGCAAGCAAAAACATCCCGATTAATTTAAGCTGAATTTGACAGCTGTGAATTTGACAGAATTTCCCATCTTTTTCGATTCCCATATGAATGAAAGAGATCAACAACTTCAATTTAGAGATTTTAGCGGCCACGCCGGAATTGAGCCCACTGTCTCAAGTGTCTCAGTATATATAATTTGCAAAGCTTCGAGCTTGTTTACTCTAATGTTTAGTGCAATAATTTGTAGCATAACCCATATTAAATTAACACAAAAAAAAGCGGCCAAGTGCGAGTCGGAATCGCCCATGAAGGGTTCCATAGCAGCCAGTAACATAATATAAAAGTTTTTGTAGTTCGTTGTGACTTTGATCGATGTTTTAATAATAGTGAAAGGTAAATTGTGGTTTACGATTTATGACGTATTAAAAAAAAACTACTTACTAGATCTCGTTCAAACCAATTTTCGTTGGAAGTTTTCATGGTAATGCACATCATATATATTTTTTAGATTTATCATTCTCTTATTTTAGAAGTTAGAGGGGGGGGGGACACACATTTTTCCACTTTGGAAGCGTCTCTCGCGCAAACTATTCAGTTTAGAAAAAAATGTTATTAGGAACCTAAATATCATTTTTGAAGACCTATCCATAGATACCCTACACGTATGGGTTTAATGAAAAAATTTTTTTTTTGTTTTAGTTCTATGTATGGGGACCCCCTAAATTAATTGTTTTTTTTTTCTATGTTTGTAAGAAAATCTTAATGCGGTTCACAGAATACATCTACTTACCAAGTTTCAACAGTATAGGTATTATAGTTTCGGAATAAAGTGGCTGTGACATACGGACGGACGGACGGACGGACAGACAGACAGACAGACAGACATGACGAATCTATAAGGGTTCCGTTTTTTGCCATTTGGCTACGGAACCCTAAAAACCATTAACGATAACTGATGTCTCTCTTTTGGAAATTTCCAAACTGCACTAAGTATGCATATACTATAACGATGATGATAAGTTAGAGAAAGATTTATTAATTATACACATCTAAAATAATGCTCACAAAAATACAAAAAGGAAACAAAAATATATAAAAACCGAAAGAAGCTGCTCTTCATTAAACTGAAATAAGTATGCTTCGAAGAATATTGAACGATTATTCTGAGTAACCCAAATTTGCTTCGAGCAATGAATGCATAATCAAAGGAATATTTAACCATAAAATTTGGTTTACCAACAAACGCCAATCAACTTCCAGGAACTGGAACTGGAAGTGAATCGGACACAAAACTGCCAAAAATTTACACTACAATCTGGAAATACGTGTGTAGTGTTGATGCTGACACAAAAACAGTCTGCGCTAAAAATAAGCAGAATTTTCTAAGTCGAGAACGCTGCACGAAATCGACGAATTTAGTTCAGTCAGTCCAGTCCAGTTTGCACAGCAGTGACCCAAAACTTAATGAGTGATACTGATACACCAACCAACTTATACATTTTTATACTAGCGAATGTATACAAACTTTTCTTATTACCTCACGCATTGCAAATTATCTATACTAATAAAAAGAGGAAAGATTTAATTGATTGATTGTTTGTTTGAATTGATTAGGATTATAATAGACCTTGGGGAGTAACATAGGCAACTTTTTACCGCGGGAAATACTGTTAACGCGGGCGGTGCCGCAAGGCGGAATCCAGAGCTTCTAATTTAAGTAACGTACGGGTTTGAATGAAATTTTAATTTAAAAAAGAAAAGTCTTAGAATACTGTTCACCTAGAGAACAACACGGTTTTGAAGTAGATCGCAAGAACGAATGAACAAAAACCAAGTAATTACTGATACTATGCAACAGCATCACTTCGCATAGAAATTCTTAGACAGTTTAAGAATGTCACGCGTAATATCTAGAAATTTAATAGGTCTCATTCAGTAAAGTAAAGTAAGTAAGTAGGTATATTTTGCATTGTATTGTAAAGAATCAGAAAATTTGTTCATTTATAATGTTCCAAAAACTAGAATATTTACTGGAATAGCTTAAAATCATCAAGAGGGGACCAGTATTTTTATGTTATTTAGGTTGCGAGCATACAATTTGTATATGTACCAACGCAAAAAGATAATGTAAACAAACTAACTGAGACTAATAAATGCATTCTGAGGAGAGAAGTAGCCCGTCTGTCTATTAATATCACACGTGTTGATATTCAACTCAAAGATATTTAACCGCATGTCAACATTATACATATTTATGAACTAAAGATCATCATGAGAGGCGATTTTTTTGTATTTTGTTGCTAGGTCTCACTCAATATACAAGTAATATGTCACGCGCAAGATCCTCCACGTAGGCCATATTTGTGTAAGTGTTGATTTCTTGGAAAAAAGTGTATGTGTGTGTGATATACATATAATATAAATATATATTTTCTATTACGTGGATAATAAATATTTATTTTCGAATATTTTAGATTGTTTATGGTTAGATCGTCGTTTCTCGTCTGGACTGGACCATCATTAAAACAACCTTTGCTGTCACGCTATTTAGCATCGTAATAATCTCAAGTATAACTTAATTAAAGTACATTATTAACTGACTTTGATAGCTTATTGTTCTGTGTTTTTTTTTTAAATTACAACTGAGTTATAAACTGGAAACTCTGTAATACGAGTATTACCTTCGTTAGGCTAATAAGCTTTGCATGTTGTACATTCGTATACACATAAATTGCACATAACATAGGTATTTATTTATATTTTCTACCCTACTTTATAAATTCGGGAACATACATATATCAAGCGTCTTTAGATTTTGGATCTATGAGGGAGTCCAGAAAATAATTTTTTAAACAAAATTTTCGATCGTTAGGTGGTGCAACCGGACGCAGTATTTTATTTATCAATCTTTATCAGCAGAAATAATACATGCCCGCCATTGAGATCATTATTATGTAAACAAAAAAAATCTGTTTTCACAGTCAAGAACCTATCATTAATACACTATTCAAAAATAAATATAAATCGATTAATTATGTCCGAAAACGTGCGAAAAAGTAATGAGCAGCGTATAACGATGAGATCATTGGTAATGTAGGTTGGTAGGCAACCAGTTGAACTGAGGAGTGACCTTGTGAATCAGACGTCTGATAAGGCAATGCTACATGCCGATGCCGCCGGCTTACCAATCGGGCCTAAACTTCGGTTACTTTACAACATTCATTTAAATATAATTCAAGCCGTCCTTACTGTCCATTATTCATATTATTTTCCAGATCAAAGAAGTGCGATATTTTTGTGTTAGTTTTTATAAGGATACACGTCCCTACCAACTCGGGCTCGAGCCTATCACAGAATAAATAATAGCTTAAATCAAGATGAGCAGGACGATGCGAGTTAGGCAACTTCACACAAGCTTTGAATTTCTTTGCAGGTGTTCAGATATTTCCTAAAAATGTTTTCATTCACCGCAAGAACATAGTACACTTACGAAAATCTAATGTTAAGCAATTTAGTCGTCCTCACGATTTTAGAGTTCGTCCTCCAAACATTCAATTTCCTCAACAGTACGTAATAAATTTAAAAACACAACACATTCAATGCCGGGGTTCGATAAAGCTACTAAAAAAGTAGCTACCCAAAAAAGAAACTCAACCGATGACATCATTTACACAATTTCCGGCATTGTTACTGTTAATGCCTGCACAAAAAATTCTAACGCAAAATGCGCAACATTTATAGAAGCATCATTTCATCAGTTAGAGCACAGAATACCAAATAGTAGTCCCTAGTTAGAGTAAGATAAAAAGCTCATTGACCATAGCACGTTGTTACAATTAACCTAAAAGAGCCGCTATGTTAAATAATGATAATGCTAGTTTTTCTGCGTTTTATCTAATTAAATATAAAGTTCAATGGTAGACGTTGGTGTTTCGTGGAATAGATTTATTTTTAATACAACTAAGTGGGGGATTTATGTGTAATTAAGTGGGAATGTTGTGGATATGAGGCCGGTGACGTGTGCGTGCGGGCGCTCCGAGCTACAACGAGGGTGTGTTCGCGAATATGCGAATATCCTCGTTCGAAATGAAAGTTTCGCGTGATGTGTTTCATACATCGTTATTAATATGTTTTTTTTTAAGAATTTCACGTTTCTGTTGCTTAATTTAAAATATCCTGTTTTCCTGACAGTTATGATAGGTTTTGAAGGCTATTGGAAATGTTTTCTGATGGAAAGTAATTTATTTTTGCATTGCAAATTAAACCCATAGGTTCTTTTTTCGAATTTTCGATGTAATTGTTTCAATCAGAAGTAAGGCAGTAAGCATAGTGTAAAATTAAAAAAATACCTCTCTGATTATTTAAGAAAATAGTTGTATACTACCTAAATCATGAATGGAAAAAAGTAAGTTATGATATGAATATGACACAGAATAAATAATAGGTTATAATAAAAATCCAAATATACTTATAATTATAATACAATCTACACAGGATACCTGCGTACAGTACAAAAGTATTTTTGCCTATCCTAGAGCTATAGAAAGATAAATTTTTATTATATTAATACACACTCTGATTTTTTAAACGATTCTAACTTATTCACTATTCTGCGAATCATACCATTTGAATATTGATGGAAAACTATCCCGCAGCTCTTAATGATTAAAATTGACATTCAGATGCAGCTGATTAACAAATTTCAAGGATGACGAGCTTCTAACAAAGTTGATCGATCGTAGTAGCTGACAGACAAATCCAAATCCAATTCAACAAAAGTGTGCTTCGCTACGATATAATGTAGTCCGTGCCGCGATTCGAAAGCGTTTTATGACCCATAACCATATTACCCACCCCCGTAATTGATCTTTTATAAAGCTTTATGTATCCTATCAACTGACGGACCGCGGACGGAAGCATCTAGAAAGCCACATGACACGAAAGGCTACACCTTGTAGAGGAAGTTATAGATGAGAGGGTGTGTGGGATTCGTTCTTTCTATTCTACTTTACGAGTATAGTCGATCAAGTGTCTGGTGCAGTTAGTAATGGCTACTATGTACACATATGTTAAAATAAACGGTGATTCCATTTATTTGTTTACTTAGTAATGAATGACACAGTTTATAGGTAATTTTATGATGACAAAGACGAGCTCGACGCATTTGAGGAATACCTTACATCTGACTGATCTCTGATCGAATTTCCACAAAAGGTACATGATACATCCAGTAAATATCTTACATACTTTCCATAAATTTTTGATAATCTGTGTAGAGCAAGAAACTGATCGATAAATGAATAGTTTTGGCACAAAATTTTGTGGTTTCGGCAACTGTCGCAGATAAAACAATTGATTATATTTTAGAGTACATATTATAATGGTACTAACAGCATATATTTGGCCGTTTAAAAACAACACATTATAGCTGGGCCAGTTAGTTAATTTGGCTACTAAAGTGAACACGCCTACACGATATCCGTCCGCGACAGAAAATGACGACAACGACGACGGACCTATAAACAAAAATGTGACCATCGGAAGACGTTTTTGCAGTATTAGAACGTACCGAAATTAGTTTTATCAAATTCTTGCAATATGACGATGATTTTCTTTTCTGCTCCAGTTGTTTTCCTGCAGACTGCGTCTGTGAATAAATTTAGTTGTAAATATTCGCTGCGGGTTCCTGAAAGTTGCTGGTTGCAGGTAGCGCAGTTTGTTTGGGGGAGGCTTTTGTCCACCAATATAATATGTATTTCGCCACAAAGATAATAATATGAAAATGTTGAAATAAAGCCCTACGCTAATACTTAGGTCATCTGTCATGTTGAGTATTTTGTTTAATCTACGATTTGTATTATATTGTAAACTAGCAACCCGCCCCGGCTCCGCACGGGAAAATGGTTATTGTGGGTTATCTTTAAGCATATTATGCATGTATTATACATATAAACCTTCCTCTTGAATCACTCTATCTATTAAAAAAAACCGCATCAAAATCCGTTGCGTAGTTTTAAAGATTTAAGCGTACAAAGGGAGGGACATAGGGACATAGGGACAGAGAAGGCGACTTTATTTTATACTATGTATGTAGTGACTAGCGACCCGCCCCGGCTCCGCACGGGAAAATGGTTATTGTGGGTTATTCTTAAGTATATTATGCATGTATTATACATATAAACCTTCCTCTTGAATCCCTCTATCTATTAAAAAAAACCGCATCAAAATCCGTTGCATAGTTTTAAAGATTTAAGCGTACAAAGGGAGGGACATAGGGACAGAGAAAGCGACTTTGTTTTATACTATGTAGTGACTAGAGATGGGCCGAGTACTCGGTTACTACTCGGTACTCGGCGTATTCGGTGATTATTTTGGTACTCGTACTCGGCCGAATAACTCGGTTCAAACACCGAGTATACTCGGTTTAAATAAAAAAACAATTTGAGCGGAATAAAGATAATGATAACATTAAATTAAAAACCCCCGCCACAATACCGTTACTTGATCCTTTCAACAAATAGAAAAGAGTTGATATTCTTCAAATGGTTGAAAATATTTTCTTGGATTGGCTAAGAACACTGTCGATTGTAACACCTTGCAATAAAAACTAGATCAAAATCGGTGCATCCGTTTATGAGCTACAATGCCAGACAGATACACACGTCAAACACACCTCTCTTTTTTGTCGGGGGTTAAAAATCACTTTTCTGCGAAAAGAATGATACCAACTTGTTAAAAAAGTGAGAATTTTTATATATTTTTATTGGAAAAAGAAAAATGTGTATTACTAAAATTTTATTGAATTTTATAAGTAATACTTATGTTTCATTAGTATTTAAAATTAATGAGAGCCAAGTTACAATGTTTGGAAAACCAGACTCTGCGCGTTCTGGTAAGAGTCTGTTTCTCTTTTCTTCATTAACGATGCATGAATTGATATCTGTACACGAACAAAAGTATAATTTTAGCTCAATTTGCGCGCATTGATTACTATTTTGTTTGACAACAAGCGACTGGATACCCAGGGGAAGATCGGAACACCCGCGCCGCTGGCTGGTCAGCTAGCGCGAGCACTGCACGACCCTGTTAATTCCTGTTTTCGTACCCCAATACATTGTACATAATTGAACCGAGTAATTCGGCCGAGTACTCGGCTCGGTGGAATTTTAACCGAGTATATTCGGTATTCGGTTACTCGGTAGAAGTAGTACTCGGCCCATCTCTAGTAGTGACGAAGAACAAAGCAATCCAGGTAATGTCCCACGTGAGTACATAACCGAGAGTGGCGTGAGACGGTGGTGTTTGCCGTACTAATGGGCCGCGCCCGGCTTGACCGCAACCACAACTCCTCGTCCGCGGAACGCCATTAATTAAACCTTCCGATTCCGACCCTTCGACGCAGACTGTTACAGCCGGATGTTAACTCTTAGCACTATTTTATTAACTAACTAGGTTTCTGTCCACACCTTAGTTATCATGGTGTTACAAACTTCGACACCCTTTTTGAACTAGAGGGAAATTTTTTCACTTAACCTTCACATAGTTTAACTATATTATGTGGTTTAAATAAAACAGGCCACTGCTGGAATAAGGTCTCTTAATTGCAAAGTAGGTGAGGCCTTAGGTCCCAGCAGCCAGGATTGTGAATGTGAATGCTGCCCATTCCTTGGCTTTATCTTCCTCTAGTCTTGGCTTTTGGATGTTAAAAAGTGTGATAAGAGGAGTAAGATGAAGCAACACAAACAACTTTACCACCATAAATCTAACGATAACGAACAAGAAACAGGAAATGAAATGACAAGCTAATTAAGATTATAAAACTTATATTATGGAAACAAAGTTTGTTCATCTTTACGTTCTCAGTCGTACCACAAGTCGTATAGATACATAGTCATGTGTATTTCTAGATAAGGTAACCTTTTGTAAGGCACATAACCGAAATTAGATCACATGCAACGGACAATGTGACATTCAGTTTACTAAAAGTGCTTTCTACTTGTGAAAAAATTGGTCACATCACAGCCACAGCGGACCTTTTCGTGTGTAGTAATTATACTCCTGCGTAAACTGGTCGTCACGAATCATAATTTTAAATGCCAATTCTAGACGACCTTGAACCAACCAGTGCCGCCGAAATGAGAGAATTTGGGTAAAATATTTATTACAGGGACAAAATAATTAACAAAGAGCTTTCGGATTGTCTGAACGATATTCCTTGAATAAATGTAATTGAATGGGACTAGAGCTCATTTTTTTACTTATCAACAGAGAGTATACTCAAATGAGAGTGTACCTAGCTTAGCTAGGTACATACCGTGTTTAAAATTTAATTAAACGTTATTACTGGCGATCGACAAAAAAATCCAAAAGCTCTATTCCATTGTATGTAAACAAACATATAGAATAAGCGTATATGCAATCAATAATCATATAAATTAATAGTCTTCCTTTTATTTATGACACTATGTTATTTAGCAAAAAATAATCCTTATGATGAAGCCTTTCGATTGGTATGATAAAACTGCAGGGTGTGTTTTTTTCTCTTATAGCGGTTTCGATTCCCGGTTCAACCATGTAATTATTAAAAAATGTATGAATGTAGTTTTAATAGTTTTTAGAAATAAAACAAAGGCTTCTTTTAGTAAAATGTTCTATCTACAATATTTAAGGTACTTTCCCTCCATGTGGCATAGCCGTGGGACGCCCTGTATATATAGATATATGAGCGGTGGCTAAAGCCGTTGACTTCCTTTCATATTCCTTTCATATCAGAAGTTCGCGGGTTCAAGCCTCGGGACGTACCAATGTGTTTTCAAATTTATATGTAAGAGTACATTTATTCGAAGCTACAGTGTAGGAAAACATCGTGAGAAAAGCTGCACACACCAGCGAGCAAATTCAAAGGTTGTGTGTGAAGTTTACCAACCGCACTGGGCCAGCGTGTAGTTCAGTCCAGTAGGCTCGAACGCCTCGGTGTGGGGGGATGCATATGGCACTCTATATGAGCTGTTAATGATGATGACGATGAAACAATCATATTATTTGATTACGTTATTCAGTAACTAACTATACTGCAAAATATCCAATCACGAAAGATGTTCACCAATACCGTTGTTATGTGACGTTACCTTGGTCTCTTTATTCATGATTCCGCTTGAATAAGAATTTACATGTGCGACTAATCAGGATAATTTGTACATAGATAAGAATCACTAACACGAAATTTTCATTTTGCACGTCAACGATGTACTAGTCATTCGTTAGGCGGAGTTGTAAACAGAGGGCCGGGCAGTAATGTTCCAAATTGTCGGATTTATGGGCCGTGTGGAAATTAGGGTCAGGACTGTGCGTCCTTTACGATTGCTATACGATCCACGTGCATATTAGTGCCGTTTCTGAACCTATTCGAAGTGCAAAATGATGTCCGTCTTGGGATGACGCTTCAAGACCCGGGTATCGTGCGTGATCGTGCCCTTGTGACCCTTACTCATGATCATGACACAATGCTCATGACACCTGGTAGGGGGAAATAACAATCAATTCTCTACTTCAAATAAGGAAGTTAAGTTTCTTTGTACTGATACGTTTCTAGTGCACGCTTATTTTTTTATTTTTTTTACTTTTTTATTTATTTGTTTATTTATTACAATGCACAGAAACAGAAACATCGTTAATACTATGCAAGGAACACTTATCAATTCTATTTCCATCTGTTACACGCTATCGCTGGACTACAGTTCCAGTTTCAGGAAATTAATTGCTAATGAATGAGCACTAATTACGTGCTTTATTTACCGAGTTATCCTAAAATGGCATCAACAAGAGATTTAAAGTTGTAAATGGCATGCAAATATCCCGTGGCCTCGCAAAAGGGCCCAGAAGCAGTGGCGGTGGCAAGGCCACGGCGTGACATGTCGGTCAACGGGTCAGAGTACGATCGCGAGGACGCACCCAGAAACAAAACTGGCGCACCCACAGGAGGATAGGTACATTACTCCTTCCCGCAATGCGACGATGCAATGGAGTGAATCACGCTCATTTTTATGGTAAAACCTTTACTGAACTATCCATCAAAATAATCAATCGTTCTAGGTATATTCATAATCAAAATTGAGCTGAACCCGATCTATGTATCACTTCACCTATATCACGACTCCCAATTTATGTATTGATAGCCAGCGGTCAATCCAGTGACTTGAGTGCACGGTTGTGAATTGACTTTCGTAATCGCTGAAAATACAATGTTGACTGAACTGTGCCACGAACTCTACTTACGTGACAATCCTCAAATAATAAGAAATAAACGAATTTACTTGTCGAAATAAGATGTAGTGATGAAATGGGTTTAAAAAATATGTAAGTACTAATAAGTAATTTTTATTATAGGTAATTCGCGAGCAATATTTAGGAAGAGGGCGCCGCCGGGCGTGGTGACTTTTGTGCTTTTTTTCATCATTCATAACATAACATAAGACAATCGACGACATGCACGGGTTTTATAAAGCCTCAATTTTACTGAGCATCTCTTGACAAGCACATAGTCTTGTCCAGCAGTTTGACATCATACTCGTTTGTTATCTTAGAGCAACGCCGGCCTTCCGTACCTCTAAGTTTGTTATAGACAGAAACACTCTCTTATCCATCAAGTGATGTGCACTCACTGTGCATTGCATTGCCTCTTTTCACTTCGTGCTTTAATCATTGACAGTTTGGCAGCAGCTCCCTATTAGGGCATAAAACCAAAACCTTAGTCCATCGTATTCCTTTAATCTGAAATCTTAAAGCCTGAGCGAGCGCACACACTTAGGAAATCAGATCAGGAATTCAGTACACACCAAGCGAGCTACCCGGGCGAGGCGGGCCGCGCGCGGCATACGACTTATAGCTCTCTTGGTATGTGCGCGCTAAATCTGCATTCTGTTCGGTTTTTTCCGTCCGTGTCCGCCTAGGGTGAAGGAAAATTATTCAGGTTGGCCTGACGCCATTCATAAAAAAAACAGGACCATTACCATTCAAATCATAACATAACTTAACATAACATACAGTCACGCCTCTTTCCTGAACGAACGGGTAGGAAGAGACCACTTCCTTCCACTCTACGATCCAGACACTCTGCTTTCGCTTTGAAATCATAATTCACAAAATGCAGTTTCGACGAAACACGGCGCATTGTAAATATGATGTCATATTTATTTTTGTCTCAAATGAGAGGAGCAAGTATTGATAAAACCAATCGAAATTATAATATTTTGACGACAGACGGCATTCGGGCTATTATATATTATGCACATATTATGTGATTCGATTCGGGAGTGACGATAACATGTTCCACATTCAGCAAACGTTTATTTAGAGCGGCAGTTGCGTTTTTATACCTAGTCTCTCCTTTAAAATAATTTACACAGAAACTTTGTAAAGGTAATAGGTTTTTAAAGACACTCAATAATAAGCAGAGTAGAGTGCACAGATGATTAATAATACAAGCATCGCATAGATTTAACCGTTTAATAAGAATCAGCAAAGCCGTATAGTATCATGGTAATAGGAAGGAAGTGGTTTATGAATCAGTAATTCACGCTTATAATAAGACGTGACTTGACGTGGAATCGAATTCGGAAAATTTTCATTTGAATCAAAGGTTTCAGACTATCATCAGTCTATAGATATTTTTGTCAAGTTAATATTAAGTTATTATTGTTATTACCTGAGGCAAATTTGTGTTAAGATTATAAAAACCGGCCAAGTGCGAGTCGGACTCGCGCACCGAGGGTTCCGTACAAACCTGCAAGGTTTACAAAGTTCTTTCATTACGACAATCGAGTCATAACTATGGTAATCTTATTGCAAAATGAAATTCATAACATTACAATGGGGAAAGATGGAGGAGCATAAATTTAAGACAAAGATCTCTTTATCGTTTAAGTAACTAAGTACTAAGTAAGTATTTCAACTTGATAGCTCTACGCGTTCATGAGGAAAAAAGTAATAAGTTTATATTTATTAAAAAATATATATTTTGTAATGTAACTAAAAATTTAAGGTTTTCGGAATTTTTCCTTTATGTGTGCTATAAAACGTTGCTTCATGCCAAATTTCAAGATTCTAGGTCGACTGGAAGTACCCTTTAGGTTTTGATTCCCTTGCGAGTACTTGCGAGTTTCAAAATATGCAGCTTAAATTGCTGTTTCTTTTGATTGCGTTGACATAGAAGTTTGATTTTGTTACAGCTTAAAGGTATTATAGACCTGAGTATTTGGTATGAATTTCAATTTAATACCTCTACGCGTTTATGAGGAAATGGGTAGTAAGGTTAAAATTATTAAAAATATATATATTATGTGATGTAACTAAAAATTTATGGATTTCGTAATTTTTCCTTTATCTATGCTATAAGACGTTGCTTCGTACCAAATTTCAAGATTCTGAGTTCACGGGAAGCACCCTGTAGGTTTTGATTCCCTTGCAAGTGTCGAAAATTTGCGGCATAAACGGCTGTATCTTTTGATTGCGTTGGCTTAGAAGTTTGATTTTTTCACAGCTTCAAGGGACAGTAGACCTGAGTAATTGATATAAATTTCAGCTTCATACCTCCACGCGTTCCTGAGAAAAAGGGTCTTGACAGACGGACAGACGGACAACAAAGTGATCCTATAAGGGTTCCGTTTTTTCCTTTTGAGGTACGGAACCCTAAAAATGTACAGTAGCAAAAACATGCGACTGGACATGTTGACCTTGAGAGCGCCCGTATTTCGTAGAGGTAGAGGTGAATTTTGTAGTGAGAATAAAAAGAACAAAAAAGAAACAAAGTATATAACAAAACAGGTACTCACTTAAAAGCAATGCTGCTGGTAGCAAAATCCGCACCAGCAGGAAGATCATAAAGTAGCCCGTCATGGTGGTCGCTGGAAACAAATACACTTTTTTGTTATACCTATTAATTAATATACTTTTACCTAACATTCTTTCAGCTGATAGACATCCACCCACATACATCTCCATTCTTTACAGTGTGCTACCAAGGGGAAGAAACCTGAAAATAACTTTATACATACAGCCAGATGTAATTAGCTAAACTAAGAACAGTGTTAGAAATAAACACCATTATAAATCCTTCATTTGCAATCGACTCTTTTGCATTATATTGTATATAAACTTGTTTTTTAAATTACTATAAGGATTACTATAAGGATTGAAATGTTACCAATTAGGAATTCAAACATTACAGAAATGTTACTTTCACACGAATGTTATGGACATGACTTTTGATAGAGAGAAAATTTGAGGGTCGAATTATCGCAAAGACAACCTTTTACCACAGATACACATGCACATCATAATAAAATGGAATAATGAAGTATCGCAAAGATATATCATATATGTGAGTATCTTTCATGCCCATACCCATATAATAATATAATTTGCTATGTTTATATTAACCCATGTTTTTTTATTATTTTCTTATTTGCCTAATAAGGATGAATTCACTTCATTATTTATTATTTTTCTTTATCCTTCTAAAAACAGAATTAATATGGTTATTTGAAGAAAAAAACAGAATGTAAGAAACTTATTTTTAAGTACTATTTATATATTTTTAAATGCTAACTTTTTATAGGAGTATTATACATTTTCAAAATGTCTTTCAACATAGTTTATGGGCTTTAAGTAGTAATTATTGGGTCTGAGAGTCAACTTTTGAATTTAGATTACTCCCTGTAGAGCATCTCACCCATCTGCACTATTAGGATACAATGTAGGTACACAGTTTATTATACTTTCACAATAGATGTGTGTTAGTGAAGAATGAAGATATCACACCTAGGTACATTAGTTGTTGTAAAAAAAAGCACTCTGAATGCTTATTTATCAAACCATTTTGATTTTAGTTTATACAAGAGACCTTTTGCATCTAAATACTTCTTCTCTTCCACAGTTCTCTTCCTTGCACATTATATTTTATTATACTCATTTTATACCGACTGCTTTTGATGCAGTACAAATTGATAATATGATTCATAGCAGCAGTTTTAGCAAACTTTTATGAATTTGAATTTTAAACATACCTGAAATTATATTATCGTTGTAAACATAAATACGTCACTTCATTTGTACACAACCACTTCCAACTTATAGTCATAACACAAAAGTAATTTCTTATAAAATAAATACGCATACTTTTTACACATTTTCCGACATAAATGTTAACATTTTATTAAACTTGTGAGTAAAAACACGATCAACCAACACTCTTCATGTCCCAGACTAACTGACACTGACAGACAAGCAAGTCCACTTGACAGTAATGACGTATGTCAGAAAACTACCAATATTGTTGGTACTGCCAGTTAAAACATACAAATAGAACTTGTTTTAAGTTCAAGCTCGGCAACTCGGCAATGTCGGCATACACACCACGCACGTTGCTAGATTTAATTGCTTTGCAATATAAAAAAGCTATACATAATGTATATTACGATACAGATCAGTAATATATATGTATGTCGTCGGCAAATTGTACAATACATACAACTCGTCATTTTACAGAATGCTTCGAAATTTTATTAACGCTCGTTAAATTGCAATATGTCGAAAGCAATTTGTAAAAAGTCTCGTCATATTATTGAGTATTGGGCTCAATTCTGCGTGGCCGCCAAAATATATAAATTTAAGTTGTGTCTCTTTCCCTTTCGTAAGAACGAAAACGTAAACGAACGAACGATTGCCAACCTACATTTAGACACGTCAAACATCGATTTACGCGTAATTTAGCAAGAATTTAAAAACATCCCGACTAAATTAAGCTGAATTTGACAGCTGCGCTGCTTATTTTATAAATAATTAATATAAACTAATTTCATTCATCTCCCCATCCTTTTCGATTCCCATATGAATAAAAGAGACCAACAACTTAACCCCTTACTGCATCGCGTCCCAAATAAGCACAAAAAAGTTTTTGTTTCATAATTTGAAATTTTGCGTCTTAAAGTGCTGGCAGTATTAAAATCCATAGACAAGATATTATGAACTTTGACATTTAGTGGCAGTATCATGTTGGCAGCCTTGGTAAAAAAAGAAAATTCAGTTTGAACTCGACCGTAACCGAAAGGTGAATAGCTCCGTGTTTGGAACCAAATTTCTCGAAATTCTATGAATATTTCGGCTTGTAAAAAAATCTACTGATAAAACCATTCAACATAAACAAATACATAAAAAAAAACTAACCGAAATCTTCATGGATTATGAATTATTGACCGATATTTTTGTGTGCATATTAGGGACCACATGAAGTGTTGACATAATTGTACTGTTCAAATATGAAACCGCATGCAGTTGTGGGTGAATCTGCTATTTTCATATATGACACGGTATGCAGTAATGTCTGATTTTAAATAAATAAATAAATAATGTTTTATTTCAGACAGTATACATAGTCATATATACATTTTGTCCATAATTCAATTTCTATTACATAAAATAAAATTACATAAAATTCTTATTATTAGTAAGTATGTGTGTGTGTAATTAGATATGGTACAATAAAGAGGCTTTATTTTTGAAGTTGACAATTTACTTAATTATATAATTATTTTATTTATGAGGCCGTAATAAAACTTGTAATATTTCACTATTAAATAATTTACATTGTGATATACCTTAAACTTGGTTGATTTGGACGCATATGGTATCATATTTGGTACGAAAATTTTTTTTCAAATTAATGCATACCGTACCATATATGCAAATTATTAAAATCATGAATTATAATATCAAAATATAATACTAGATTTTTTTTAATTTTTTTTTGAGTTCATTTAACCCAAAACTACAACATATTTTTTTTTCGCAAAGTTACAAAATTCCATGCAGTAAGGGGTTAAATTTAGAGATTTTAGTGGCCACGGCAGAATCGAACCCATTGGCTTTCAATTTTCTACTAAAGGCTTACGAAACTGGGCTGGCAACTTTAAATACTAGAGATGTGATAGCTAATGGGCTAAGAATCGGTGTACTTTTAACGGTTTTTAATATAAAAAGAAGAAAAAAAAATCTTTTACAAAATATTATTTGAAAACAATCACAAATAATCCCAATTTCGTACAGATAGTATTGAAGAATTTAATTAAACAGATTTATTTTATATTAGCTATAGAATATATACTCATTCATTCCATGGATTCATTCAAATGAGATGACCGACCAATTACGGTTTCCTCTATGGAGCAGCACTAATAAAATTTATTTTTATTGCGAATTAATGGCGTAGCCAGGTGAGTTTTCTTGTTTATTTCTTTTCATCGTGTTCCATGGTTTTCAATTGTTTTGTCTAAATGTTTTTCATCGAGCAAAATATTTTAATCTTCTTAGTCAAAATTTTTTCAGCTAAACCCGTTTTTATTGTACGAAAAACCAGTGTACGAGTAATGAACACGTATTGAATTTGCTCCGAATTTATTCGCTAGGATCATTGTCATCACTTTCACTTTACACGATTTTGCTTATTGGTTGTGTGCACACACTGCATCGAGGCGCAGTTGCCATGGATGAGTGAGTTTTCCGACGGTTTCTTCACATTTCGGTAGTTTCATTGTGTATAATTTATTATGAAGACAAGGTTACTCGTATCCTCCTCGTCTAATATTTTGACAACCATTGTTCGCTTTGTTCGTAGTGCCTTAGAGGAGTAATAATGAAGTGGAATTGTTTTTAATTTGGTGTTCTCTTGTTTAGCATGTCGACCCTAACGAAAATGACCCGCACGGTAAAAAAACTGGAAGTACCCAGGCCCCTGAAATCCACTACCAGCACCGCACACAACCGCAACTCCGTGCTAGATGTCAAAATAAATTCTGGTAAGAATCTTTTTGGGAATGTAAGCTAAGCATAAATATTGACTCATCGTCTATTTTGCTGACTGACTACATCACATATAGGCAGCTTCATGCTATATGAATTGGTGGAATTATTTTGGTTGGAGTGTAGCTAAGGGGGCACTATGAATTTGGGACTTAGAAAAATTTCGGAAATTTTGCTGTTGGGGTGTAGCGAAGGGGGCACGGGACTTAGAAAAATTTCGAAAATTTTACTATGGAGCTAGGACTTAGAAAATTTTTGGATTTTTATTTTTATTTGGTCACCGACCCCGAAAAGGTCACCGACCCCCAAAAGGTCACCGACCCCGAAAAGGTCACCGACCCCAAAAAGGTCACCGACCCCAAAAAGGTCACCGACCCCGAAAAGGTCACCGACCCCGAAAATGTCACCGACCCCGAAAATGTCACCGACCCCAAAAAGGTCACCGACCCCGAAAAGGTCATCGACCCCAAAAAGGTCACCGACCCCAAAAATGTCACCGACCCCGAAAATGTCACCGACCCCAAAAAGGTCACCGACCCCGAAAAGGTCATCGACCCCAAAAAGGTCACCGACCCCGAAAAGGTCAAAGGTCACAAAGGTCACTGTCATTGATATTAGTAGTCAGGGCGTCAACCGAAGCGGGGGGACGGGGGGGCGCAGCCCCCCGAAGGGGGGGGCTCGGGGGGCGCAGCCCCCCGCTAATAAAAAAAACAATTTCTACCCAGAATGAAATTGGTTGGTTAGGTTAGGTTAGACTGATGTCAATAACAGAGCGGAGGGAGCCGAGCGAGCGCAGCGAGCGTGCCGCGGCAGCGGCCGGCGACCGCCAGAGATTTTTTTTTTAATTATCTTCGCGGGCAATTTTAGTTTTTTTCCTTTTTTTTTCTAAGTCCCAAAAAGGTCAAATCGGGTCATTGACCTCCGAGGTCACCCTCACCCCCTCCCCCCCTCCCCCCCCCCAAAAAAAAAAACATTATTGTTAGTGCCCCCTTCCCTACACTCTGACCATTATTTTCTAGCTAATGTTAAAACATTCAACTTTGCTTTGTAGTACATTTGTAAGAAACCGAAGTTGACTCTGACCAACAACTGCTGTTACTATTGATATAACAGTTGTGATTTCCTTTTGCAATTAATATTTAAAAGGTTGCTTTTTTCAATTCATATTCGTTTTAATTTATGTATGTAAACTGTTGAACAGTACAATGTTTGAAGTTTTTATGACAAAGCAAAGTCGAGCCAGCTACTTGGGTGGGAGAAATATTATAGATATAATGCATAGTAATGCATACCTTTAGTGTACAGTGACTGAATTTGCTGATACAACTATCTTGATACCTTATATCTTTTGTAGGTAGGTACCTACTTTAAGGATTTCTTCATAATAATGAAGGTATTATTATACCTCCACACATAATTTAATATTGGTTTTATTTTTACCATGCATTTCAAACAGATTTAAATCTGTATTCTTTTCATATTACAATTTAGTTACACACAGACACAACACTAAACTATTAAAATATAGATACATGATTTTTGCGTTCTCAATATTTTTTGTGTTCTTTGTTAATAATATATTGGATTACTGAAAAATAAAGTATAATTTAATTCACTGTATTTATGGCGATAAAGTACTTGTAAAAAAATAGCTATACAATTACTGAATTACATGCTTAATAATTAATAATGTCTGGTACATACAATATTTTTAAGATTCTGTTTATCTGTTTCATCATTCATGTCTGGAAAAAAAAATTGGTTAAGCTGGTAGGTAAAAGATAAAAAAAATAGCACAATCCAATAATCTGTTTGTCTTTGTCAACATTAGCTATATTATTTTCAGTTGATGACCTGATTTTATTGACGGAGGCTGTGGCATACCAAATGATGCAGGGGAGCTATGACCATGCGCTTCAAAGCAACATTGCCACTATGTCATCTAACCTAAAGCTTTATGGCGCTCAACTCGAGGCACTCTTCAAGGATTTTCTCGATAGGTAAAAAAAAAATGCAGTGCTAATATAATAGAAATAAGTTAATGTTAATTACAAAAGATTTCACACAACCTTTCAATAACAAACTGACTATACTTTTGATTTAAAGATTTTATTTTCAATACTAATTTAATATTTAACCATTAAGTATGAACATCATAATTTATATTTCTCCACCAGATACTTTGTCGTATTCCGCAATGGTTCGCAAGATGAACGGCTGGACAAGAAGACCAGACTTCACCTACTCGAGCTTATTGAGTTGCGCGCCAAACATTGGCAAGGCTCTGACTACATGAGTCAGTATTATAGGCACCGTGGCACTCATGCTGAGGTAAGAAATATTTTGTAGTTTTCAAGATTATTGCCTATTATTGACTACAATAGATCATGATCATCTTGGGTTGCATTGGTTTTTGGGTCAATCTTTTGTTTATCCCTCTCCCACCAATCATAATCATAGGGTATCTGCTGTCAAAATCCATTGACTAAGCATTCCTTTTAAGTATTAGCAGGCCCGGCGCACTCCGCGCCAGAGCTCCAGAATGTACTTACGCCGGGCGGCCTTATGTATGAGGCTAGTTAGCAGGAAAAACGCGCGCGCTTGTGACTGGGTATTTAGTCTGTGGTAATACGTACGGACTCTCGCGGCGCGGTCTTAAGATGCATTTTGTTTTAATACGAGCGTAACGACAAACGGTAGGCTATTATAGCCAGGGTCACGTTAGACGCGTTCAAAGTAGTTTGAACGTTAGTGGCGTGGTAGCTAGAATTAAATTCGCATGTTTGCTAGCAGAGACTGCGTCTTCTGTACCTAGTACTATTATTAATTCTGTGGTATTAGCTAAACTGTAACTTACTGTGTCTGGATAGAGTCACAGAATATCAAATAGTAGTCCATACAGAAGCTACACTAGGCGACATTATTCATATAAATTGCAACCCTAGCTCCGTTATAATAAAGTGCAATTCAGATCGCACGGCGCTAGACGAAAAGAAGTAGTTGCTGCATCTCTTCTCTCTCACGTATTGCGCTACTCTACTAAAACGTTTAGGGAATGGGGAATTAGTCCGCAGTCTGCCCGAGACCGCTCGGCCGGGCGGTAGGTAGTTATAGCGCGCAAGTACATGGAGTGACGGAGGCCTGACGTTAGTGGCGTGTTAGCTAGAATTAAATTCGCACGTTTGCTATCAGAGAGTGCGCCTTCTGTACCTAGTACTATTATTTATTCTGTGGTATTAGCTAAGCTAGCACTTACTGTGTCTGGATAGAGTATGTGTGTGTTGCAGCCACTGCTGGTGCCGACGATGGAGGGCGCGGGCTCGGGCGGCTCGGTGTCCCCCACGCTGGCTGCGCCCGCCGAGCCGCCCACGCTGCTCGCGCCCGGCGAACTCATCAAGCCCTCGGGCAAGTTCCCCAAGCCCACCAAGATCCCCGGCAAGAACTACTCCAAGGATGAAGTTGTCATCAGGAATGCTGACTCCGGAAAAGGTATGCTCCTACTACTCCCTTCGGTACATAAAATCTACTTTACCAAATTTACCGCAATACCAAAATGTCCGCTTTTTTAAAATGACTAAACCGGTGAAGCTTGATTGGTCGTACGTTTTCGACACAAGCATAGGTCAATACAAAAAAAAAAAGAGTATTACGAACTATTGTTTTGTGGTCCTGATAAAAATGAACTTGTATCCCACAAACTTCTGCTGAAATCAATGCAAAAAGTTCACTTCATGATCTTTTTATGCTTTATTGAGTGTTCAATACACTAAATTCTGGAGTCAGAGTAATTAAGCTGCTTAAGGTCACTGACGTGGCTTATGGAATAACTATTTATCGTATTGTTTAGCAATGTTGCAATAACAAAAACCTAAATATCAATATAAAAGTCTCCAGAATATCAGAATTTTGTCAGCTCGTTATTGTATGTATTTTTATTTTTTTAAGATTGTCTCCTTTTTATTTTCATATACTCTTTATTTGGATTTCTCGTATGGGTATATCTCTTAATAAGCTTGCATGTAATTTACTGTAATGATTAATGATAAATTAGCAAGGGAAAACAATGCATGAATTAGTCAATTCAATGCTTATCTCAGTAGACTTGTTTGTTTAGTTAAACTGTGTAGTTCATTTTATGGTGCATGTTGATAAGATTGTTCAGAGAGGTACACCTTGAGAAGCAAAGAGTCTTCCAGACAGATTGTTTAATTTACTTTTTTAAGTAAATAAACAACATGTTTTAACTGTAAATGATATTTTTTGGAGCTGTTTTGCTTTGGTAAAACCCGTTGTTTTTGGGGCGTGATATTTTTAAAGAGGAAAACAATTCTCACAGAAATCGACTTACTTTACTGGAAGAATTAAACAGACACAGACAGATTATGTCAAATATTGGACCCAGATTAGTATGAGTAAAAACACCAATCTAATCTTCCACTGTAGTACAGTTTGGGACCATTTAATTGTAATCGTAATGTTCATGTAATCTTATTCATTCATCTTTGTTTATCTGACAAAATATAGCAACATTATGCTTATTCTAGCTTTAGTCCATCTCTGTGAGAATCAGAGTCAATTTATTCAAAATTAAACCAATTAAAAAATGCAGTTATTAGCGGTAAAATGACGTAAAGAAGCATGTAGGGAGTTGAGAGGCAACGTTCTGTCGACAGCTCCCTGAAGTTGTGTTGTGGTGTTGCAGTGATGGGTATCAAGGGCAGGCGGGTACACATGATCGAGGAGCTAAGTGACACGATCATATCGTTTCAGCGAGGTACGAATGCACGGCGAGGCGCCGCTTGCGCATGGTGCCGGGCTCTTCCCCCATCCCACTTCTGATATCACATTTCTAATAAACTAATGCTCATAAAATACGCTAGTCTTAATTTAATAACCTTGAGTTAATACTAGCGATTTTATGAAAACTATCTTAGAATTTATCCCCTCTTTCTGTGCTTATAAAAACTGACAGTTAATGTAAAAAAATACAGCAACAATCAACATTGTAACTCTCATAATTATCTAACAAAAGTAATAAACTACCAATTTTATATGGTGTGGTGTTCAAAGCTAATATAACAGGAAATCATATCATTGCCTAACCTGCATCTGGCTTGGAGCTTATGGGATAATTGCGTCACGATGTACTAACGGCCATTTTAGTTGGGAGCAGATAATGTGATGGTGTGAATGTTTGCAGTTAGTCCCGGTGCCAAGGAGCGCCTTGTGCAGATCACCGGCCCTAACGAGGAGAACGTGAAGTGAGTTGCTTTATCTTACCAATTCTACGTCATCATCATCATCATTTCAGCCAGTAGACGTCCACTGCTGGACAAAGGCCTCCCCCAAAGATCTCCACGACGATCGGTCCTGCGCTGCCCGCATCCAGCGGCTTCCCGCGACCTTCACCAGATTGTCGGTCCACCTAGTGGGGTATTCTACGTATTACGCTGTAACTTTTTTAAAACCATATGTACCTTTCTCGTTCTTAAGAAGGAAAAGAGACAGGTGATTGTCAATTAGATTTAGAGAAGTCAAACATCGATTTTACGCGTAGTTCGCACTAGTTCTTAGCAGGCATGCGAAAACATCCCATCCCAGTGTAGCTGTCAAATTCAGCTTAATTTTAAATATCATTGATTCAAAATTAGATTCATTCATCTCCCATCTTTTTCGATTGCCATAATAAAAAACACCACCAACTTTAAAGAGATTTTAGTGGCCACGCCGGAATTGAGCCCACTGATTACCAGAACTTGTTAGTTTTCGTCTCTCACATTTTCACGTTGTTTATTTCAAAAATAACTATAAAATTGTACGTGTATTAGGATATCGGTCATTCAAGGCTAGGCGATCTTCCTGTTTTTACTATCACTACATAGTATAAAACAAAGTCGCTTTCTCCGTCCCTATGTCCCTATGTCCATATGTCCATATGTCCCTATATCCCTATGTATGCTTAAATCTTTGAAAATACGCAACGGATTTTGATGCGGATTTTTTTAATAGATAGAGTGATTCAAGAGGAAGGTTTATATGTATAATACATGCATAATATACTTAAGGATAACCCACAAGAACCATTTTCCCGTGCGGGGGTGTGTAATATATGATATAAATTTAGATAAACTAACGTTCAAGTGCTATAATTTTATATGATCTAAAAACATTTAGTATAACGATTCAAATGATATAATGTACCATTAATATAGTTTTATTTGGTATAATTTCACTTGGTATAACAGTTATCACTACATAGTATAAAATAAAGTCGCTTTCTCCGTCCCTATGTCCCTATGTCCCTTTGTACGCTTAAATCTTTAAAACTACGCAACGGATTTTGATGCGGTTTTTTTTAATAGATAGAGTGATTCAAGAGGAAGGTTTATATGTATAATACATGCATAATATACTGAAGGATAACCCACAATAACCATTTTCCCGTGCGGAGCCGGGGCGGGTCGCTAGTTAAATATAAAATAATACAGGAATACATTCTGGCACGATAATATAGGTAAAAAAATTTGCATTTAACAGACAGAATAGGCAAAAAACTGAAAATAGAAATTGGAATCGAAGTTAGGAGGAAACCCTGACTTGAGAATAACCGATACAAGCCTCTTGGCTGGATGTTTGCGTTGTCTACTGACCAAAATGATCCAGAACTTACCCCCTGGCCACAGTAGGCAGTTAGGCGACAGGCTCGAGAAGCTGTCAAACGCGACATATTGATAGAACTACTATGGCTCTAATGTCACTATGTCGCGTTTGACAGCTTCTCGAGCCTGTCGCTACTTACATAGTAGGCCTACAGCTCACGCTTACGGTGGTGAGAACTGCGGCGCGAACTGCAAATCTATGGCCAGTATTGGCCAGGCCCTTAGAGCTATAACTTTGACGTCCATATCTAAGAGACATTTTGATCCGTCAGCCACGCGAAGCACCTGATCGGCGACACTATCCGGCGCAATGCGTCCCCGGTGCGTCTCGAGGGCGCTCTGGAGCCGCCGCTCACTGACTCGCGCGCCTCGCTCGACTCCAACGGCTCGGATGAAGCGCCTCGCCCCAGGGAGGTGAGTGCTATACATAGTAACACACCACCAAGCATCTGATCAGCGACACTATCCGCTCTGGAGCCGCCGCTCACTGACTCGCGCGCCTCGCTCGACTCCAACGGCTCGGATGAAGCGCCTCGCCCCAGGGAGGTGAGTGCTATACATAGTAACACACCACCAAGCATCTGATCAGCGACACTATCCGCTCTGGAGCCGCCGCTCACTGACTCGCGCGCCTCGCTCGACTCCAACGGCTCGGATGAAGCGCCTCGCCCCAGGGAGGTGAGTGCTATACATAGTAACACACCACCAAGCATCTGATCAGCGACACTATCCGCTCTGGAGCCGCCGCTCACTGACTCGCGCGCCTCGCTCGACTCCAACGGCTCGGATGAAGCGCCTCGCCCCAGGGAGGTGAGTGCTATACATAGTAACACACCACCAAGCATCTGATCAGCGACACTATCCGCTCTGGAGCCGCCTATTTATTTGAGAAGTTAGAGAAAGTTGTTTAGTTTCATGGGTACTACCGCTATGTTGCGTATAAACAACCAGTTTTTTACTGTCTATGTCACTTACCTAGCTTTCAAAATACCATAAGAAACCCGCTATATTGAAATATCCTCCAATAGCATTACAAAATTGTCTGTCACGCGTTAACAGTCATTTAAGGGGACACTACCAGTCCACATAGGTCTAATAACGTATGTTCATTGAAGAGCCAAACGAACTGCCTCGACGTCGAAAAGTGATTTGTAAAATCTTACTTCGAATAAAACATTTTTCATTTTCATTTAACTGGGGTGTCTAAAAACTATTTATTTAAACTTAAATAAAGCTGCTCCTATTACATAAGCTGGTGTAAGAAGCGGTTACTGCAATTCAAATAAAATTTTGGTTCAAAACGTCGTTACAGAACTCAGAAGTATTCTATTGGGTGGGATTCTGTCTAAGAGCAACCCTATTTTTTGTTACATATTTTTCCTATGTTTACAAAGCGCATTTTTAAATATTATTAAAATATTTTTATTTTTTGTATTTCAGAAATCTCCGCATAACAATTCCCGTGCCTTACTGCATAGTTTTTCTACGAACGACGCCGCTCTAGGAGAATATAAGTATACTGTTACTTTCGGGCAACATTCCATCAAGATCACTGGCCAGAATTTGGATCTTGTCAAGGTAAGACACTAGTTTACAACTAAGTTTATAAATCTGTAAAAATAAAGTCAACGTCTTCCGTTAGAAGTAATGCAGCACATTTTTAGTAATCAATGTTAATTGTGGTTGCTTCTAAAGCCTGACTAAAGAAATAAAAAACCTGCTCTGGGGGCGCCACATGTGATTAATAAAATTTGTTCCATTGAAATTCCGCAATATGGTGAGATTTTTTATTTCTATGGTCGGGCTATAAAATAAGAAATCACCAAGATTTATCTTTCCAAATTACTTTTTAAAACTCCCAAATTGTTATGGTCCTTTTATAAATAAGATTAGCCATCGATAGTGTTTATTTCGGGAAATCATCAGAGACAGTTGTAATTTTGGGAAAGCAGACAAACGTCTTGTTTATCTCTTGAATTTGAATGGCGCACTCACAGCTATTGAGAACTGTTACAGTGCTTCGCGCAATAACTTTCGTGTAAGTGTGATTGTGTAACTGTTAGTGCAGACCACAGAACATTTAAAAGAGGTTAGAATTCGTATGAAATCCGGTGTCGCCGATTTCACCCCACCTTTCACCTCCACTACATCTGTACTTAAATAAAGATAAAGTTTACGCACATTTTGCAATTTCAAATCTAGCCAATCATAGCGCTGCTCAATCACGCGATTTCAAATGGAACGAATCATACGCATGCACGCATACCGATGTGCGTTTTTATAGTTTACTAGCTTTCCGCCGCGGCTCCGCGGTAAAAGGTAGCCTATGTTATTCAGGGTGAATGTAACTTTCTAATGGTGAAAGAATTTTTGAAATCGGCCCAGTAGTTTTTGAGTTTATTCATTACAAACACACACACACACACACACACACACAAAAATACAAATATTTCCTCTTTATAATAGTATGATTAGTATGATGTGTGAGTTAAACAGCGCGATCGCGTCATGCGTGGAGATATGAGCGTTGCTCATATTCTTGGCGTGCCTGCCCCGCCCACAGCTCCTTTCTAACCTCTTTGAAATGTTCCGTGTTGCAGACTGCGAAGCTGGTTCTGGACGAGTACTTCGAGAGCGCGGGCGCCCTGGAGGCGATGGGCGCGGGCTCGGGCGACTTCTTCACGCTGTCGCAGCGGCCCGGCGCCGCGCTGCTGCTGCGGGACGACGCCGCGCTCAACGGCGGCGACGACGACGTGTTCGCCAGCGACACCAACAACAACGCCGAGACCACTGGTACGATACGGACACCACACACACACACACACACACACACACACACACACACACACACACACACACACACACACACACACACACACCAACAACAACGCTGAACCCACTGGTACGCGATACGGACACCACACACACACACCACTATACATACAACCCCTCGGATATATCTGCCCAGCCCACCTGGCTTGATGACGTCATGCGTCGGTGCTTGTGTTCGCACCCGTACTGTTATCGGCTTCATATGTAATTAGGCTAATTAGATTAAGAACCATCCATTTAATTTAATATGTATAATGTTGAAGTCGAATAAACTTTCATTCATTCATTCATTTATACTGAAAACGGGCTGAGGTGCGGGGGAGCGCGAAGGGAAACGCATCCCAGAGAGGTGTTCAGATATATCCGACGGGTAGCACATATATGTTCCCCTCTTACTTCAGCAGCACGGCGATCACGCAGCGTTGAATCACAGTAGACTCAGAACAGTAAGTTATCTCCGTACCAATTGGCCGCATCGGTTTGTATGTGAGCACGCCGTGTAGGCACGCGCCGTCACACACACGCTTGCATTTCGCCCATACTGGCGCCCCCT
>OX419584.1:12445535-12676203 GCA_948473455.1 Teleiodes luculella
CTTTAAATTTGTTCTTTTTAGTTACATTCCAGTATTTAATTATATTGCTTTTAACATTATTGCTTTAAGATTTGTTTGTAAAAATCTAGGTATTTTACAAGTGAAGGAATAAAATAAAATGCTTATAATATTTTGAAGTCAGTAACAACTACCTTATAAACAAATATGAAACATTTATTGAGATACCATTTCTGTACTAACTAGCAAAATATTCTGTTTAAAAAATGAGTCATAGTAGATGCCACCACTTTCATTCGGGTACTTTATGAGGTAGGTTCCATGAAAAAAATACGTCAAAAATTTCGATGACCCGGCAGGATCGGCTCTGACAGACTATTTTTTTTTCAGTGTTTAAGTGACGGTTAACGATCTAGAGATAGCCTATTGGGGTACTCGATGAGGTAGGTGTTTAGGCCCCCGGCTCCCGCACTATAGGATCTCAGGTTAACGCACCTAACTGGACGATTTAGGTATGTTCTGAAACCGGTCCGATTTAAGTGAATATACAAAACATTTGGTGCAAAACCTATGCAGGTAAACCGTCGAATTACTTACAGTATTTTAATAAATTTATAAGCAATATTTTCCTGTTTATCATTACTTGTGCTCATCATGAAACACCTTTGGCATGTAACATAAAAACTTCTGTCCAGTTATGTTTAGGATAAGGATGACGTCACCACCCCTGTAATGTAACATAGCTTTTGCGAAGGTTTTCATGAGTCGTAAGTTTTTTATGTAAAGTTGGTAAAAATATTGTCATTATGCTATGCTACACCAATGAAGGATTTTTATATTTTTTTTGTTCTGGACTGTTGCCAAAAGATAATGATTTTCTCTTCGTTAGGTTTTAAAAGTAATGGTGCCACAAATTAAAAAAATACTTGTCACGATGGAACGATTTTTCCACTTTCCTAACATTAACAAAGAATTACTTTACTCAGAAAACAGAAAAAAAAGGCACTACGGTTGAATTTCTTTGACCAATTTACTACTAAAACGATCTATAACAGTCTTCTGTCGGCCTCCTAGCCTTTCAATGTAGATGAAGTCTTTTATACTAAAATTTCATGTAAAATTTCTCTTTTTATTCCATTCAGTAGTTTTTGCGTGAAAGAGTAAAAAACATACATCCATCAATACTTACAAACTTTCGCGTATGTAATATACTCGTACTAGCGACCCGCCCCGGCTCCGCACGGGAAAATGGTTATTGTGGGTTATCCATGTATTATACATATAAACCTTCCTCTTGAATCACTCTATCTATTAAAAGAAACCGTATCAAAATCCGTTGCGTAGTTAAATAAAGCAAACATGTTAAACAGAACATGGTTGCGAATAGTTATGACAACAGATCATTATTTATCTAGAAAACATTTTTAAATATTTAAGCATATATAGGGATATAGGGACAGAGAAAGCCACTTTGTTTTATACTATGTAGTGATAGTGAAGTAGGATATATTAATGTGATTTATGTGATACACACCAGCCTATGAGCTTTTGCTGGGATGAAGTCGCGCGCGCGCAGGAATCTGATAAGAAACGCGTCGTCCAATCGGTGAGGGGTGCACTCGCCTCGCTCTGAAACCAAAAGTTATATAATCAAGCTTTGATTTAGCCCTTTATAAGGCAAAACAACTTTATAAAATGCATTCGTTTTCGACTTTTTGTTGAGGGTATAAGGTTAAAACTAAGGTGGCAATATAGTGGCCAATGCCTTGTAAAGGTTTAAAACAGGTTTCACAGGAACGTTCAAAAATGGGACGACAATAATGCTCCGCTCCGTCTTTTCTGTGCGCTATTTTTCTACGCTACTGACTGATGCCTGGTAAAGATTGCTATTTTAGCAATAAGACCGTCGTTTGACTGTCATATGTGTTTTCTTGTGTACTGTGTATTTTGATGTCAATAAAGTATATTGTATTATATTAAATGTCAATATGATGTTCGAGGACTAAGTTATCTATCAGAGTGAAAATACGACCATAATATGAGAATTAATAAAGTTGCAATTAGTAAAACCACATACTTATATTATGTACATTTTCATTCCAGCGCGCTACGTTACGGCAGTAAAAATACGACCTAAGTGAGATAAAAGAAGGTTCATATTATTAGTAGATTACACATCTTGTTCAAATAGATGCACTAAAACTGTAACCTGTAATCAAATAACAATAAAAATATTGTTACCTACTTCCACACAAAAGGGCACAAAAAATATAGTAAATGACTTCAGAATCAACACATACGAGTGCATAACAATGCAATAAAATTTAATATTCTTTACATAGTATTGTATTAAAAATAGCAAGTTGTTATTAGCAGTTCCTAATTAGGTTTTGGTCGCTTTGGGTTCTTATTTACCACTAGCTTCCCGCCGCGGCTCCGCCTGCGTTAATACTTTTCCCCTTTATTTTCCCGCGGTAAAAGTTAGCCTATATTCAATATTCATCCGCAAGGCCTATTCTTTCTTTGAGCCAACTCCGCCCGCTTTAAGATTTTTTCCCATGGGAATGAGAAATTTTCCCGCGGTTAATCGTAGCCTATGTTCTTTTCCAAGGTCTGTTTTATCTTTGTACCAAGTTTTACCAAAATTGGTTCAATAGTTTCGGAGCTCATTCAATTATTTGGAATATTTTAGGATATATTTTTACACCTTGGGTTACATTATTAAAGTTTTAGTAAGGATCCCTAATTTTTTTGAAAATAAAATATAGCTTATGTTACTCAGGGTGAATGTAGCTTTCTAATGGTGGAAGAATTTTTGAAATCAGCTCAGTAGTCTTTGAGTTTATTCATTACAAACATACACACACACACACAAATACAAATCTTTCCTCTTTATAATATTAGTATAGACTAGTATAGATATAGATTATTCAAGGCAGACTCGGCCCCTCGATGGTCGTATCGTATGTGAGATAAAAATAAAAACTATAAAACTAACTGCTATGTAATTTAATTATTTTATTATGGTGGAATCGACGACGACACGAGGCACAGTTTCGTCTTTCCAACCAAATGCATCTATGACGCGCGTGCAAGTGTCTAAATTTGGAATCAGTTAAATAGTTTCATTGCTTTTGATTTCCTTAGAGGTTTGCCTTAATTTTCAATGCAGAATATAGCATCAAAAATTTAAATTCTTAGTCGTAATATTTAGCTCTACTCGAAATGTTTACATGCAGTTGGGAATATATCTTACGTGATATGTAGATACGTATATTTGTAAATAAATGTTTTTACCATCCATGAGAAAAAAAACCTACATACGTTTTCAAATTACTAGTCATTAAATTATTTTGCCAGTAGCTAAAAAGAATATTAAAACGTGGATCATATTTTTATTTATCACTAATAACCAGTTTTTTTAAATAAAATAACAAGTATAAAAAGTTGCAATGTATACATTGATTATAATAAAGTACGACCTTGCATCGACCGTTTGCCCGCTGTACTATACATAAAAGGTACCTATTATATGTAGGTAAGGCGATACCTAATGTTATGATTGATTCCTTAAATAATCTCCTCAGTCCTGACCTGAGCTATCGAGAGTTTGTGTCGTCATACACTGGATCTGCCAGTAACTAGTTATTGCTGGGTAGACTTTCCATAGGTGTTATAATCTCAGTTGGGTTGAGGATCGCAGTTTTTATAGTTATACACAGGTGAACGCTGTAATCCTGGTCGGCTCTATATACTAAACTAGCGACCCGCCCCGGCTCCGCACGGGAAAATGGTTATTGTGGGTTATCCTTCAGTATATTATGCATGTATTATACATATAAACCTTCCTCTTGAATCACTCTATCTATTAAAAAAAACCGCATCAAAATCCGTTGCGTAGTTTTAAAGATTTAAGCGTACAAAGGGAGGGACATAGGGACATAGGGACAGAGAAAGCGACTTTATTTTATACTATGTAGTGATGTACGCAGACTCGTACTAAAAGATGACCAACTACCTAATGTTACCACTTTCAATTAATTGTTTAGACTTATTCATCAATTTGCGACGAAAGTCCGAAATGCCAGCCTTGGTTTGAGAAAAGCTTCATAATTTATGAGTAATTTTTAAACTTATATTGTTAATCATCAAGTCGACATATAATTATAGGAATTCGAAGATTTTTCAACCACTTCTCGCCCGCCTGGGTGTGTTAGAAACCAACATAAAATCTCTTAGTAAAATTGCAATAAATTCTTTATCAAAAGGCCATATAGTACGGCTTGTTAGCTAAAAAATATAAGGATATCGGTCCCATCTGGCAGAAAGTACGAAACTTGGCATGAATGTAGCTGTTATATATGTGCTTCAATATCGATATGGAAACACTTCGATAAATTATTGTTTCCCCCCTTTCCCCCCCCTTTTATCTCCCTCATTCTGGTTTTTTGAATTTTATACTAAAACGGTACGTCTGAGGAGTTTACTTTTCAGAGACCAAATCATTGTCAATAAATTGCCTACAAAACGATACTACATTTTATAGTGCTAAGATTAATATATTTCTATATACAGCCATCAACGTTTTATGAAATTTTAAAAACAGGCACACTTTTTTATTCCTTACTTCATTTATAGGAAAACGACAAGAGTGGTGATAAAATGGACTAAAGAAGTCAACTACCTTATACATTAAGCTAAAAAATGACATTTATTTCATAGTCGTAAAGGCATTACTTCTAGAGTTACAGCTCACCGCGTCTGACTCAAGTACTCTTTTTTTACCTTTTTAGAATACCATCTTTCTGTTAACTTTGTTTCGCGTAGATTAGATTCAGATTTTCCAATTAAAAATAAAACAGTCCATGTATTAATCCAGGCCACAGTCTATTTACATGTAAAACCAGCTGTGTGCCCGCGGCTACGCTTGCGTTGTGTTTCGACATTTCCGTAAAAAAATTTTAACTATCCCACTTTTTTCCGTGATTTTAAAGTATCCAACATGTTGACCGAGTATATAAGGTAACACCATGCAAAATTTCATTTCAATAGGTCTAACAGTTTCGAAGATAAGCCCGTAGAATGTACTGCGCCGTATGAGTTACTAAAGTTTCTTAACTATCCCACGGGAACTTTTTAATTTTCTGTATCTAAGATGTTGACTGGGGATATAAGGTACCACTATACAAAATTTCATTCAAATCGGTCGAATAGTTTCGGAGATTAGCCCATACAAACAGACAAACAGAGAAACAAAAATATTAAAAAAAAATCTGGGTATGTACTATATCGCTTCTTATATCCCCTTGAATAGGTTTATAGCTTTTTTTTTCTACGTACAGATTTTATAGATTTTTTTTGTTTCTCTTTGTACGGGCTAACTCTCCGAAACTATTCGACCGATTTGAATGAAATTTTGTATAGTGGTACCTTATATCCCCGGTCAACATCTTAGATACTTTTAATCCCAGAAAATTAAAATGTTCCCGTGGGATAGTTAAAAAACTTTAGTAACTCATACGGCGCAGTATATTCTACGGGCTTATCTCCGAAACTGTTAGACCGATTGAAATGAAATTTTGCATGGTGGTACCTTTTATACTCGGTCAACATGTTGGATACTTTAAAATCACGGAAAAAAGTGGGATAGTTAAAAATTACTACGGAAATGTCGAAACACAACGCAAGCGTAGCCGCGGGCAGACAGCTAGTTTTACATGTAAATAGACTGTGGCCTGGATTAATACATGGACTGTTTTATTTCTAATTGGAAAATCTAAATCTAATCTACGCTAAACAAAGTTAACAGAAAGATGGTATTCTAAAAAGGTAAAAAAAGGAGCACTTGAGTCAGACGCGGTGAGCTGTAACTCTAGAAATAATGCCTTTACGACTATGAAATAAATGTCATTTTTTAGCTTAATGTATAAGGTAGTTGACTTCTTTAGTCCATTTTATCACCACTCTTGTCGTTTTCCTATAAATGAAGTAAGGAAGAAAAAAGTGTGCCTGTTTTTAAAATTTCATAAAACGTTGATGGCTGTATATAGAAATATATTAATCTTAGCACTATAAAATGTAGTATCGTTTTGTAGGTAATTTATCGACAACTATTTGGTTCTTGAAAAGTAAACTCATCAGTCCTACCGTTTTTGTAGAAAATGAAAAGAACCAAAATGAGGGACGTAAAATGAGGGAAAAAGGGGGGGGGGAATCATTTCTCAGCGTGTTTCCATATCGACATTGAAGCACATATATAAAAGCTACATGTATGCTAAGTTTCATGCTTTCTGCCAGATGGGACCGTAATTCAGGTTAACAAGCCGTACTAATAAAAATAATACAAGTATGAAACGTTCAAAAGTATTCTATTTTTTTATCCACCAAAAAACCGAACCAATCTAAATTTTACAGTTCACTTAAAAATAAGGATCAGTGAGACAATGCAGCTCGAAAATGCCACCGGAGAATGAGTAGATTGGACAGTCGTTCACTATGTGATGGTGATGACTTTGACTTTTGTATCGAGGTCTTTACCGATAATGTTCTACAGTTCTGACAATTCAAAAAGCTTTGAATATGGTTCGACTAGCCGGTTCCGAGCAATAGTCTAACAATTAACTTCGTCGCAGTGAAAACTACCGATATCGAGTACTCCATACACAAACATACATGAAAACACACACACACATACACAAATATAAATTTGTAAAAGCGCACTAAATTAATATTATATATATGTACTTTTAATTAATAGGAGGCTTAACTCAAGGTATTATAAATTGTATTAGTTATGGAAGAGGGGAGCTTCCTAACACAGGCAAATTGCTGCCTAAAAGGAGACTCCGGAAACTGTAAAACTATGTACCTTAAGTTTGAAATAAATTTATTATTATTATTATAGTCTAAATGGGCTTACCATAGATCATATCCCTGAGTTGGTAGATGGCTTGCAGTTTCGTGTTGGGGTCTTCGCCGATGTTCTGGCGAGCGTACTCCAGCACTTCTGGAGGAGGCTCGCCGAGCTCCAGGTCAACGCTGTAATCCGGGCTCGGCATAGCTCACTGCTGACAAAACATACAAAATATATTTAAATAAAAAAGATGTTGAAAGGATCTATAAAGACCTATTGAGTCTGAAGTGTATTCTCTCTTTTTTGCTCTGGCCTAATCTTGAATCTCGCCCGACCGAACTCTAGTATTTCACGAAGTTTTCATTGTGATTATTTTTATTACATAATCAACTGGTATTTGAATTTTAATAGGATTAAGTTTTTTGGTGATTACTTAATAATTGCTGCTGCTAAGGTACCGATGGTTGTGGAGATCTTTGGGGGAGGCCTTTGTTCAGCAGTGTACGTTTTTCGGCTAAAATTATGATGATGATAGTTACATTTAATTTTCTAAATTTATCCACATACTTTAAAGAGAATGATCAGTTTATTTTTTCAAACAGTAATCAAATATTAATACAGTACCTATAAAAAAATTCATTAAAAGATACGTGTTTTTAAAAATGTAAAACGTACGTAACCGTCCCAAGAGTGCACACCAATAAAAATAAAATATGCAATTAAATATGTGAAGTAGGTATGTGATACAATCTGAGAACAGGTTCATAAGAACTTTATGAATGTCATTGTACCTATTATAATTTACTTCTTATCCAAACAATTAAATACAGCAATTAGTATTACCATGTTTATTATGAATTTATCATCCATAACCAAATTTCAAATCATAATTTTAAAATCAGCATAATTATACCTAGCATGGTCTTACGAGTACAAAATGTCACATGAATTTTAAAAGTTCAGTTAAATTTTAGATTTCAATTCGTACGTGTAACTAAATTAAAATTATTAAATATTGTTTTGTCTATATTTCTGTTGTTTTGTTTTGTCTTTATTATAATATTGAATTTTCTATCCCATCAACTCTACAACAGAAATACAGTTAGGAAAACCCATTTGCGGTTTCGCATGCTCTCTTACCTCGGCGTGCATTTAAAGATAAAATCTTTATTTCTAAAGCTGTTTAGTTTATTTTCTTTGCGTCGCACTGTCGAGTTATATGAGCGTGCAGAATGTGTGCGAGTTCCACTGTACAGTTGAGAGCATGCCAAGTTAAACATGCTCCTTTGACTTATACGAACGATGCCACAGGCGGGACACTCAATTTGTCGGAGCGCCTTTGCTTCCACAGTTTTTTAATGTATTAGTGTGGCAATAAGTATCTATTGGGCTCAATTTCGGCGTGGCCGCTAAATTCTCTAAATTTAAGTTCTTGGTCTTTTTCAGTCATAACTTAAGGGAATCGAAAATGATTGATGATAAATGAATTTAATTTTGAATAAATGATACTTAAAATAAGAGCGCAGCTGTCAAATTCAGCTTAATTTTAAGTGGGATGTTTTTGCATGCCTGCTAAACTAGAGCGAACTACGCTTTGTAAAATCGATGTTTGACGACTCTAAATGTCAGTTGACAATCACCTGTCCCTTTTCAAAGTAAAAGGGACACAAGGTTTTGAAATTGAAGTTAGAGCGTAATATGTAGAATCAAGCCCATGATCTAGTTTTTAAACTGACCGAGTGTTGTAAGCCTTGTTACTAACAACTGGACAATTGTTGTCCTTAATAAAAAGTTGTTATTATTAAATAAAAGGGCGATTTGAAATTTTATAAGACAATGGCTAGATGTCATAAAGTACCACACAATAGTGCTCAACACTTTTCGAAGGAGTCCGGCGTCGTCGCTTGCGGGGCGCGGTGTGCGGGGGAATATTCGGCGGGGAACTCGTAAAGTGCGGGGAGGTGAATGTCGCTTCTGTACGAGTATTACTAATTGTACTTCTGTGACGGTGCAAAGTCCAAAGTGTCCGGCTTGATTTGCTCTTGATTGTACCTTTTGTTGAACATTCCCCATTATCCGAGCATCACGTGCCCCGTCTGATGAAAGGGTCCGGGCCTGTCTCATTTCAAAGGAAACTTCACTCAAAACTAAGAGAACTGCTGGAATTTCAATCAAAGCTTTTCCAGACAGTTTATTCGTGGCAGTATATTATACAATTATACCTGGCAGTAATTACATAAACTATTTAGCCAAAGACATTTCGTTATGCCACAGAATCAATATGCACAGAACTCGAGTAACCAGGCACAACATCATAATATTATGCTGGTTAATGAACGTTTTGTACGTGGTTTTTGGGGTTCCGTAGCCAAATGGCAAAAAACAGAACTCTTATAGATTCGTCATGTCTGTCTGTCTTGTCTGTCCGTCCGTATGTCACAGCCACTTTTTTCCGAAACTATAAGAACTGTTGAAACTTGTTAAGTAGATGTTTTCTGCGAACCGCATTAAGATTTTCATACAAAAATAGAAAAAAATAACATTAAATTTTAAGGGGATCCCTACACTTAGATAAGAAACTAAAAAAAATGTTTTCATCAAACCCATACTGGGGAGATGGAGGATGGGGAAAATGATAATGAGGATTCTAATATATTTTTTCTAAAAAAAATATTAATTTTGCGCGAGAGACACTTCCAAAGTGGTAAAATGTGTGGCCTGTAACATCTAAAATAAGAGAATGATTTAACTAAAAAAAAATACAATGATGTTGGTAATGACCATGCAAACTTCCACCGAAAATTAGTTTGAACGAGATCTAATAAGTAGTTTTTTTTTATTACGTCATAAATCGTAAACCGCAATATCCCTTTCACTATAATTAAAACATCAATCAAAGTTACAACGAACAACAAGAACTTTAATATCATGTTACTTGCTGCTACGGAACTCTTGGGCGAGTCCGACTCGCACTTGCCCACTTATTTTTTCAGAGTTGAAAAACAACTTTTGGAATACTTTCAAAGAAATTCAAAGGTTGTAAAATATTCCAAAGTGGACCAATCCGTACTGCCCACGAGTGGGTTAGGTTAACTATGGTCCAAATACCCTTAATTGGAAATTTGTTATATGTGACGTTCCACGTGCAAAGGTACCTTATGCCTTATGGTAGGTATTGAGTTACGCATATCCCTGTAATCAGCAACTAAATAAGCTATTCAAATCCAAAAATATTATCTTTGTACTACTACCTTTGCACGTGGAACGTCACATATATTTTGTTTACAATTTGTAACTAACCTCCACTTGTTGTATACTAATAACTCGATAACTCAATATTATTATCTATGGAAAAATTATAATTATACAGTATTTCTGCTCAGGAATCTACTTAATTTGCAATGCTATTGGCATTGAATAACGCTAATGTGTAGTATTACCTATTACGCTGAATTTCTTAGAACCAGAATAATTGCAGCCACCGGCGCGGCGGCGGCGCGGCCGCCGCCGCGCAGAATGTTTATGCGACACTTAATGAAGTAGCGTTTCGATACTTAGGTATTTATTTATTGTAAGCAGGTTAGTAATTTAAAATACCGACATATTATTAGATATGTAAAACCATCGTTCCCTTAAAAATTAGTTATACTTCTGCTCTAATTATGCTTAATTTTTTTTAATAATTTTCATGCCCTGCACTGGTAATTTAATATTTTTTTGGGAGAAATTGTCCGATTTAAATAACTATTTAATTTAATATGAATGTCGATTTTTTTTTTTATACATTGTGGTCGTAGAGCGGCAGCAAAAACAACTTTGAAATACAAAGGTATTTTTTCCGCTTGGTTTGTTAAATTTGCTTTCGCACTGTTAGGAATGGGTGCGCCCTTGGCTGCAAATAAACTTGGTAATCGTTTGTACGTTTTCTTAAAACAGTGATTAGTCTTATTCTACTAATATTATGAACGCGACAGTTTGTGAGGATGGATGTATGGATGTTTGATTCTCTTTCACGCAAAAACTACTAAATGGATTTTAATTAAACTTTACAATAATATAGCTTATACATCAGAATAACAAATAGGCCGGAATACATTTTTACCGCAGGAAAATATCTCATTGCAAAATTGTTGTCGTGTTTTAGGGAAAAAGGAGGTAAATAGAAAGGAGCTCTTACGAAACATAAATAAATATATAATGTGTTCAAAGAATATAATACCTACGTCCTACGTATTTATCAAAGTTTTTGTGTATAATTCTATACAAAAGCAATTTTATTGTTTCCGATTGTGTACGGTACATTCAGTGCGCAGTCGCGGAACAATGAAATAATCATGGCAATTTTTCACAAATTGGTTCACTGACAAAAAATGTACCGGTTTAGAATTACAACATGTTTGCTTGCTATACGTCGTTTTGGTAAAAGAATTTAGTAGAGTCAAGAATTTTTGACTCCACGAATCACGGTAATATGGCTAAAAGGTTATTTTATTTTAAAATGCTACTTTACAATATTAACTACTAACAAGAGATGCGATCTTGTGGAGTGTCTTCGGCGGGTTCTTCTTCAGAGCAGTACACACATTGCAAGAACCTGCCAGTTCTTTTAAAACTAATATCGTAAAATTTAAGAGTTCATTCTTCACTAGCTTTTCGCCCCGCGGCTCCGCCCGCGTTTGAGACGAGAGCCAGCCTAAATTAGAGCAAAGCTTATAAACTTCAATCAACGTCAAAAAAAAATTTGTAAAATTTCCTTCTCAATTTATTTTATTACGACATTTTTTTATAAAGCCCTCCGTTCCTTCGCAACGCAAGACCAGTGAAGCTTGATACGTAAATTTAGCGACACGAGCGTAGGTTTAATTTAAAAAATCGCGTGTAGGTAACGGAGATGTAGCTCTTTTAAATTCATAGGTATTTATTATAATAAATAATTACTAAGCCTGTATAGACACTTACAGGTTACACTTTGCTGACTGTACTTTGGATAAAAATATTTTACTAATAAATTCTATCGCACTAAATATACTATATTTAAATGTTCAAGTGACTTAGTCACTAAAAAAACAAACATATCCTTCTAACTCGGTCACTTGAACTTTTAAATTTATTTCGCCTGAGTTATTTGGCTTGTTGTTTTGTTTCCTTTTGCGGTTCAAAGAGCTTTATGGGATTTCTCAGAACACGAGGGTAAGGACACAATATGTGCCCTTGGATTGGAACAATGTCACACAATAATGGTAGATAAAATTAGCACCTAGCCGAGTTAGTAATAATAAAATAAAAATAATTTAATACCTATTAGGAGAGGCACGAGATGACTTATCAACATTCAAAGAATTTTTAGCGATGTAGGGTTTTACATGACGTAGATCTGGTTAAAGACAATTTTTGCTTAAGGAAATATACATAAAAAATAAAGATGACTTTACGAACATCACGATTTAATGTTAACTCTGACCAAAATGAGACATTAAAACAATACTATGTTTATGTAAAAAATATATGTTACGCAGTTTGAGAGTGGAAATGGAAAATTACGTCTAAACATGCAAAAAAAAACATATTAATTTCAATTTTAATCTCGTTTCACTCTCGGCTGTGGCGTGGCGTCATCTCGCCCGCTATATGAGCTTGATTGTGACTATTTGTGACCGAGAGAAATCCGAACAAACAAAAAAAAATTAAATAGTAAGTATGTTAATTTGCTGATTAGGTATTATTTATAGCAGTGCTCGAAACCCTCACAAGGACTAACAGGTACCTATAATTTACACTTGATGACAATAGTATTTCCACTCGGAGAGCAACTCAGGACTTTCGCGAAACTTCCACTATTCGAAAATATGATAATTCCATTATTCTGTGTTTGTTATGGCCAGAAATGTAAATATTATAACAATAAGCTTATCGAGTGCTTAAACTTAGCATAATGGCACAAAGCCGTGGGCTAGCATAACTCAAAGTTATACTAACAACGCGTCAGGACGCATTCTCTTCGGTAATTTTACTTCACGCATTCGGACAATTGCAATGTGTATTCAAACACATATTGCTTAACTTCCTTTCAAATGAGTGTTAGTAAACTTGGGAGGAGTTGCGAAGATGATTTTCCGAGCATAATGACTTTTCCACATATTGTGTCATTATCCGCGGAGCATTTAGGTGCAAAAACGACGTTTCCTCAATAATTATGTAATGGGATGATGAGAATTGTCGTCTACGATGTAACTTAAGTGTGAAAATGTTATTGACAGAAATTTAAGCCATCTCTATGCATGCGATACAGATATGAGAAACAGGCTTTTCTTTTTTTTAGCTGCTTAGCAAAACAGCTAATTATTTTTTCCATTTCCGTGTATAGTACAGTTTTCCCAACTTTTTATGTGGGGATTAAATTATTCGAACAAAATTCTGTAAATTAGAGAAGCTTATGGGTTTTGGAACTTAAGGGTCTCTGTACACGGCGCAAGAAGCGCAAGCTTGCGTGCGCATGTTGAGTCAATGAGTTCGTTTGTACACAGGAAGTATATGCACTAGCCGCATCTAATCAAATCTACGAGTATATCCGTAATTATTAAAGGAATTCCATGACATATTCTACAATTTTAGTGCTTTCGAACGAAGTCAATTGACTCAACATGCGCAAGCTATTAACAGGAAATAGTTCCAGTATCTTTACACGTGTGGGAAAACCATCGGCAGATGTTGTTATTAAATAAACAAAAAGGAACATAAGGAAACGAAAGGAATACTAACATTAAGCCATCGTGCCATTACCTATATTGGCGTGCGATCCGGCTAAACGTTGCGTGTGTGAAAGAACTGGTATTTACATAAGTCGAAAGGATATCTGTTAAAACCTTCCTGCTCTTTGGCAAGATTACTTCACGTCTACATCACGCGAAATGAATTTGAAAATAGCATACTCATATAATAATATACGGTTATATTTGTATACCTAAAAGTATAATAAGGCTTGGTTTGTATACTTACTTGGATACTTAATTAGTAAATCTTATTATAGGTATCATACTATTAATATAAAGAGGAAAGATTTGTATTTTTGTGTGTGTGTATGTTTGTAATGAATAAACTCAAAAACTACTGAACCGATATCAAAAATTCTTTCACTATTAGAAAGTTACATTCACCCTGAGTAACATAAGCTACCTTTTACCGCGGGAAAATGCTTCATTTCCACGGGAAAAACTGTTAACGCGGGCGGAGCCGCGGCGGAAAGCTAGTTCTGAATAATTAAATTAGTTGATATCTGAGTTCTGGTTCTGGTTTATTGATTTTGTACTGCCCTCCAAGTGTAAAATTAGAAACAGCACTAGAGCTATACTTTGTTTTGTCTCGTTCGCATGAATTAGCAAAATTAAAATATTTATTTATACCTACTTTAGTGGTTATCTTTAAGGAGCTAAGTCTCATCTTTAGTCATTGTGTGGTACGAATAAATGTAGTATCTACCACTATTTAATTTGTTATTTATCACAGTATAATAGGACTAGGTATAAATAATAATTGAAAGGTAAATCCAATATTTTAAAAATCACAAGCCATTAAAACCGCAGCTGTATCGTAGCTGTAAAACTTAACCAACATCTAGACGGGAAAATAACAGACAATTCGAAAATTGCGGGCTATCTTTAGAAGCTGTTACAGCACGGCAGATCGGCGCGTTATATCTTTAGGATTATAATATAGATTTCCACAGAGAAAGTGGAAAGCACCCCGACAGGACCGGGCGAGTAGCCTAGCTAGTTACTGGCAGGCTAGTTGCTGGTTCGGCTGGTCACGACATGGGCCGCAGGCATGGGAAGAACTTTCCTACAATACCTAGCTACATGCTTATTACGTGCCGTTGTAACGCCAATAGATAAGGAAGCTGCGTCTAGATTTATTTTAATAACCTTTATCTTATACAGAGTATAAATGCTAAGCTGGCTAAGCATATACTGAAATTATATACTCTATCATTGTATCTGTTCAACTTTTCCAAAGAAACTCTTTTCGGAAATAAACAAAATGTTGGACTTCTCCATACAAACTGTCTGATTTAAATTACTATTTTGTATAGAAGTGTCGAATAAGGTGAAGGAAGAAAAGCAAAGGAAGGAAGGCGAAAGAAGGTGAAGCTTGATTCGTCATATTTTTTCGACACAAGCATAGATAGGCGAATTAAAAATAAAAATACTATTAATTTAGTCTTTCCCAAAAAAAGTTTATTTGAGAAAGTTGCTCAATACGATTGACTGAGCCATGTCTTCTCAGTATTTGCTAAGTCGTCACTTAGATAGTGTAAAATTTTTCGTAATTAGTATTCGTTTCTTAGTTGACGAACTCACAATCAATAATTATATTATTAATTTTAGATTAATAAATAATTCAGGCGTCAAGTGTATCAGAGAAAAGGTGAAGATTAAAATTCATCATACTCATTTACAAAAAAGCACAATTATTTGAGTTTATTACGTAATGTAGGCAACAGTACCTTTCACCATGTCTTAAGCTAACTTGGCATATTATTATAAAGATATTTTGAAAAAACACTTGTCGTTTCGTGTTTTCCTACCATGTCATATTTGTTTATCCTTCCTTCCTTCACGCCCTAACCACCCCTAACTTAGCAACCAATCGACTTGATTTTTGGCATAGAGCTAGTTGGAAGGATGGAGAGTGAAATAGGCTACTTTTTACCGCGGGAAAATATCTCATTCCCACGGGAAAAATTTTTAACGCGAGCCGCGAGACGCGGAGCTATATAATTAGTTGTGGTCACCTCTAAAGGTTTTATTTTTAGCAAAACAGCCTATTCAAATTTACTATTGGACCTCTACTTTATTTGTAAAAGCTGACATGTCACACACTCGATGTAAATATATTCTTAAGTTTATTTACAATAATCTGAGATAACCCATAAAAAATATTTCTTACTTAGTGTTAATTACAATAAGTAGGTATACCAAATTATCGAATTTTAATTTAATAGATGTGGAGTTTCTTATAGTTTTTAGTATTTTAGTAGCAAATTTGATTCGTAGACATTAGAAAAAATATAAATCTCTCTGTTTAGTAAATAATGTATAATAATTTCGTACAAAATGAGTAGATCAGACCAGCTGGTGTGGAGTATTACCTATTCATTACTCGCCGCTAATGACTAGGCGGTTACTCGTCGGCCGGCAAGTAGTGTGCTAATTAGTGTGATCGTGGTTGGTGCAAGTGGCGGTTTTTTCCATTAACTATGTGAGAATCACTTGGGTAAGTGATCTTAGTAGATTAAATGGGAAAATCTTTCAAAAATATGCGGTATATCGTATTGTTTTTCATTCCGAATAAAAGTATACGCGTTATTTGTAAATCGCTACTGATTGCTTAACCATATGAATCCTTTCTAAAATAAATATATTAATTCGAATCTACCTCGTAAATAAATACATTTTCTTTATCGTGTATTTTTTTTACAATGACACAATTTGTTAATTACTTAATTTAAAAGAAAAGAAATTAAACTGATTTTAAATCCTATTGATTATACTTTTCAGAAATTAATACCTAATTCATATATTTATATTTTTCAATTGCAGTATTTTTCTGCATTGTAAGCAGATTAGGTAGGAAAATTTAATTATTACGTTCACTTGAAAACGTCATAAGCTTATTTAAAACTACTTGATGGCCTTCAAAAAGTACAACCTTCTCGTCAATAAACAAGGTAAATGAAACATGCTAAAAATTTACACTGGCACCAAGATAAAAGTGGGTAGTGCGTTATATATATTCTGTGCTAAAAGCTAGTGCTATAAATAAATAAAAACGATAAAAATAACTGTAGGCTGCCGCAAGTGCTCTTAAGTTAGTTGGTAAAAAAAATGTTGTCACTGAGTTAGTACATTAATTGAACATAAATGTTTAACACAATAATAATTATGATAATAACAGTTCACTTACACAATGAAGTGCTCCAATCTCGTAATCGTTACAGAAACACACAAATTACTTTTAATTTCTTATTAAGACACCTCAGTCTGCGACAGTTTAATTGTTTTATATTTTACTAGCTTTCCTCCGCGGCTCCGCCCGCTTTAAAAATGTTTCCCACGGGAATGAGGCATTTTCCCGCGGTAAAAGGTAACCCATGTTACTCAGGGTGAAAGTAGCTTTATAATAGTGAAAGATTTTTTGAAATCGGTTCAGTAGTTTTTGAGTTTATTTACTACAAATATAAACACACACACACAAAATACAAATCTTTCCTCTTTAAAATATTAGTATGAAGTATGATTTGTCATTCTGATGTATAAGCTATATTATGTAAAGTTTCATTAAAATCCATTCAGTATTTTTTATTTAAACATATTTATTTATTTATTTAAGAAACATGTTTGTTTACAGAACAGGTCCAAAAGACAAACAGTATAGAAAACAATTATGTAGCTTAGGAACTATTATAACTGCAATTAAAAGCGTCTATACAATAATAATGTAGACTGGTCAATCAAAAATATTTTTAATGAATAAGTTTTATATAATGTACCATCAAATATTAATAATTACATGTCAAATACACTAGTCAACAAAAACACATAAAATATAATATATACCTACATCCATACATCCATATCCTCACAAATTTTCGCGTTTATAAAATTAGTGGGATGGTTTTTGTGTTTAGATAATATTTGTTTCACTAGTGCTCATGCTCATTATAGAATTGATCGATGATATTTTTATTGCGGTACTTTGAATTGCCTGAATAAATTAATTATTTAATTAGTACAGAAGCCAGCACATGCGGTTGGACATCCGCGCTACGAAATTCATCCCTACCGCTACGGAATTAGGGCGTTCTCAAGCTCAACATGTCCAGCCAGCCGCATGTGCTGGTTACTATAAATACATATTAAATTTAAGGAAAAAAATGGTCCACTTGAAATTATGAAAAAACCAACGTCAATTGTAATAATTACAAACTTGAACATAGTATAAATTACTTAATAAATTAATATAATTCAGTTTTTTCAGGCTTCAATCTCTGCCAATAACAGGCTTCTCTGTTGTAAACAAATTCTGTTGTTTGCTGAAATGGATTGATATTTACTCCCAAACACAAATGTTAATTATAAATCTTCTCGGGTCAGAGACCCTTCTTTGGGAAGCCGCAAAAATTTCAACTCCCAAGTAAACGCTTGTATTATTTGGAATACAAGAAAACTTTGAATAAGTACAAGGTTTATCTCTGAAATAGAGAGTTATTTTAAGTAAAAATTAACGTATTTTAAGTAGGTACTTAATTATGATGTTGCTATTGATAACTTTTATTAAAACAGCATACTACACACAACACATATACAAATTATTATAATTAAATTTTAACTCTACTGGCTTTATAAAGGAAGAAAATTTAAGTTAAAAGGTTAAATTATTGACTTGCGTTTTTAGGTCACAGATGTTCGTATACAGACAATGGCTCAAAACCTTGAAGGCATTTTATTTATAACACAAAGGATGGATAGCAATGGCTTCCTGCAGACTGCTGCCAATGTAAATTTCTCCCGGGGCATCACGCGCTAAAATGCGATTATTTTGCCTCACGACACTCACATAAATGTTCATAAACAAATGGATACCTTACGTTTCATATGGACAAAAATTGACTAAGTATAATATGTTATTTGCTGACAAAATATACGCCGGTCCTAATACTCGTAACTCGTATAATAATTTCAATGCAACGGGATAATGACAACGGCATAAACATCTTTGTTTGACAAACCGCATACAGAAATCCCACAATGCATGGTAGGGTTCACGTATATTGATAGAAAATGAATTTGTAATCGCCATAATTTAATTTAAAACCAATACGGGGATACTCAATCAAAGAACTATGGGTTCGGCTGTTTGGCGAGGCCGAGTGTGTTAGGGCTTACAAATGGAGCTCAGAGACCGGTTTTTAAGAAAAGGGAACAAAATCATGGGTTGTAAAAGCCCGTGCCTGCGTTGCTAGGCACGTTTTCGTGCCGGGACGCTAAAAAGAGCTGCAGAAAGCCTGGTGCCTAACAAAACGAAGGAGTCGGAGATTTTACTGCGCAGGTGGCCGGCGCAACTGTCTGGGGCGGATCATGTAGTATTTAAGTATGTGTATGCGGTTGAATGAAAAGTACTGGCCTAAATGGTACAGCTAGCACACGCGGCTGGACAGCTTGACCTTGAGAGCGCGCCCGTATTCCGTAGCGGTAGGGGTTATTTTTTTAGTGAGGATGTCCAACCGCATGTGCAGACTTCTATACATTTTTTTTCTATTTGGTGGGTTTGAGACCCAAGTTATTTTGGTTCTTTTTTTTCATACTCATACCAAATAAAATTTATATACCTATTCATTCCGCTTGCGAAATACAAAAAATATTTTCTTTAAGTCGTGGTTATAAATGTTATAATAATGTTCTGTTGAAGTAACAATACCAGCCGTGTCATTTTCGTAACATGATTAGGTGTTTTATTTCTCACAAGTTAGTCATTTTACTACTGTAACAAAAACCGTCTCGGTAGAAATTTTCCTAAGAATTAATTGCATTTGGTACGACTGCATTAATGAATGTGACCGTACTAATATCTTTCTTCAATTTACGAATTGCATTATTATACCTAAGTCAAACAACCAAAATCGTGAGGATACTTGCACGCCACAACGATATTCATTTTATTCTATTCGCCCTAATTCAGAGTACAATGTAGTTCCTCAATGGGGAAATATATGAGCTGATAACGAACGTTAAAGCACTTTCCACCTACTGGCACTTTACTTATCTTTTTATGAGCTAAGATAAGAACACAGCCACAAGCCAAACTCAAGTGCTCATCTCAAAATATTCGCCTAGAGTGAGATTCGATATCACGACCTAAATCTTCTTTGGCAAAGGACTAGACGTCTCTTGAAAGGGAAATGTTGCCTTATGTAATTCAAACGTTTGGTAAGGGTAATTGTGGATTGTAGTTGTAGTTGTTTACACAAGTGGACCATTTACCATCCATTTTGTACCTTTAGTTGCCTCATGATGCGACACCCATACCAAAATTCAGGAGCTAAGTAAATACCAAAAAAAGTTTTTTTTATTTTTATTGACCTATGCTTGAGTCGAAAAAGTACGACGGATCAAGCTTCACCGGACTTGAACCAAAAAAAGAGTAAGTATGAAAATTTATTTTAAATCGGCTTTCAACAGACAGACAACACAAACATATTTTTAAAACTCTTCCAAAAACAATAACCCAGCTAACCTGTTCTTATTAAATACATTTCTTCATATAACCCGCCTACAGCCACTCTGTAAAATCAACCATGCATCTGGCTACAATAACAAAAGAGACCTTATTTCTAAGGTGTAGAGTGCAATAGGAATGTACGAGTAATGCGTTCACGATGGCCTTGGAAACAAGAGCTGGACTGTAGGAAGTTACAAAAAACTTCGCAACATGGTAACTTAAGCCTTTTGCCACGTCTATTGTGATACACGGTGAACCGCGTGCGTGGGAGCAGGTAGGCAATAGATACCTACCAAATAATCTTTCTTATTGTAAAAGATTTAAATTTCCTACGTTTCAAGTTAAAGGAGACGTAAAAAGTGGTTCTTTATTCGGCCAAAAATTGAACGGATAAGTAGTATACCTACTTAGAAAGCTTATGTAAGTGGGTTTCAGGATAACTAATCAAATTATTTTATCGATGCTCCGTTTTCGTAAAAATTGCAAACTTATTCAAGCTAAAAAGTTATAATGAAACGAACGATCAATGAATTTTCAAGAGCTATTATTCTAATATTATCTTTTTGTATTAAAATCTTACAGCCAAGTATAACGTTATTTTTATTTGTAGTCTTTTTTTTGCAGTAATTAATGAAAATAATTATTGAAGAACTTGAGGCCTTTTCGTTTCATTTTTAGAGAAAGTAAACTAGAAAAAAAAATGGAATGTCAACGTGATAGATGACAGGATTGACAGGTATTCAACTGACAGTCATAAAAATAACCGTTTTTTTAAACCGAAATTAGCGTTTAGTTTCCCTACCTTGAAAATAAACTTGACAGTTGACACTGGCGCAAAGTAACACTAGCGCCAAAATCAGAAAAAAAGTAAAAATATCGATTAAATCTTAATAAAAATTAAGAAAGAGACAATAGATCATTTTTATACTATGCGCTATCTCTTTCTTAAAAAGCATTCACAGCAACTACGCAACAAAAAATCGGTTTGAAAGGATTGCCAGAGGTATAATTGTATTGCCAGATCTTAGGTTTATTTTTCTACCAACCAATATTCGAATCAATTTATAAAAAAAACGGAGCTTTCTTTATTTTTTTTCAAGTGATCCTGATTATCGTAATAATATACCCTTTTACCCTATATGCGTAGAATACCCGTTAAATTTTTGAAATAATAAAAAACCACCTCCCATACAAAATTTTACATCTCCTTTCCTAAGTTTCAATTATAAAAACAGGCGGAAGGCTACCCTATTAAACAAATTTGACGACTATTGGCAAAAAGAAAAAATGACGAAGTAACGTTGTGTTCACTTTACATTGACAATAACCTACAACAAAATTTAATGTTTATAATACAAATAAGAATTACTTGGTGATTAAAAACTAGTTATTATTTTATTAAAATTAAAAAGATTTAGTTTAATTAATTTATTATGCCACACGCAGTAGTGAGTTTAAGAACATAATAATAAACAACCAATCATTGCCATTGCGCAACGTAACCAATCGATGATTTACGCGGTCATGGCATTGGTCGCCAATGATTAAGGAATTTGGCTTCTTTTTAGGGTTCCGTACCTTAAAATAAAAAACTGGAACCCTTATAGGTTTACTCGGCTGTCTGTCCATCCCGAACTCAGCGCCTATTTTTTTCAAAACTACTAGACTGATCGAGTTGAAAAGGGGGTGGTCAGTGGCCTTATGATAGTATTTCTATTTCTATTTTCTTATTTATAAATCGGAGTGAAAAATGAAAATCATTGAGCTTGGGAAGGGACTTGAACCCGCATTCTAATCTTCTCAATAATCGTCGTCTTTTCGTCGTGGCTGAGATTGAAGTCTAAATAACTTTATTTGCAACAAAGCATTGCATATGCACTCATAGTTGCATTTGTTTCGTCGTCTTTTTTTTTCTTTCTTACTTTATGGGATTAAGTTATATTACGTGTGAGATTTACTGACTCATACCTAGCTAAAATAAGAATAAAATAAATAAATGTCGTGGTCGTATGGATTCAATTGACTTTGGAAGATTTTTTAATAAATATATACAAAGCAATTGACATCTGTCAGCAGTGTCAACATTAAACAATGATGTAGCGTAAATGTTTAAAGTACCATTACAAAGCACTTACATTTACGCACATGACTAGAAATGTAATGGAATTACCCAAGAGTTTAGAATTTAAATGATCTCTAGGTGTTTTTATGTATGTTACGCTCAAAGATCGAAAACGCTCAGTGACCGGAAAAATTGCTCACAACGCGTTGTGGTCACAGTAAAACATCCACATCGCGAAATTCGTGTTATTGCTCTAATGAAAACGCGCACGACGCGTTGTGGTAATCACAGAAAGACCAAATAGCGAAATTCGTGTCGTGGATGACATGCTATTCGATCTCAACGCGTTGTGGCAATGAAGAAAAGCCTGACGCGTATGGAATATTATTTGATTATGACGCATACTACTTTCCGATATGGATCCTACTAGGCCTAGGCTGGAACTGCTTTGGTAGATGTCCATAGGAAATATTTTTTATTTTATAAAATCACTGCATAACGTGTTTGTCATTATTAAATTTAATTATGGGGTTATAACAATTTAAAATTCTTTAAAAGAGCCGACACCGACAAGTTACTTACAACTCCGTCGTGATATGGTTAAAATAATGAATGCTCAGAACGCGTCATGGCTTTCTGCATTACCACAACGCGTTGAGACCGAATAGCATGTCAGCCAGGACACGAACTTCGCTATTTGGTCTTTCTGTGATTGCCACAACGCGTCGTGCGTGTTTTCATTAGAGCCATAACACGAATTTCGGGATGTGGATGTTTTACTGTGACCACAACGCGTTGTGAGCTATTTTTTCGCTCACTGAGCGTTTTCGATCTTTGAGCGTAACATGTACAAACAAACTACTTACACATATTTTTTACTTTACTTTTATCGGGAAACTAACAGTGAAAATTTTCCTTAAACAAGTAAATAAAGCAAAACAGAAACCAGTAAAGTTTCCACAGTTACACGTAACATAATTTCTAGTGTGAGTAGAAAAATACAAAAGGAATATGTAGGTATGTACTTATAATATTTGTACAGTAGTAGTCATCGCATGTGGATTCTGGAATTACGGAATTCTGCTAATAAGGAATAAAGACGATATCAAGGTTAAAGTGTGCTACATGCGCTGGCTACTGGTACATAAATCCTACTTCCATGCGTATTAAGATCAGTAAACTAAATCATGTGCAATGACGTAAATAAATACCTCCATCTGCTTGTTAGTACTTAAGTATTTCATTTAAAATTATAATTATGATCTGCGTTACTGTACTAGCTTTTTAATCGATACCAAGAAAGGCTTAAAGTCATATTGGTATAAATATATTTTAATAATAACTAAATTGACTTGTCTTAAAAAATAAAGGCATTAATTTTAATTTTGCAATACCATTTTCAATTTTAATAAGCTCATAATATATCTTTTGCAAGAGTTTACAAGAAACAAAGCAATGCCCTTTAAAATCTAAAAAGTCTTACATTAGATATCACGTACATTCAAGAGCAAGCTATGCTAAAACAATTTGGACTTAACACCGTCCTTATGTCCATTGAACAAGAAACAGAATCGCGGTGCACGTGTGCAGTTTACCTCGCACTTGACTGTACGTACATACTTGACTAAAAATACCCATTGAGTAAGTTTATATTTATTGGTCATAAATATGCTGAAACGATTACGGTCGTATTATACGACTGAAACAATTACATTTGTAATGCGATCTAAGTACAATTACCCGGATATTGTTTTGGTTATAGTCTGGCAGACGTAAATGTCAGAATTTTCTATTGTGTACAACAAAGTAATGTTTATGTAGAAAGTAAATATTTAAATGCTTGTATCCGCTCCGAATATTTAAGAAGGTTTTTGTTTTTAGTAAGGTAAGTATTTTAAAAATATTAATCGTGCGATTATAATATCTATTGTTACAAATATTAATCAATCAAAGAAAGAGTTACAGTGTGTATTTAAACTAGCATTTATTTATTACCTCTTTTATGATAGATAATATTTTCATGTAAAAATATATATTATTTTCTTCCCTCATGACTAGAATTATATTGTATTTGACACATATATTTTAATATTTTGAGGAGAAAATTAACTTATACAGTACAAGCATTGTCTATTTCGCCCTTTTATCTTATTGTCTTACAATTAGTAACAAAAAACTAACTAATTAAGTTTCCACTCATACGCAATTTGTAAGAAACATTTCGAAATGTTGACATTAAAGTCAAAGTCTCGTCAATGCTACAGTGCTTGTATTTACTAACAAAACGTACATTATTCTAAGCAGGTTTCATTAACTGCCTTAGTCATCCTTAGTCGCCCACACACTCAAATATATTGGCTATACTATACCATTCCCTTTATAGGCTAGCTTTTCAAGATTTAAATTTTAAATGATTGTGTTTAAGCAAGTGATCCAAAGGTAGGATCAAGCCCCTTAAGGATTGTTAACGAAATTCGAATAATATACCTAATTTTAATTAAACTAATATCAAAGTAGTAAATGTTGTTTTGTATACATATTACATTTATACATATACTACACGTTTTAATAGTGGATTAAAAGAAAAATATTTCAGATTGTGTTAGAAATCAGTATAAATATACTTGAAATATTTACTTGCAGTCCTTTTGCAGTTATAATATAACAGTAATTCCTATTAGGAACATTACACTTGTATAATGTGTTCTACGATAATTGCATGCCAAAATTATAGCTCGATTGAAATCTATTGAAATATAAATTTAAAAAAATTACCTTTCCAGAATCATATTATAAAATTTTAATTTGACATCAATAAATAATAAATAAAACATAGCATTAAATATAAGCTAAATTAACTATTTCTAGAATCTGTATACTGTTTGTTTTAACGCAATTTATCTTAGACATAATGGCTCGACTAAATACAAAACACGTAATTTTTTTGCACACGGGCAAATTTTCTTAATTGCATTTCGTATTTACAACTCTTAGCTGCTAATTTTATTAGCACATGCGTATTTTCAACCTATTTATAATCATTGCAATGTTTAACAAAGTAATTCACTTTGTCTAAGATAGGACTTACGTATTTGACGACGATCATCCACGTGTATACGTGCTTACGTAATTAGAATAAAAATAAAAGGCTTAGCATAAAATATTGAAGATAAAAAATTGTGACGTTCTCAGAGTAAAGGGACTATCTAACGAACCAAAAAATTAGTTTTATATTATTTACATAAACTAAAACCGACGACAACATCTCTTTTCGTAGTATTAGTAACTGCCAGAAAAGACTAAGGTTTGGAGGTAGATGGAGCATCATCATGCCTTAGCCTGCCGGCTTCACTTACTCTCGATATAGCGTGATAAATAAACGTAATAAATAAAGACAATATTTTTAATCTTAGTGGATGGGTAACTAGCCGGCAACGTGTGCTGGCGAGTAGCCGTCGCCAAGGCCACTTCGCTTGCCTGCCAGCAGCGCCTGCGCCGCCTGCTAAGGCCATCTCAAACGACTTACTATACGCTATCTTACGGAACTGGTGACCTCTTCTTTCCTACGAACTACATACAATTAGCGGTCCACACAAAATGGCTTACTTCTATGCTACCGTAGCTGAGAGCTGCCAATTTCTTAGTATCATATCCTACGACTGCTCCGTGGAACACCTGGACCGTTCGACGTTCGACCGGCACGACGGAAAAACTTGACTACTTCGTTGTGCCTCTTTAGGGGTTATAGAGCACTCAAGAGTAGGTACTTCGGATCATGCAAAATTTCGCCGTTTTGCCACCATGTACAGTCAGCTGCAGATATTGCTACCCAGCTGCACGGCAATGAATGTTTTTTTTTCACTGTTTTTAATGATGTACGTAACGTACGTTAATGTACGTCTGACGCTTAGAGAATAAATATACATAGAGCACGCGCATCGCTCCGCTGCCTTTATGTCAAGCGTAAGCAGATGTTGTATGGGCGGTGAAATCAATAACATTTTTCTTTTGGATTTGTTCCTCGAGTCATGTTTGCAACCTACCACTGCACATTTCAAAATGTTCTCCTATTAAATTACTTATTTTCACCGAGAAAAACAATTAGCTCCGATAACCATTTGATACTAAACGAACACGCTGAAGATATTCGGACTGTTCATATCCGTGCTTACGGTTCAAACTCGATTAGGCGTACTCTATCCCACCCAGATTTTTTTCTATTTATACTCTAAGGTCTGACGTTTGTAAATAATTCATAATTCATTGCGAGTGGCGCAGTCGCAGAGTATTACATAGATTTTTGCCGGGGTGGATACCTAATCTCTGAATCAGGCTGTACATGGGCCTAGTTCCGGTGTTCTGTAGAGCAATTGAATGCTTACAAATCGAAAAAAATGCAACGAGTGTTCACCAGGTACTTTATAGTCGTAGAACCTTACTCGTCTGTGTGTGAAGCCCTTAAACCTCAGCCGTTTTACGACTGGGTACTACTTTGTACTTTACCATGAGCGAATGTGAAGGCCTTTCCAAGAATGTTATGTTATTAGAAAAAAACAATAATCATAGTTGCTTTTAACATGAAATATGTGGGAACGAGGAATCTTAAAAGGTGCTTGAAAGTTAATTTTATTGGTTACATTCCATACACTGAAATAAGATTTTTAAACTTTTTTAATTTATTGTTCTAAGCTATCCCATTGTTGAGACGTATTTATAATTTTTAATATATTATGTTGAATTTGTGTAAATCTTTCATCTTAAAAATTTATATTATGCGAAATGAGTTCCTGTTGTTCCTTTCTATTCTAGGCAGACAAGTTATTTTCGAATGAAAAGTATAAACAATTTAGTCTGGTTATTTGTTATCTTTACAATCAAGTTGCCACACCAAACTTTTCAAGAAAAGGTAAACCAGGAAATTAATCCTTATTCGCCAAGCAAGATTAACCATAAGTTCAGGTTTGAACTGCATAATATTTTTACTGTTTACATAATAAGTCAATTTTTATTACATAATGCGAAACGTTAGTGTAACCTGAAAACCAGTGGCTTGAAACCTGTATGTTTACATTTATATTTTATTGCTTAAATTATATAAATGTGAATAAGTTAAATAATATTTTTATTGCTTTCCGCTAAGTCTTGTTATAATTAATTATTTAAAGGCATAACTAGATTTATTCGCTTTCTGCACATTTCATTAAATTCATTAGTATTATCAATCCATGAAATGAAATGAAATGAAATATGTTTTATTCGAAGTAAGATTTTTACAAATCACTTTCGACGAAAAACAATCTCTATACATAGGTACATACATGGCCTTTTTTAATGTTGTAATTTTTCAAAACAAACTAAATACAAATCTAACTGATGTACTTAAAATTTTAACTAAGAAAATAATAAATTACTTATATTCTAAATGGGAACATATATGAGCTGTTAACAACAACAACATTCTAAATGAGCTTTTGATATCATTAATTCATAATGATCGTACACCAGAAAATGTCGTATTTACAAAAAACAAATACACCGAAAACAAAAAACAAAAATCTTAATGTACAAAATATACACGTTTTTACACTTATTCATTCCAATAAAGGCCATGACGGAGCAATAAAATCCTAAATAGGAAATATAAGGCTAGGCATATAATTTGCTGAATTTATGTTAAATAATTTTGAATTTACAATAAAACAAACTGCCATAAATAATTTCCGGAGTACGTAGTAATTACAACTTTGTACTTAAAAAAATATCACGTGTTTTTATACTTTCAAGTAACTTTATTCCTAAAGCCTTGTTATTCTTATTTTTGTGTGTAACGCATACAGTGTAGGTACGGGACTCTATATTTTACTTAAAATGATATGTCCTGAATGCTTTTAGAAAAAAAGTAAATTTAAAGTATAAAAGCACGTGATATGACTGGACTTATGAACGTGACCGTACAACTTGTATTTATGTACTTGGCTAGAGTTTCAAATTTCATAAGTTTCATGTAAAAAAATGTTAGTTTCATGTAAAATTGTTTGATAAAAACTAAAATCAAATCCTTTTTGTTTTCTTAACTTAGTAAAGATGAATTATAAAATGACTTAAAATAAAATGCTAAAAAATATTATGTTGAAGTTTAATTTCACATTATTAACATTTATTCAAATGCAGACCCCAAAAATGCTAAACAACTGTTATGTTTTATTTACCATGAGGCGTAACTGTAAAAAGATAAAATCACAGAGATAACAACAAAATAAATATAAAATATATTATGTATTTTTACAGTTGTGGAAAATCAATTGCGTAAACGCCTATTTGTTATTATTCCTAGTCAGTCATATTATATTTACCTTGACATGTCTATCAGTCGTAGCTAATATGTTGATACTGGCACAACTTAAAAACAAAAATATAACACACGAAAAGATGAATGAACTCTACCGTCGTCGTGCAAGTTGGTTTATTCCATAAGCAAACCTTGTTGGATGCTAACAAAACAAAAAAAAGTTTTTTGAAACATTGGATTTAACGTGTTTTGTTTCCCTACCTTTTACTTGACACTGGCACAAAGCTAAAAGCTAGTTCTATTTTTAAAAAATAAAAAAAATATTGTTTTTGGTTTAAAATACTGAACTGCTAAAACTAAAAAAAAAAACACGTTTGTTCTGCGTCAGCCAATCCAGATTACATGATGCTTTAAATAAGTGATTATAGGCCAATAGTCAGTCAAGTCATGATAATTTTTTTTTTTTTTGTATTTCTTGAATATTTTGCGCCGTGGTGCAAAACGGTACTGATATTAGTTTTTTGCCGTTAAAATGACTTAGACGATATTGATCAACCAGCGCCGACCAAAATACATAATGATGGGGTAAAAAGTACCAGCGGAAGCGTACACAATTATTATTTCGAGCTCAACTCTACTTGTATCGTTGCTCCGTAGAAACAAGTCGCTCATATTGGATCGCAGTACCAAATTAACTGGGTCAAATTGCGGCTGGATTAATGCTCGTCATACAACAAGCTCGATATCAATCTTAGATTTCAAACTATTTTAGACTTTGTCCTCGCTGAACAATTATTATGTTATCAGCTGTTTTGCTTCCCCACCGAGGGCTCGAACCAACATTGATATGTTTTAAATAAAAAATAAAAAAGAAAACAATTTAAAAAAAGGTGGTACCTATATTTTCTAACGGGAGGCACATGGATTCACTTGAAAAATTACAGACTTCAGTTATAGATCGATAAAGTACATTTTGCCATTTAAAGCGAGAATTGTTTTATTGCTCTGATATAATATTCAGGTTTATGAATATATTATTGTTACATTACTACACTCAGAGTTGTAATATAAAACTTAACAGCCGTGACCTAAGAGCATAGATAAATTAGCACATTATAGTGACATACACACACATTGATATACTAGGTAAAAAGGCGCCTTTTTACCTAGTATATCAATGTACACACACATATTATATAGCTTGAACCTACTTACAGCTGAACCCAAAGACACTCTTTGTTATAATGAGTAATACAACACTTTATGTTATTGTCACTTGTTTTAATTTTATTTCAATATTGTATTTAGGTCACAGTACGACACTGTTATAGATAACGTTGTTATCAAACAAAGGTGAACATAACGATGAGTGTCAATTATTTAATTAAAATAAATTCTATCGCCGCACTCTATAAAAATATAACGGATATATTCGTTTCTAATTTGTAATAGGAATATTTTTGTAAATAAATTAAATACATATATGTGCTTACCGGTTAGTGTGTGTGTAGTGATCTGATCTTGGTGCGCGCGCTCACAGCTGCGGCGCGGTGCAAACTGCGCTGCGCGTGCGCTGGGCCTCCCTGCGCAGACGCTCAGGGGCCATACCGCGCAACACGGCTCGCAACATCTTCATTCATTATACTATAAACACATACTATCCTTAGATTTTCGCAGTTGTTAATTGCACTAAGACACATTTATATCGGTAAGCTCAATTTAAAACTAAATCGAGGAGAAATTCCGTGAAAATTCTTATTTAAATGTAGGGAAATGTCTCCAAATACTTAGCTTTCAGTGTGTTTTTCAGTGTCTTAAAATTTATATATTATACTAGCTTTCCGCCGCATCTCAGCCCGCATTAACAGTTTTTCCCGTGGTAATGAGGCATTTTCCGCAGTAAAAGGTAGCTTATGTTAATCAGAGTGAATGAAGCTTTCTAATGGTGAAATAATTTTTGAAATCGGTTCTGTAGTTTTTGAGTTTATTCATTACAAACATACACACACACAAAAATACTGATCTTTCCTCTTTATAACATTAGTATGATGATAAGTATAACTTGTAATAGGTTTTGATAAATAAAGTAAAAAAAAATGCGCTAATCAATTGCTTGTTCTATGTTAATCTTTCTGTCCTACCGATGGATATTATTAGGATTTCAATAGCCCAATATGCTTCCATCCTGGTTGCTTTTTCCGAAACTTCTACGCTGAAAAAAAAACCTAGACTTCCTAAATAGCACGTTATATCTGAAATGTAGACATCTAGCTATTTACTAACGTTCTGTTCATACGCTCTGCAACTCAGTTTTGTGGTAGAGTTCAAGCTACAGCTAACATTCAGATGAATTTAAAAAATGTGAAATAGGAAAGGAAATATTTAGGATTGTTTCACTATAACAAAAATATAAGGGTCAGTTCATTATTTTTTTAACATTTGAAGACTGGTCAAGTTATATCAATACATATATAGCAAGTCATAAAATGTTCATTGCAGTATCAGTTACGAGGTATCCCCGACTGATGGCAGTGCGTGTTGTTTCTGCGCAAACTATACCGGCGCGCGCGCAATGAGAGCTACCATCGTCATTGTTCTGCATTAAGGGACATAAGTAAATACTATCTATTAATTTGTATATTTGTAGACAAAAAGTAATTAGTTATATTGACATCACAGCATCATAATTGTAGCCAAAAGCTGTGCCAAATACAGCATGTGGTATAGGCATCCCCCAAGAATCCCTGTCACGAGTACTATGCGTGCCAAATAAGAATAGGACTGGCGCCATCTTGAATTAACAGTCTCTCCTTTTCTTATTTGCCAAGTAAGAAAAGGAGGGACTGTCAATTCAAGATGGCGCCAGTCCTATTCTTATTTGGCACGCATAGTACTTCTGTCTTACACTGCTAGGGTCCAAAGGCTTCCCGTGACCCTCACCAGTAAGCCTGGCATGAAGTGTGACAAGCAATTATCACATTTATATGTCAAACAGCTGAGACAAACTCGACATATTAGAATATTCTCCAATAAGAGAAGAGTAAATGCGCACGACAAAATCATGTCTGTCACACGTGATGCCTCGTGATAATACCCAGACCATCGTCCCACCTTCTGTTACACTCATAGTCAAAACATACAGCCATCTGACTCCAAACTGTCTCAGACAGCTGTTATACATACATAATGTATAAAAATATCTATCTGTCTTTCAATGAAATATACAACATCCAGCAGGTCGATTCCACTAGAAAACTGCAACTGCACGACCACGGTTGTCATTTGAGTCGTGCAGGAACAGTGTCGCTCCTCTAGTGGTATTCCACTAAAATATCCTGCTATAGAACGACACTGCAACTGCGCTGCTGCGTTACCACTAAGGGCAACAGGATTGTACCGTGTAATGTTGCCATAACCATAAAATTTATTTCTACCAATGGTACGAGAACGAACGAAATCAATAATTTTAGCCAAAAACTAGAAGCCAGTCTTTAAAAAAATGGATATGTCATCATATCTGTCAACGTTTTCGTTGAATTGAAATCTATTATGGAGAAATATTTTGATTTTATTTTGGATTCGTTTGTTGTGCCCGCGAATTAACATTTAATTAAAAGGATTCGGAGTACTAATAGCCAGTGAAGGCTGAAAAGCAGCCAGTGGGTGACAGGAGGTTCCATTTCATGTAACGTAAGTTGCTTATATTAAAATCAACTTCGTAAACTTTGTTGCCCATTAAACACCACTACAACAACCCATATCTAAAAACTAAGGGTTCTCTCTCACAGAAAAAAGCCGTTGCTACAACTCCCACACTTTACAGACTAAATGGAGATCGCATTTCTTATTTATTACATAGGTTAACGTTGCTGCCGATTCTCATATATTCCTTTAGTAGCCAACTACGAAACTCACAGGAAAAGTTGGGTTGATGTAACACACAAAGGAAGAGGAAGCAATCACAAACAATAAAATTACCTAGTTTTATTTAAATTTTTATTTTTTAAAATTATTTATTATATTTGCTTTATTTCTTCTTTACAGTTACAATTTGAAGAATACAAGCTAGTGAGATAAGGAATTAACAAGTTAATGAATATAAAAGTCAACCTGAAGAACCTGAATCGAAAAACGACTCCCTAACAACAATTATTGTATCATGTTTTGGGCAGAAGCTTTGATTATTAAGTGCCTCTTGGGGTGTTTGCTTCAGTATTTGAATATTATGTTGTAGTACAGTGTAGTAGTTAGTCACTATCACCTGGAATGCAAAATAGGTGAATATTATGTCATGTCTTGTGAGTTGCAAAATAACGCCATTATTGTATTAAAGACTGCAGTATAAGAAATATTATTATAATAAACCGTTTTTACATTGTGGAACCATTTTGAGAGTATTAAATGAGTTGTACTATGCCATGTTTTATTTTATTTACTATTTACTCACCTTACATAAACAGATAATCCTAGGGCCACTAGAGCCAGGGGTACTAGAGTCCACACACAAGATGTTCATATCAACATCACATATCTACAAAATTACAAATTGTTAGTGTAAATTTATGAATATACCAGCTTCCCGCTGCGCCTCCGCCCGCATTAATAGTTTTTAAATAGGCAAGGCAGGTATTTTAAAGTCATAATGTCATCATAACACAGGTAAGAGAAGAGCTATATACTTACTTAAATTTCTATTGATAGACGTATCGTATCACTTCGTTTATCATTCTATATCGACACCTCTGGGCTCAAAGGGCGTAATCACCAAAACACGACTTTTCAGGAGAGCCAAAAAACAAAAATATTTTTAAAATTTTTAGCATAACTTTTTTGTTTTTATAGCTATAAAAATTAAACCCAGAGCCATATCCTTAGAATTCTTTGCTTTATAGGATAGTAAAATCATATTTAGAGCAAGTCTAATAATAACAAAAATAAATGTCTTTTACGCCCTAAATTTTTTGTTAAATGTGACGTTTACACCCCGAAAAATGACTACTTTAGAACAAACTTGGGGTGTAACCACCAATTTTTTGATAATAAAGATTCTGTTTGTTGCATTTTTGTATGTTGTATTCGTTTAATTTACCTTTTTCAAGTAACTTCAAGTTTTTCTATCGTTTTCTTAAAAAAAAAACAAAAAAAAAAACAATTTTCTATAAACCAGTAAAGTTTTCATAGTTACACGTAACATAATTTCTAGTGAGAGTCTAGTGAGCAGAAAAATACAAAAGGAGATATTCTTAAAACCTACTTTAAAGCGGCATTATCTATTTGTATGTCATAAATTTCTTGTAAACTTTAATATTTATTATAAATGAGCCAATTTTTATCTAAATATTAAATTTCTATCATTTTTATCTTTATTGAAAGGGATCCTGCAATGAAAATATAAAAAACCACTTGAATGTAGATCGTTTATTTGCATAATCACAGTCTAAATACTCTTCATGTAAACGCCATTGTGTATTCATTAATGGTGTTTACGTCTTAAAAATTTGTGATGACCGAGGGTAAAGGAATATACGACCCAAAAATAAAAAAATGCATGATTAGAAGCCTTGAAATTTTAGGTCGTATAAACCATTTTTTTAAAGTTAGCAAAATTTTAAATATAGGGATCGATAGAGCAGAAAAAAAGAAATAGAATGGCATTTAAAAGTCATTTTCGGCAAAATGGTGGTTACGCCCTTTGAGCCCAGAGGTATCGATATGTGCGGCGTGTTGTAATATTATGTGGGTAACAAAATAAATATATCTGTAACCGACGCCACCTGGTGGCAACTATGCTTCCTTAATAAAACATCATTCTGTTTGCAACCGTCTTCCGTGTTTTATTGTTAGGTTATGGGCCTAGTCCCAAATAATTAAATAGTTTTTTGATTATCGAGTATTTCAGTTAGAGTCAGTTATAAAAATGTCGACAAACTATATCGCGAGTGTACCAAAACTAAAGGGCCGTGAGAACTATGATGACTGGTCTTTTGCGGTGTCAAATGTGTTGGTGCTAGAAGGCATGTCCGTGGCCATTGAACATCAGTTATCGGCATCGGCGTCTGAAGTTCAGAAGACGGATGACTCCAAGGCAAAAGCAAAGCTAATTCTTACGATTGACCCGTCTCTTTATGTACATATAAAGAATGCCACTACTACATATGACCTCTGGACGACATTGAGAAATATGTTTGACGACTCGGGATACTCAAGGAAAATCAGTCTGCTGCGGAATCTAATCAATATACGTTTGGAAAACTGTGAATCTATGACAAACTACGTGACTCAGATAATAGAAACTGGACAGCGACTTCAAGGAACAGGTTTTAAGATCACAGATGAATGGATTGGAGCATTAATGTTAGCAGGATTACCCGAAAGGTATGCTCCTATGATTATGGCCATAGAACATTCGGGAATCGACATTACCTCCGACATCATTAAAACCAAGTTAATGGATATGTGCCCTGATATTGGCATTACTTCCGGTTCCGCCGAGAACGCATTTATTGCGAAAGGGTCGCAGCGCTTGAAAAATGGCAACACTAAACCGAACTTACCGAATAATCGACAAACGTCAGAAATGAAAGCTGTCAAAATGATAAAATGTTATAACTGCAAACAAACGGGTCATTACAAAAATCAATGCCCGAATGTAGTGAACAAAAGGAAACAATCCAATGCTTTTAGTGCTATTTTTCTAAGCGGAAAATTTAATCAGGACAGTTGGTATATTGACAGCGGCGCAAGTAAACACATGACTGCTAAACGCAACCTGATCGTGAATCCGTCACAACATTTAGACACGAAGGAAATTATTATTGCAAATCAGACGAGTGTCCCCGTGCTATGCTCAGGTGATGTAAACATCGTGACTGTCGTAAACGATGTGGAGTATGACATCAAAGTTTCCAATGTATTGTGTATACCTACTCTAACGACAAACTTGCTTTCGGTGAGCCAGTTGATTGAAAATGGCAACAAGGTGTTTTTCAAAGAAAATGCCTGCTTTATTTACAATCGGCAGAAAGAACTTGTGGGTCAAGCGGAGCTAATGGATGGTGTGTACAGATTACATACATTGAAAACAGAAGAGACATTAGCGGCGCCAGCAGTGGTATCCAGTGGCGTGTGGCACAGACGTTTAGGCCATATAAACAGTGCCAGTTTAAATAAAATGAAGACAAAGGCAGTTGAAGGTATTTCATTCCCCGAAGTGGCAAAAGTAGATAAAACAACCTGCACTGTATGCTGTGAGGGTAAACAATCTAGATTACCTTTTGAACAAAGCTCTTCTAGAACGGAAAATGTACTAGAGCTTATCCACTCTGATGTGGGAGGACCAATGGAAACTCAATCTATTGGCAAGTCGAAATACTATGTTTTGTTTGTAGACGATTACAGCAAAATGGCTTTTGTTTATTTCATGCGTGAGAAGAATGAAGTATTCAAGTACTTTAGAGATTTTAAATCAATGGTTGAGAAACAGACAGATAAACGGATCAAAATTATCAGAACAGATAATGGAGGTGAGTTCTGTAGTCAGAAATTCGATGAATATTTAAAAGAGCAAGGAATAGTGCACCAAAAAACTAATCCTTATACGCCTCAGCAAAATGGCTTGTGTGAGCGTATGAACAGGACTATTGTCGAGAAGGCCAGGTGCTTGCTGTTTGATGCCGGGCTAGACAAAAAATTTTGGGCAGAAGCTGTTAATACTGCAGTGTACTTGAGGAATAGATCCATTGTTGCAGGGTTGAATGACATTACACCTTATGAAGTCTTTACTGGTAAGAAACCTAATTTGAGCCACTTACGTGTTTTCGGTAGTGCAGTTATGGTTCATATCCCCAAGGAAAGACGTGTAAAGTGGGACAAGAAAGCCAAACAGCTTATACTTGTTGGCTACGCGGAGAATGTGAAGGGATATAGAGTATATGATCCTACAACCAACTCTGTGACTACAAGTCGAGATATAATAATTATTGAAAAAATTGATCCCAATACAGTGGAGATAATTATTGAAAATGAACCTTCATCAAGTGAAAATATGCAAGAAACTTCAGAAGCAAGTCCTGAAGTGTCAGATAAAGAACCAGAGCCCGTAGATGAGAAGATAAATGAGGAAGAATTCAATAGATGCAAACTAGATATGTCAGAACCCGAAGAAGAAAAAGACAGTACTTATGTACCTGATATAGAAGCTTCTTCGGTGAGTACTGATGATGACTTTTATGATACAACCTCAGAGATAGACATAACTTTAGAAAAAACAGAGAAAACTCCTACCAAAAGGATAAGAAGAAAACCAGACAGATATGGCTACAATAATTTATGTTTTGCAGAGTGTCAAGAAAGAAGTGATGGAGAAATCACACTTGAAGAAGCTTTGTATGGACCAGAAAGCCAGTTCTGGAAAGATGCAATCGATGAAGAACTAAATTCGTTCAAGGAAATTGATGCATGGGAGGAGGTTGATCGTCCTAAAGACAAAACAGTAGTGCAGTGTAAGTGGATTTTCAAAAAGAAATATGACAGTGAAAATAATGTGCGGTATCGTGCTAGGTTAGTTGCAAAGGGCTTTTCACAAAAAGCTGGTGTAGACTATCATGAGACATTTTCTCCTGTGCTCAGGTACTCCACTTTGCGATTGTTATTCGCTCTAGCTGTACAATATAACCTAGAAATAAGTCATCTTGATGTCACTACTGCTTTTTTAAATGGTTTCCTAAATGAAACAGTGTATATGAATAAACCAATAACAACACAGGGTAAACAGACAGGTAATAAAGTGTTAAAATTAAATCGAGCTATATATGGTTTAAAACAATCTTCTAGAGCTTGGAATCAACGAATTGATGATTTTTTACAAAGTTTAGGTTATAAAAAATCTAAGTATGAGCCATGTCTGTATACAAAATTTGAAGGAAATATTAAAGTTGTTATTGCTTTATTTGTCGATGATTTTTTTGTGTTTTCCAATAACACAACTGCTACTAATATGTTAATTAGTGATTTAAGTAGTAAATTTAAAATAAAAAATTTAGGCCAATTAAAACAATGTCTTGGCATGAGAGTAAAAATAAGGAAAAATGTAATTACACTTGATCAGGAACAATATATAGATAATTTACTTAAGAAATTTAATATGTTACAGTGTAAAGCAGTTAAAACTCCTATGGAGGTGAATTTAAAACTGCAAAAAGCTGAGAATTATTGTTATGATTGTCCTTATCAACAGCTCTTGGGTAGTCTTATGTACTTGGCAGTTCTAACTAGACCTGATATTTCATATAGCGTAAGTTATCTTAGCCAGTTTAATAACTCATATAATGAATCTCATTGGAAGCATGCTAAGAGAGTTTTAAAATACTTGCAAAGTACAAAAAACTACGGTCTTATATTTAGTAAAAGTAATTGTAATATTGAAGGTTATGTTGATGCTGACTGGGGTTCAGATACGAATGATAGGAGATCATATTCAGGGTTTTGTTTCAAGTTATCAAATGCAGTAATTTCTTATGAATGCAGAAAGCAAAGAAATGTTGCATTATCGAGCACTGAGGCTGAGTACATCTCTCTATCTGAAGCTAGTAAAGAAGCTATATATTTAAAACATTTATTGTTTGAGATTTTAGGAAAGACAGAACCAATTGTTTTATATAATGATTGTCAAAGTGCCCAAAAGCTAGCTTTAAATCCTATCTTTCACCGCAGATCAAAACATATAGACATAAGATACCATTTTGTTAGAGAAGCCATTCAGAACAAAATGATAAGAGTTGCATACTTAGAGACAGCTGAGATGCCTGCAGATATTCTTACTAAAAGTTTAGGTTCTATTAAACATTACTATTTTTTACAAAAATTAGGCATTTCACCTATTTCCTAGTAAAATAAGTTTTATATTTTATTTTTAGTTAAGGGGAAGACCTGTTTCCTAGTTAAACAAGTTAAGTTTTTATGACTTTGTTAAGGGGAAGAACTTCTTAGTAAAATTGATTGTTTTTATGTTGGTTTAGTTAAGGGGAAGACCTGTTTCCTGTTAAGTTTATATTTTGATTTTGTTAAGGGGAAGTGTTGTAATATTATGTGGGTAACAAAATAAATATATCTGTAACCGACGCCACCTGGTGGCAACTATGCTTCCTTAATAAAACATCATTCTGTTTGCAACCGTCTTCCGTGTTTTATTGTTACGGCGGCCGCTAAAAATCTTCATAATTTGCAAGGTTAAACTCTCAGGGAGCCTATAAGTCTTTACAAAAGCTGTCTCTGAGAGACATTTGAAAGGGTGAGGTACCGCTGCTCCCGGTTGCCTGTGGGACGTATTCGCGGTTTAACAGTGAGTACGCACTCATGACAATTCACTGACTCTTCCCAAGGTAACACAAACATTTGCTTATAACTCCAATAAACCATGCTAAAGTTTAGCAAAAGTTGCTCGACACCTACTTCTACACTACTGTGACGATACGTCGACAAAGCGGCTGCCAAAGCGACTCAAACGTCAAAATATTTTAGTGGAATACCAAAATTTGCACCAAACGTGCAGTTCCGAGCACTTTTTGCTAGTGGAATAGCAATTCCTGCACTACTGCGCCACGGCGGCAGTACGTCGCTAGTACTGCTTAAGAGAATACCGAAATGTCAAAATATGCTCATTTTGGCACACGCCGCGCAGTAATGTCGTTACAGTTTTTTAGAGGAATTGGCCTGCTGAACAAGGCAAACACAATCGGGAACCTAAGCTTTTACTTACGCTTTTTACAAATTCAACTTTAATATTAGGAAAGTAAAGCGAACGTGTAACTACCTAATAAAAAAACATAAATTGTTTTTTTTTTATTTGTTCCCACTCCAATTCAACAGTGCATTTTTCCGTAAAAGGTAGAGCCAGATTACTGTCCTTAAATAGTATAATGTACCTCTCTTGTATTAAAATAACATCCATACTGCAGAATCTTTGTTAGTAAAGTAGAACAACTTAAGTATATTAAATAAAATCCTTTTGTAGAATTTCAATTGCTTCCACGTCTCACGTCAATATAATTAAAGTATTATTTATCAAACACTTCTGTCTGTTGTTCATGATCATGGTATAAATCCATGATTGAGCCATGACTTTGGCTATTATATTATTATTATACTAGCGACCCGCCCCGGCTCCGCACGGGAAAATGGTTATTGTGGGTTATCCTTCAGTATATTATGCATGTATTATACATATAAACCTTCCTCTTGAATCACTCTATCTATTAAAAAAAACCGCATCAAAATCCGTTGCGTAGTTTTAAAGATTTAAGCGTACAAAGGGAGGGACATAGGGACATAGGGACAGAGAAAGCGACTTTATTTTATACTATGTAGTGATTGGCCTGCAACTTTGTAACAACAATGTATTACAGTGTGGTGATAGTGAATAACACGTTTTGGCAAATGTTGAAATTTGGATCGTTCCTTTATTTACGTCAGGTTTTTAAACACGTGTAAAGTTTTGGCATTACTCATATTATTACTGCATATACTTACCTTCTTTCATTGATTTTGTATTATCATAACAGCTGATGATATGTATCATCAGCCCAAAGACGTCCACTGCTCACCTCAAAGATCTCCACCCACGCCGAACAGCTACAACATCTCCTCCCTCTCCCGTGCTCGCTTCGCTCGCACCCGCTCCTGTAGTTTTTTTGTCAAAAATCCTTAATACATCCTAAACTATAAAACCAAAACTAATCAGGTACTTTAACCTATTAGATTCGGAAACTATTTTTCTATCAACCTTGAACTTTATTAAGTTTTTGTTTAAATCACGAATTATTACATTTCCGATCGGGATTTTAATTTTTCGTGATTATAAAAAATCGGTATTTTATTTTTCGTACAAATGTATTCGTAATTTTTAACATTCGTATATTTAACAATCGGAATAACAAATCTTCGTGATTGTAATATTAGGAATTAAAAATTTCGTAATTTTTATAATTCGTTACTTACTAGAATAGAACCAAATTAGAATTTGCAATTCTATAATTAATTATTTATACTTTTTAAATTCTTCACTGGCATCACAACAAGTGGATTTTTATATAGATTCTATAGAACAAGTCGAATCAAGGAATTTGTATGAATAAGTTGTTGGATAATATGTAGAGTCGTTAAAAAAATTATGTAAGTATATTTTTTATTATTTCGTCTCATCTGATATTTAAAAAGGTTACATGTGAATAATATTTAAAATCCTTGATTGAAGGTTTCTCTTGCTGGACTTGTACACAATAAAAAGTCCTTGTTTCGTGGTCAGTGCATTAATGACTACTTCTGAATTGAACGCGAGGGCATTTATTTATTTATTTATTCAATAATCTTACAAGTTTACAGGTTGCACCCAAAGCACATTGTAAGCTCATGCATTAATTAACAATAACAGTATATTATTATGTATTTAAAAGTAACTATGTATGTCATTGATTCATGCATTAAAATTTATCATGGTTATGGTTATAAAAAGCACATTAAATAGTACAATTTCCTAACAAATGTCGCTAGGCCGTCATAAAACACATCAGCATCTGAATGCTGCATGAGCAAGTCCCCGAGTAGAGCGAGTGCCCTGGAGGTTGGTGCATTACGCGCGTAGTTGGTGCGCGCGCTAGGCCTCGCGAACAGGCGCACTGGTCGCCGGGGCGGCAACGCCACATCCCCACACATCGCACCTCTCCTTGGTATAACCAATGACATTTTTCCGAGCGCACTCGCATTATCTGTTCGATTATTCAGAACTGAGTAGTAGTGGATTAAGAGTAGTATCTTGCGCCTAAGGGCCAGCGTATCAAATCCTACCATACCAGATACAAACATCGATGGGTACATGTATGGATAATAACCGTACAATCGCCTATACACCCATCTTGCAAATTTTCGCTGGATCTTTTCCACCATAAGAGTGTACTTGCTCTCGTATGGATCCCAAATCACCGCAGCGTACTCGAGTTTGCTACGTACGTAGGCGTTGTACAATACTATAGCAACATTAACACTAGCAAACTGGGCAGCGGTCCTCATGATAAAACCAAGAACTTTGTTAGCGCTCTTACAGACCTTGTCAATATGGGTTTTAAAGTCAAGATTCTTGTTCAGGATTACTCCTAGGTCACGAATTTCACTGACTCTGTCCAGTGTAATGTCCGATAGGCTATAGTTTCCTTGGATAGGAAGTCGAGCACGAGAAAAAGTTAAAGCTTTGCATTTAGCGCTATTAAAAGGAAGATGGTTGGCATCGCTCCAAGCAGCAACAGCGTCAATATCGCGCTGCAATGCTGACGCGTCAGCAGAATTGCGGACACCCAGAAACAACTTTAAGTCGTCGGCAAACATTAAACACTCTGCAGTTTGAACCCTAGCCGGCAAATCGTTGATCATGAGCGAAAATAAAGTAGGACCCAATGTGCTTCCTTGGCTGACACCAGACTTCGTGTGAAATACTTCAGATTCGTATCCAGCAATCCTGACGAACTGTCTCCTGCCTCGAAGGTAGCTAGAAAAAAACTCAATAAGGTTTGGTGCGAAACCGACAGAGGCTAACTTCCGGAGCAATATGTCATTGTCTACTAAGTCAAATGCTTTTCTAAAATCGAGATATATGGCATCGACTTGCCCGCCAGCGTCCATGTTAGCAGCAATATAATCAACCAAGTTTACCAAATTGGTGGTTGTGGACCGACCTCGACGAAACCCGTGTTGACTATCGTTCAGCAAACATGTCACCTGACTACTGATGCGTCTGTCCAAAACCGACTCGAACACTTTGCCAAATACTGGCGGTACCGCTATAGGTCTGAAATCAGCAATATCCACGCTGGATCCACACTTTGGAATTGGTGTGACTACAGATTCCTTCCAACGCTCTGGGTACCTGGCATTAGCGAGTGACAAGTTGAATAAATAGATAAGGGGCTTTTCGAGTATACCGGCGCAGTCCTTAACCAGAAATGGAGGGACGCCATCGGGCCCAGGACTTGATCTTGCCCTCAACCGCTTGCCAGCATAGGCGAGATCTGACGGGTTGATAGAGTCAACGGCAACATGCATAGAGGATGGTGATGCCCCGGCCAAAGCCTCAGTTGCATCCAGACGTGGCTCTACGCTGTGAAAGACCGAGCTGAAGTAAGAAGCAAAGGAATCGACTGCATTCTCGCCCGACACTTCCCTACCGTTATACGTGAAGTTTTCAAGCCGATTTCTGTCGGCTCGCTTACTCTTAATATGATCCCAAAACGCAGCTGGGTTATTTGATATATTTTTTTCCAAATTTTTGAGATGCTGATAGAAGGCATTGTCAATCTGAATCTTTACAAGTTGTCTATAATATTTAAATAATTCATGATTAAATTCTTTACCTTCGGTTTTGAATCGTTTTAAATGGAAATGTTTTTGCTTGATATTATATATAATTTCAGAGTTGTACCATCTTGGATAGACAAACTTATTAGATGTTGTTTGAGTTGCCTTAATAGGAACATGTTCATTAATGCAGTCATAAAGTTTGTCATAAAATAGGTCAACAGCTAAATCAACATCAGACTCAGACATAAGATCAGTCCATACGATGTTAGATATAGCGCTATATAGCCCAGCAAAATCAGCCTTACGAAAGTTCCAACGAGGACAACGTGATTGGCGGTGTTTGGCACCCAGATTCGACACTGGCCGCGTGTTATGCACGGTCATTCTTACGGACAGCGGTGGGTGAAATTTATCTAACAGCACCAATGGCTCCTCCACCTGCACCACCATCACTCTATCGGGTCCTAGCTCACTCAGCACAAAATCCAAGATACCTCCGCGATAGTTTTGAATTTTACAATGTTGATTTAGATTACAAAAGTCACAGAAGGATGAAAATTGCATTTTTAGATTTACACTCATAGAGTTTTGATTGAAATCGCCTAAAATAATAATGTTCATGTCAGGGTATTTACAAATTGCATTTTCTATACATGTCAAAACATTTAAATATTGGTCATCGTTATAGCTAGGTGGAAAATATACTACACAGCACAAAAACTTAGTATTTTTTAAGTTTACTATAGCAAATAATATTTCCTTGTCAGGTGATATGCCATCAATGTCGTTAATCGGGCGCAGTGTGGCAGGCGCACGCACAGCCAGCAACACGCCTCCCCAACCCGCGTCGGCTACTCGGTCCTTGCGCATAACAGTGTATCCGTCCGGGAACAGCTCTCCGTCATGTACTGAACTAGTCAGGAACGTTTCAGTCAATGCAACCACGTCATAGCTGGTTTGCTCTATGTTTTGGCTAAACACTGCAGTTTTACTTCTCAATCCGCGAACGTTCTGATAGTAAAGAAGAACATTTTTATGGCGCTTTTTTACGGTCAGGGTAGGAGCGAAAATTGTTACGCCAGTATTTAATACAAACATCTTCAGGCCAGTTTTCAGCAGCCATAACTCTATCAGCGAGTTTTGCAGGAATTGTCAGTTTAAATGAAGCGTAGTCTCCGCGCGCTTTTAGCTCTTCCACAATACACACGTCGTTGCCGCCGCAAATAGGGCCGATATAGGAACGTACCTCTTCTGCAGTGGTCCCCTTCAATACATAGAATAAGTGAAGGGAAGTTTTCTTCTCGGCCGCTCTTAGAGATGTAGTCTCTGGATCCGCAGTTCCCCTACGCACGCCCGATATTGAAGACCGAGAGCCACGATGGTGGGGCGCAGTATTTTCTTCGTTTGTGGGCTTAGGGGTCCGTACATTTTTTGATGCGACAACATTCCATGCTCTTCTATTATCCTTGGGGACTGGTAGAAAGTCACTAATAGGTAGGCTACTATCTAAGATTGTGGTATTAGTCGGATTTACAGTGGTGGTACTTGCCAAGCTAGGAGTTGAAGGGACTGGCACGGTCACGGAAGCAGCAGGTCGCGGATTACCGGTAGCATTTGCCGTTAGTGACGTCGCCTCATCAGCACCTCCTAGCGGAGCAGACTCCGCGTCATCGTGGTTAGATTTCTGTATAAACTTACTTGGGTCAAGTAGTTTCAATTTATCGTCAATATTTTCTATCTTAGCCAATATCTCATTATGAACTTTTACATGCGGCATTACGTGTTCGTGTAGAAATAATTTTAGTTCTTGCTTAAAAACTGCATGTAATTCGTCTTTAATCATCGCTCGTATGCTCTCCCGCGTTCCGCAGGCGCACTTACGATTTTCTCGCTGGGGTTTGAGATTTGATGCTTCGGCACGAGGCAGATTGGTTTTTGGGTTGGTCTCTTTCAAACCACCACCGTTTGTTTGGGCGGGTTGAACGGACAATAGTGCGGTGTCTTCAGAGGGCAGTCGATATTGAGCTCGAACTGGGGTGTTATCATTTCTTATACGCCGAGTGAGGTTTTTGCATTCCGGGCAAGTCCAGTTTATTTTGAGATTTTGTAACTGAGTTGTATAGTACTCTTTTTCTATATTAACACACTCATAGTGAAAGTGAGCTTTACACTTCGTGCAGTTAAGTATGTCCTGATCGTTAATATGGAGCGAACATGCTACACAGTTCCTCATTTTAGTGTACCGTTTATGTTACAGTAAATTGAATAGAAAGTTATGTTTAGGCTCAGCGAGGAGCGCTCCGCAGATTAGTCTGAGACAGGGACGATGATGTCTTAGCAGTTACTTTAAAACTGATTCGACAATAAACTGCTCATTTACAGGCGCATGAGATAGGATTCAGATTTACATACTATACTTTAAATTACACATTCTCCTGTCAAAATAATTTAGCAACGGATTTTTTTACTATTGCGTTCTTTGTTATTTTAAAATGATCGGCGCTGCTTTATGCGTGAACTTGCAGGCACCACTATTTTCATACAAATTTGCAGGGTTCAAAGTTCAATTCCTTTGTTTGCATACATTGAAACCGAATACAAAAAACCGTTATTGCTTTAATTCAAAATTGTCACTTATATCTGTATTGTTATTAGGTCCATTCCCAAGTAGATCACTAAACCTCACTGTATATCAATTAATATCAACGAATTAATAGCGTTTTCAAACAATTATCCACTTTAGCAATTAGTTATCTTTCTTCACTGATTTCAGTCTCAAAGCTTAAACAAAACAGTCACAAACACTATCACTCCTGTATCTTGTCTTATGTAAACGATATGAAGTAGTAAACGTCAATAATATTATTATATTCTATTTTTCAAAACAATTCAAACACAGAGACGATGTTAACACTTTTAAAGCGCCTGATATACGTTTTTTTTACTGATTTCCTTCTTTCAGCAAACAAGGTCAAAGTTGCGCGAGTAAAAAAAATTTTTTTTTTCAAAGAAGGTCTGATATTGACATAACGTAATGTTTGTGTTTGTTTGAATTTGATCATCATCATCATTCAGCCTGTAGACGTGCACTGCTAGACAAAGGACTTCCAGTCCAGTGAAGCTTGATTCGTCGTACTTTTCCACACAAGGATATGTAAATAAAAACAAAGACAAAGGCTTATTACTATGTATTTATAACATATATTATACTTCAAAGTTCTCCACAACGATCGGTGACCCTCACTTAATAATGTTTTTTTTTACTACTTATACTATAATTACGGATCTCTCGAACTCTAATTTTCATAATGTTTATCTAACTCTATAAGCGATTCATGGGCGATTAAACTAAACCACTTGTCATTCATACCTAAGGAAATAAAACGCTACGGCGTAGCAACCGTAGCAACTGCTACGAGATCAACTAAATATAATAATATGGATTTATTGAGTCTCAAAATTTTGAGATTTAGTAACAATAATATAATGAAGTAGTTTTAAAAACCAGTCAGCACCTATCGGAAACCTAGAGAACTTTTACTTAACTCGTTAACACAAAATGCATTTACAGCCTACAAACACGGCAGACAGTTTTTTGTGAACTGATTCCGCTACTCACCAAAAGATGGTGCTATTTAAAATTTATCCAGCAATGCTTGAAAGTTTTTAGCCCTACAAGAAGACGTACAAATTCAAATATATTTTTTAAAACACTTAAATAAATTGATGATATGATGTATCCATATAAATAAAAATGAATTGATAAAATGTGTGTTCGTTCATCACTTCACAACGGCTGCACCAAATCGGAAATTATTTATGTTTTCTTTACTGTCACCGGTTGTCTGTGCTTGATTGAGATGAGATCACGAACAAGCCATAGTAAACACAAAAAAGGCAAGGTTTGTATGAACTGTTTACGTTATACGGGAAACACGTTATTCCCTTATTTATATTAACAGTAGGGTGAGCAGCTAGAGCATGGCTCATCGAAATTAAAAGCTAACATAACAGCATCAAAATATATATAAAAGCTAATATAAAATCACCAAAATATAAAAGCTTATATAAAAGCATTTTTATTTTGATACTCTATGGCTATTCATAGATTAAGTAGTCATTAACTATGTAAATACGCCTTCGCTCGCAAGGCGAACGATTTATTTACCATACCTACTTATTTTAAGTACCTATGTATCTATATAGTAAAACTGTAGAGATCAAAAACTGCACATAGAAAAAAAAAGCAAAAAACCGAGTCAGGGGGATGTAGAAAGTGTACTTAAAACATTTTTTTTATTTTTTTCCATTAATTTGTTTGTCTGTTTGTACAGGCTAATCTTCAAAAGTTTTGGACCGATTTTAATGAAATTTTGCATGGTGGTATCTTATATCCCCGGTCAACATGTCCGGTAGTTTTTACTGCGGTGAAATATCTCATTCCTACAGAAAACTGTACGGAAAAGTAAAAAACAACGCGGGCGTAGCCGCGGGCAGAGAGCTAGTATAAAAATAACTACAGATGTTCTTATTTACATACTTTGTTCATACATAAAGACATTATCTTTTACCTGGGAATGCCTGGGATAAACATAGCCTTTGTCAACTTTCAGGGAGCGCAAAATGCATACGTTGGATTGGAGATAATGTTTGAACTTAAGATTCAGTATTAAAGTGTACTTATAACATACTTAAAACCAATTTTTGTTTCTTAATACCTATAAATGTGACAGGAAAACAGTTTGTAGCCTATTCAAAAAAAAAACGTTTTTCTACATAGCAGCAAACAACATAGGTACCTACTGAAAGATTTTTTACGCTTCAAGTTCAAGTCGAATAAAAAGTCTGCAAGTATGTTAAGTAAAAAAAAAAACAATAGAGCTCAGAATTTTTGGTAGATGTCTACACCGTTTCATAACTTGAACATTTCAAAATATAATAGTTAATCAGACAATCTTTGCATTTGGACGCTATCTAATGTACAAGAAGTCAAATAGATAATAGATTTTCGTAACAAATCTCTCTTCGCTATGAAATCACGGCAGACGAGCCCTTTGCGCTTATAAAAGTAATGTAAAAGTCAGTACATTCTCTACTATTATATTCTGCGAGAGAAAATAAACACACGCGTTCAGAAATTCAAAGAGAGAACTCCGCAGTATCATTTCGACCGTGCGTAGAGCCGCGCGCTTTATTCGACGCACTGGCCGGTAACACATCGCGACTATAAACAAAAACATGAAATAAACTTTACTTTTAAATTTAAATAAAGAACTAAAACTATATTTTTGAAATTTAACATCAAATTAAGAATTTCTAAGTAATATTTTAAGTGAAAGCTAGAGTAGCATCACATGAGTAAATGTAGCATTGTCTGTATTGTAGAGCAAAAAGTTAAGTGTGTGACAATGCCTGCCGAAGCAGAGCCACAGACCAGGATAGTGCTGAGAGAAGTAACTCCGGATAGTAAGTATACAAGCACAGAGTAATTATTAAAAAAAGACTGTTCAAAAATACAATCAGTTCAATAAATATTTTGAGGTGCGATAACCTTTACCTAACTTTTTATCCAGTTTTACGTATCAAAATTAACACCTTGCTTTTATATTGAATATTTTTTGGTTGTTTTAAAGTAGGTACCATGTGTGCGATGTCGTTCATTGGCTCTTTTACATTTTTTGGTGTTCATATTGTTAGTCTATTACCCATGGACGTAGTAATATAGTCTTGCTATTCTTTTACCCTCATAAAATTTTTTTGTCATTTGTAAATTATCTAAAAACATTTTATCGAACTAAAGTACATACCTAAAGCACAATAGTAAACTAAACTGGACTTTTCTCAAAGTTTTCTCATAAATAACATAACTTTTCAAAGACTTTTCATTTTATTTACAAAATTGGATTACAATTTCACAATGCATTTTTTTATATTTTTGTATAGACCTTTTATGGCATGTAATATCGCCACTGTACTCTTTAAAATGTGACCAAACAATAAATCCCTTAAGCCGACTAGCTATACTAGTCGATTTAATCACAGTAAATGGGGCTATCAATTATTGTGATCGCCACATCTACACTCAAGCACTTTGAACATAGTTCCGTATAGTTAGTAAATAATATGACATATTCTGTAAAACTAATTCTGAATAAAAATGGGATAAAAAAATTAAAACGACATAATTCCATCATTATAAACCAAAAAAGCTCTCAATTTTTTTAACTGTTTGCTTGTTATCTCAATAATAAACGAATGGTAACCGTCTACTCATATAAATAATCTAAACTCATATTTTGCTTAAGTTGTAGGTAATGATAACACAAATAGTATCTTCATAATTTACGAAATTAATTGCAAGTACATAGATATTTACATGTCTCCAATGTAAACAATCATAAACTCTATTTGTTTGAAATATTAACTACGTTTTCTTAATATTTTGGATTTTCTTATATACAGCTTTACTAGCATCGTGAAGCTATGTAGGTACGTAAAGCCTGAGATAATATTTATTGTAATGCTATGAATACTCAATATTAACATTTTTAGGATCTACCGAAACGCGATCATCAGATATTTATTGCATTTATCAGAGGTAGATATTTTACGGAGATTTGTTTATATGGAAATGTATGGAAAAAAAAGCAAAATGATAACATAGCATTTCAATATTAATTTTTGGATTTTATTGAACCGCGTAATTGAAATTCATTGACATTTAACACAGGAAACCTCCCACTTCCTCATTCATTGTTGAGTTGAGTTGAGTTAAACTTACTTCCATTCTTATAATTCCGGTCGAGTACTGCGTACGGTTAAATACACCGTATGCCCGTTTTCACGTGGACCTACTAAATAAGAACTAAATTTTAAAAATAGTTTTGTTCCTTCACAACATTTTTTTTACTCGTGTACTAGTATGACTATGTGAGATTGGTGCCTCAAAAAGTTTAAAGTTCGCGTCACAGGTTTTGCTACGTACTGGGTTCAAATTCCTTTTACATTTTCAAAGAAGCCATTAATTACCACGGTCAGTTATTATATTAGTCTTCGCGCCCTGTGAGATTTTTTTCAGTTTAATTTAAGTTACTTTTGAGAGACAGAATTGGACAACAGTTTAATTTAAATCACTTTTGAGAGACGGGGCTGGTATATCCTGACTGGATGATGAATGAATTTTATTGTAGCGATACAAAACCCATTGTTCTCGGCCGTATGAGTAAGGCTCCTTAGAGTCTTCTTCCTTACCTTTGTGACGTAACGTGTTTCTAAGGTTTATAATTTGTTTGTACATGCAATCGTAGGGCAATACTAAAATACAGGATGTAAGCGACACCTTAGCAAATACTGGAAGAAGGACAATGGGTTTATACAACTTTCCCTAAAAACATTTCGTCAAAGTTGTCATTGACAGAACATAATTATCTTTTCAACTTTTGTTAAGCGACGTTCTTTCATTATAGATGACGTAATGCTCTTGAAAATCAAACAAGAAATTATATTCAAATTATAAAACTTCTATTTTTTTCTATTTATTTTTTATTTCCCTTGGTAAAAAGTATCTAAGATGTTGACCGGGATAAAAGGTGCAAAATTTCATTTAAATCGGTCCAACAACGTTTCCAGAGATTAGCGTGTACAAATAGACAGACATACAGACGGTAATTTTTTTCAAAACTTGTATTTTTCACGCGTCGTACTGCAGACGTATCCGGTGTGTGGCAGCCTTAATAAGGAAGAGCGGAATCTCCCGCCACAAGTAAATTATTTACTTTTTTGTTTGTTTGTACCTCCTTCCTCCTCCTCCTCACTATTTGTAAACTAGTAGTATAAGAAGTTACTGAATAAAGAATTTATTATTATTATATTATTATTATGTTCAGCTACACTCCCTTTATCGCCTACAATCAGTTTTTTGAAAAAATAAATCAATGTACAGACACGCCGATAGTTCAGTTTTTTTTTTATAAATTATAATAAATTGTCTTTTGCAAAATACTATACTCAATTCGAAACAAAACAAAGTATTTTTTCTAGCTTGAAGGCTTTTGCAACTAATGACAAAATATTGTAACAGCTAGACACCTAGCATGAAGATTGCAAAAGTACTTTTGCACAGATTGAGCAGTTAAAATGCTAATAGATGTAAAGCAAGACCTTCTTTGAATAAGATATAACATGGAAATCATAGTCGTTTTAAGTATACCGTATCAGACAATAGCTAGACTTAACTTGTACTAAAAAACGAGTAGAATATACCTAAGCTCAGTAAAATAATTGGGTTCGAAAAACCGATATAATTCCTTCCCCAATTAACCGGTAATAGATGGAACTTAATGAAACAAGCCAAAATCATTCTGATTACCCGGTTTTTGATAAAGAACGGAATTATATCGGTTTTTATCGGTTTTACTAACTATATTAACAGGTATTTCAAAGCCGGTTTCGATCCCTGAATTGGGCATTAGAATTCACTGTAAGTCTTGAGGCCACCTTGAATACGGGCTGCATGGAAATATTTAAATTGCTTTTAGCATTGGAATGTTAATGTCAATACAATAGATAGTACCTAAGTAACTTAATCTGTAAAAACTAATAAGAAGCTTTTGTAATATTTTATTTTATTTATGGCAAATTGAAACAATCTATAATAAAAATACATGTACCTATATAATATTTTATTCATAGGTTTCATGAAATTGAAACAAGTTTATCTAAATCTTAATGTTACTTGCTTGTCAAAAGTCAATCTAGTCAGACTAGTACAAACAATTACATTGAAACATTGTGTGAACTGGTAAAGGTAGGTTGCATCAAAGGCGCTCAGTTTCAGACTGAAGTTTCAGTCGTAATATAACAGTAAATTCCAATACCACGTCAATCCACTGGGTTATCCAACGTCTGGCTATTTCCAGTTTGCGATTCAAGTGTATTCAGAAGATATATTTAGGTTTACTGCTTACCTCTTACCTACTTTTACCAAACCCTATTTTGCATACAGTACAGATACTTCTAGGTTCTAAATCATCATCTCATCGCCGAAATATCTATAAAAATAAATAAGAATGATATGCCATCCTGGTATATAAATTCACAATCATATCTGTCCTGTTCCATGATCACTGGTATTTAACCGAACCGAATTTGCGAGTAATTTGACAACTAACAAACTAAACATAAGATATCGTCGTGAGCAGTCCATAATATCTAAGTCCCAGAAAGAGGCATACCCTACCTTGAACCTGCCTTAGTTAACCACGTTAGCCCAGCGCGGGTTAGTCAACTTCCAAACAAGCTCTGTATTTCTTCACAGGTGTCTGCAGATTTCCTCAGGATGTTCTCCTTCACCGTAAGAGCTTCGAATAAACTTGTACCTACATGAATTCAAATTGAAAACACATAGGTACGTGCCGAGACTTAAACCCGCACCTCTCCGAATGTAGGACCTAGTAGACCCTAGGCCACTCTTTAGTTTTTTTTTAATATTTTGGCAGGCTGAATTGTTTCAGAACTTCAACTTTTATCAGTGACGGGAAAGTTAAGGTACTGGATTCAAAATAAGCTATGGTGATTGCTGGTAATGGTCCGTTGGTTTTGGACACAAGCGGAAGGCAATAAAAAAACTGATAACTTTACTAGTTAAGGTGAATTCTATTTCAGTCCGTAAACTGTTCAATACTGTTGTACCTATATTAGTTATTCATTGTAAGCTGAGGTAGACAAACCCGATCCAACCCAATCGATAGAATCCAATCGTCGTTCGATTCAGAACAATAAAAAGTAATTTGTGGGCTTACTGATGGAATTTTATAGTAAAACTAGCTTCCCGCTGCGGCTCCGCCCGCGTTAATAGTCTTTCCCGTGGGAATGAGGAATTTTCCCGGGATAAAAGTATCTAAGTTCTTATGGCCTAATGATTAACCCGAAAAAGACCCAGGTTATTGTGACTGGTAGCCCCGGATTTATATCTAGGGTTGATTTCGATCAGTTGCCTCCTGTCATATTTGATGGAGTTCGTTTACCATATAGTCAGACTGTTAAAAACCTCGGAATCATATTTGATAGAACTTTATCCTGGAAGCCACAAATTGCAGAGGTCAGCAGGAAGATGTTTGCTTCATATGGCTCTCTAAAACGGCTACGCAATATGTTACCGACCTGTACGAAAATCTCTCTTGCTCAGTCATTACTTCTACCTGTCCTTGATTACGCTGATATATCTTACCCGGATCTTACAGAGGAGATGCTCAACAAACTCGAGCGGTTGCAAAACTTATGTATTCGATTTATTTTCAACCTTCGGAAGTATGATCATGTCTCCTCCTTCAGATCTCAACTCAAATGGCTTCCAATTCGTCGTCGACGGGATCACCACATTCTTTCACTCTTATATTCTATCCTCTTTGACCCTTCGACTCCTTTGTATCTAAAAGAACGTTTTCAATTTCAATCTGAGACTCACGATCGTACTGTACGTCCTTCTCGTAATCTCTGTCTCTATATGCCTCCACATAAAAGTAAATGTTATTCAAACTCTTTCACTATCCAAGCTATTAAACTCTGGAACTCTCTTCCTGCTTCATTAAGAGAAGCCCCCTCACTTAATTCCTTTAAAAATAGTCTGAAAGCCCATTTCCTCTCCCTCTGTTGAACTGTGCTTCTTTCTTCTGTGGACTTTGGTTGTCTTATTGTGATTTCTTTAGGTATATGTAGATTTATTTTTAATTATCTAAGTAGTATTTTTGTAGTTTATTATTATTTTATTTATCTATGTATGAATATTTATGTATTATATTATTCATATATATATATATATATATATATATATATATATTTATATATATTTATTTATTTTTGTAGATATTTTTGTGTAGGTTTAAGATGCTTATATTATTTTATTCCTGTTTCATATAGCTTAACGTAGATTATGTATGTATCTGTTTTTCCTTTTGTATTTAACGCACTGCCTCGCAGTTATTTACTTATTCATGCAATCCTGTACCCAAAGGGTTGCCTGGTAGAAATTGCTACCTTAGCAATAAGGCCGCCTGTTGTACACCTGTGTTGCTTTAATTATGTTTGTTGTATTCTCTTGTGTGCAATAAAGTATATTCTATTCTATTCTATTCTAAGTTGTTCACCGGGGATGTAAGGTACCACCGTATTTCATTCTAATAGAATGCCAGGTATCACGATATTTAGAGCCGATTTGAATAAAACCTGTGCAGTGTGCACATGCAAGGCACGTGAGCTCACCACCACTACGTAGTTGCTAAAGCAATCAATTTCGCGAGATGATTGCTTCGCTAGCACGCCCTTTTTTCGGAAATGGGCTAATATCTCAGTATTGCGAAGCGAAACGCGCATAATTCTCTAGCTTTGGTTTACATTTTCATCCACTTATCATTTATTATTGTAAGTATATAATTTTTCACAATCTCACTAGGCTTCGCAACACCAAACCATTTATTTATCTGTGGCGGTACATACAGTTTTAAACTCGAATACTCAAAATCTAATCTGAAATGTTACATAATACTAGATTTTTTTCAGGTGAAGCTTCACCTTTACCAACTTTGAAAGTATCAAAACAACATATTAAAATTATAATCTACATGTGCTCACGATACGCTCGCTAATAGCGCTACACTGGCAACACTCTGCTCTGGCAACACTCATATGATCTTGTAATGTTTTGCGTTATTTAGCAACGCCTCTCTCTTCTTTCATCGCACTTACTATGGAGTGGCCTAAGACTATGAACATCATCGTTATTCTATGGCAATGTAACATTACGATACACGTAAGTATGCGCAGTTCGCGTATGAAATAGTATTTTGAAATAGTAAATTACTAAAAGTCGTATTAAATGAAATCAGTTTATATTTTGATGTTATGATGCATTTTTGATTTCTTTCATTAATATAGATAGATAGTGCGTCATCAAATGACGCACGTTAAGTTCGCGTCTCACTCATATTCAGGTTTTTTTTTGTTATTTATATAAGACTTTAAACGTTATAATAAAAATGCATAGAACTATACTTTTTATGTATGAATCATAAATTGAGTAAAAAATTGAGTTTGCAATAAAACTCTCCACTCTCTTTTATAAAACGAACTTTGACTCCAATAAAACTGATAACATTATCAGCGCCCTTATTTTATTTGCACATAGCAGATGTGCTCTACATTTTATAATAATTTTAATTTATTATCAGACAACTTGTGGAGCAGCTTATCTCTGTTCCTGTTCGGAAATTGTGACAAAGAACTCTCTGAACTGTAAGTTGGCAATATAAACAACAAAACATCAAAGAAAATATAATAATGTATAATATAAGTTATTATTATATAGTTTGAGTACCTATATTTACTTTTGAACGGGTGGTGGTACCACATGGTAGCCTTATTAAGTAGCTCCAAACAATTCATATTGCAAACTCATTGAAAAGTTAGAGCAGTTCTAGTTTTATAGAAAAATCTAAATCATCAAGATTAGATTTTGCTTATTCTAATCTAAGGGATACGCACTACAATTGTTGTATTTTTTTATCGATCCGGGTCCTATTTCCCTTCCAGCCCCCACTAACCCATCAATATATAGAAAACGTGATAAAAGTTATTTTCGTCTGAAACACTTGTTCGCTTCACCGTATCTTCATAATATCTGCATATTCAGCACTACTTATTGTGGAAGAGGAACAAACGGTGCATACAACTATCCTTCGTTAATTAAGTAAGCATGTTTATATTCACATTTCCCTCGGCTTAATGAGTTCGCGACACCTTTGACATCTGACGAGGCGGACGGAAGCAACGACCGACCTACACCTTTGCCTTTGGACAAAATGAAACTTGGACATTGAACAACCTAGTCAGACTTTGAGGGAGGTAAATCTGAGGCTATGTTAACGCTACAATTGCCACGCCATATATCATGCCAACATTTCAATTATATTCCGAAGACTGACACCCGTTTGCAATAACCTTGTCTTAGGCTTTTCGTAGTTAACCAAAAACTAAGTTAAAATAGAGCTTTAAAAAAATACAGCATCAGCTTAGGAAATTCTCAAGTTTAGTGCAAACGGGCATCAATTTCTTAAGGATTTTATGAGGTGACTAAAAATTTATGACTAGAACATGGACAGAAGCGTTATCCTCATTCACGAATAACATGTGCCACCCGATATCTAAGCTTGCGATCATAGAATATGGTAGAATTATGGTGGAATTTTTGTTACTAATACACTAATATACTAATACACTAATATTAGCAACAAAAATATGGACTCAAAACGAAAAAAAACAAGTGTTTGTCAGATACTAGTATAAAACCAGTAACAGCAAAAACTAGACCTTTGTAGTCGTTGGTACTTAATTAAACAAAAAACCGTCATAGTCCATCCATGGTCATAGTTCAAAGTTCAAAAAGTCTTTATTCGAAGTAAGATTTTACAAATCATTTTTGCCGTCGAGGCGAGTTCACAATTTGGCTGTCTTCTGTGGAGAATAGTCAAATAACGTCGACACAGTAATATTTTACTTACGTTCCCACTAGTTCCATTGAACAGTTCCATGATGGAACTACTGCAACTATTTTTTCCCACTTTTAAATATATCATCTCAAATATATTATATAATTTTCTTCTTCATATTTAAGAGCCTCGCTCTTGTCGGTGGAGTCTACGCCACTCTGTTCTGTCTTCCGTCCTCTTTTTGATCTCCTGATACGACACGACATCTATTCCTTCCTTAATTTGGTCCATATATGTCCTTCTAGGTCGTCCTCTCTTCCTTTTCCCTTCTATCTTTCCTTCAATGATGTTTCTGACAAAGTCGTCGTGTCGTATCAAGTGACCCAGCATCTTCCCTCTTCTATCTGCAATGATATATAATTTTAAATATATTATAATGAAGGATTTTTTGTGGACTACCTACCTATATAAAGATAAAGATAAAGATAAATTTATTGCCAACTGTTTACAAAAATGGTTACAAAGTTGATACAAAAATTTACTCAGATTTGCAGCGCATAGAACATTATACAGCGGATCCTGCACTAAGCACAGCTTGTATCGCAGGATCCCGAAACACAGTTTCACCGTTAGTGTATTGCTGACAAGGAAAATAAGTACAGAATAAATATAAATATATAATTTAAAGGCTGTTGCTATATGTATACCTACTGAGTAAGAAAACTTTTTTCTTCCTTCTGCCTTGCCCGAATATAAATTGAAATCGTCAGCGATCTTGAGATAAACAAGGTCCTTTTTTATAGCATTCAACCGTGGAACATTCAGTCTACCGCGACCGCGACGTGATGGTTCAGAAAGAAATATAAAAGGTTTCCTGGTGGCTTCCGGGTCTTCGAACATGACATGCTCATTCTTAATCTACGCAGAATCAAAATTAAACAATCAAAAGGTTTTTATTCGAAGTAAGATTTTACAATCACATACTTTCAACCCAGTTTCAGTAACTATTTTCTATTACGTAATTTCAGGCTATCATTTTATTTTAAAAGACATCCACTACTTTGATACCTACAAAAAATACAAAAATTCAAATTAATTTATCGAATGTGACAGATGCAGAAACGATACGATTTCCCAAGTAAATATTGGGAAATAATTTAAGACCGGAAAACAAAATACACTTAATAAGGAATTTGGCTGGCGAAGTAATTTTATCCCTGAAGCTCAAACGCAATAACGAAAAAAAAAAACGCAAAAACGTTGTAAACAGATGCAAGTTGATAACAAAATACATACGAGTTTAATTCTTAGCAGACAAGAGACACACAACGTCTTTTTTAAATCGGAACAGTAGTTTGTTGACGTAACGTAATGAGTATGTAATCGGCTGCAATGTGGGTAACACTAACAGGTACCACTGCTGAGTGCTGGCAGTGAAGGTGACTGACCAGCTGACCAGCGCTGGAACACTGGCTACTCTTGACATACAACTCCCAAGGAATTCAGTTCGAGTCGTCATGATTATTTAATCCCATTTTATGATTTACATTTGAACCATAGATACCTATAGAATATTTTTACGGGCGGCATTTTGAAATTGATGCTGTTGTACATTCTCTAGTCTTATTAGTCACCTAGTACGATATCTAGGGGGAACCAAAGGTCTAAATTTTGGGTATCATAAAAATGTTCATAAGTGTAAAAATGTTCAAACATCGATATTTCTACTTAAATCTTATACCTATTTAGGTGATGTAGAAAAAGAATTACAAAAATGTTTCTTTCTGCCTAGCTCTAACTTTTTAATTAATACGTATGTACTATCTTAATTCAGAAATATAAATAAATAAATTAACCAACTTATATCATTTTAAAATTTGATAAAAATTCGCAGATATTTTTTACGTATTTACACAGAATGCTTGCAAAAAGTGAAATGATTTTCATATTTTTATCGATAAATGTATTTGCAAAGCTCTCGCAGTTGCGTAGCGTCGTCGCCGCGCGGTCAAGGATAGGAGGTTGGCAACTCCGAATTCTGCAAGGACTTGCATAACAAGCACTCTTAACTCACCGCGATATCGATTATAACATCAACAGGATCTACTGGTGTTACAATCATTTCACTAAAAATGTCTTTGCATTCGCTTTCAGATTCGCCAACAACGCCAAGTGTTTTTGTTTTGTAATGTTTCTAACTGGAAGGAGAAGTAACAGTTGTTTTTCCTATTTTTAGAGTTTATCATATAGGTACTAAATGCTTTTACTTTTCATGAGTAGAATATAAAGTTACATCTTAAAGAATAAAATTAAATATACATAATAATAGAGCTCCGCTGCCTTTATGTCAAGCGTAAGCAGATGTTGTATGGGCGGTGAAATCAATAACATTTATCTTTTTGGATTTGTTCGTCGAGTCATGTTTGCAACTTATCACTGCACATTTCAAAATATTCTCCTATTAAATTACTTATTTTCACCGGGTAAAATAATCAGCTAAGATAACCATTTGATACTAAACGAACGCGCTGAAGATATTCGGACTGTTCATATCCGTGCTTACGATTCATACTCGATTAGGCGTACTCTATCCCTCCCAGAAAATTTTCTATTTATACTCAACAGAATTTGCACTGTTGTAGGCAGATGAAACGCACGGAGTCACAGATTAAAAAAATGCAGAAACATAATTCAGATTCTACAGCGGGACCTCATGTTATAGGAAATAAAATTATTAATTCAGGTAAACAACAAATGAATTGTTTTACAAAACATCGATCACAATGGTCATAGTCACTTGATGTTTCAAAACACACTTCCGTACCTATATTTGCTTGTTACATAAGTACTAATAAATATTGGAAGCAAATCATGTTATTTTACATCGCAGCTGCAATCTTGTTTAATTACTTTAAACAATCGAGCTACTATTATGCCGAGATGAGGTCGTAAAACTTTATTCGCTGATTATACTAACTGAAACAGAGGTTTTACTAAATATACCACACTTTTATGAATATAAAAGAAATCGTTTTTATAATCAACTAGCTTTCCGCACCGCGGCTCCGCCCGCGTTAAACATTTTTCCCGTGGAAATGAGTTTTTTTTTATTTCTCTTTGTAAAAACCATCCTTGGACTTCAACGAACATTAAAAAAAAGTTGTTTAAATTGATCCAGGCGTTGCTGAGTTATGCGCTTACCAACACATTTTGCGATTAATTTTTATATTATAGAAGATTTTTCTACAGTCGATTCTAAATAACAGAAAGGATGCAAATTAAAAATAGTGTAGGTGACATATCTCTGATTAAACGTGTAATCGAGGACAGACATCGATACCTAAGAAATCTCATCTCTATAGAAAACCCTCCACGGTGTCATTAATTGTGACATGATTGTGACCGAACTTCGCCCGGCTGATAGGTCACGTCTCTCACGTCCGATGCGACAGATCCTTATCACATAAAGCCGATAGTATTATCGCGCTATCAGTCGTTTTACATAAGCATAATATAAAATCCCGAATCATTTTTAACTGTGGGCATTTTACATAAATCAATCTGAGCCCGTATAGGTTTTACGTATGGAAATCTAACAGACATTAGACATTAAATATACTCGTAGAGCACACACAAAGAGAACGCAAGAATTTATCAAATATTTTTTTGTCTTCTTTTTGAAGGTCGGGTACCTATTATCTGTGACCTAGGCTACAGGGATAATAATGTATTTTAATTTTATTCATTATAAATATTTGAAATTATTTTCATGCATTTCATTACCTCATGTCATAGATATAGAAAAAGTGACTTTTTAGGGCGGCATTTATAGTGAAATTTTGTTACGATTTATGTACTTTCAATAGTTTTTTATTTAAAGAAATAAAACAAACCTTCATTTTTATTTCTCTCAATCAAAAACCATTTCGAAATATTCAAATTCATAAGGATATTTGCCAAGTTTCAGGTCACAAAACCAAAAGATTACTATTCACTGAACTCGTCAGTAACATAGTTAATATAAAAAGCGGCCAAGTGCGAGTCGGAATCGCACATGAAGGGTTCCATAGCAGCCAGTACCATAATATTATAAAAGTTTTTGTAGTTCGTTGTGACTTTGATCGATGTTTTAATAATTTATTTATTTATTTATTTATTTATTTATTTATTTATTTATTAGGACAACCTGTGGTAGTACAATAAAAAATACAATTGGTATAGGAAGACACTAATATAAATAACATAATTGCCCTACCTGTAGGAGCCACAGCATGCGTTACAAAAGATTAAACAAAGAATGCCTTATGGACACTTTTCTAAAGATAAAGAAAAAATACTTAATCTACTTAGCACAACAAAGCAGAATTAAGTTTGAACAATATTTTAGATTTAAAGTTATACTTACAAGTTATCGTCAAAAATATCAACAGTATCTCTTAACACAACTAATCGTGAAAGGTAAATTGCGGTTTACGATTTATGACGTATTAAAAAAAAACTACTTACTAGATCTTGTTCAAACCAATTTTCGTTGGAAGTTTTCATGGTAATGCACATCATATATATTTTTTTAATTTATCATTCTCTTATTTTAGAAGTTAGAGGGGGGGGGACACACATTTTCCCACTTTGGAAGCGTCTCTCGCGCAAACTGTTCAGTTTAGAAAAAAATGTTATTAGGAACCTAAATATCATTTTTGAAGACCTATCCATAGATACCCCACACGTATGGGTTTGATGAAAAAAATTTTTTTGAGTTTCAGTTCTATGTATTATTTTTTACCCCCTAAATTTATTGTTTTTTTTTTCTATTTTTGTAAAAACATCTTAATGCGGTTTATAGAATACATCTACTTACTAAGTTTTAACAGTATAGGTATTATAGTTTCGGAATAAAGTGGCTGTGACATACGGACGGACGGACAGACAGACAGACAGACAGACATGACGAATCTATAAGGGTTCCGTTTTTTGCCATTTGGCTACGGAACCCTAATAGGGGGATGTGTAACATTAGTTATTTGTTTGTGTATTATTTTCTGTTCTAGTAAACTAAATAACTTATGAATGAATAAATGCGATTAAAAACATAACATTATACATAATAGTGTAGATAACCAATCACACGGACGTGCCGGTAAAGTATACAAACTTCATTGTTAAACAGGGCACTGTGTGGTCAAAGTTTAAATAGCACATGTTTCATACTTATCATCTGTGTCACTCTGTGTTATGAATGAGTATGAGCAATAAATAAGTAACGAGTAAAAAGTACTAATTATGTACATTTAAGTAGATATGCCTGCTAACACTCAGCTCTTGTAGAACAGGAGATAATTTAGTACTGAAGTTGACCTGAATACGAAGTCATTTATCCCTGTTGACAATACTTATTACTTTCTCGACTATTCTATTCGCCAAGTGCTACACCCGCTTTGTTTTCAAGCTTTTCCTGCAGTAATATAAACATTCAAACATCAAAACTTCTAAACTGCTTTCTAGTGATAAAGGTAACGGGTAATCTACCAAAATGTGTACATACATATCACAGATTTCCTCATGTCAATAATTATGTATTATTATATTTTTTTAGGTAGTAGGTAAGTTAACAGATACACATTTAAAAATAACAAGACGAAAATAGTTCCTAACGCTTATAAAGAAACTTGCAACTTTTATCTTTATCTTATATATAAAATTCTCGTGTCACAGTGTTCGTTCCCATACTCCTCCGAAACGGCTAGACCGATTCTCATGAAATTTTGTGAGCGTATTCAGTAGGTCTGAGAATCGGCCAACATCTACTTTTCAAACCCTTGAGAGCGGGCGAAGCCGCGGGGCGAACGGCTAGTTGTTATATGATATTCATCGATGTAACCATTTTGAATCATCAGTTATCGCTGATACATCCCGTTCCATTTAAATTTACAGTAGCCAGCACATGCGGTTGGACATGTTAATCTTGAAAGCGCCCGTATTCTGTAGTGGTAGGGGTGAATTTCGTAGTGCTAATTTCCAACCGCATGTGCTGACTTCTGTACAATCAATGATGCATAAGATTTTACAACAAAGCAATATGACTCACACGGGACATGTCTATCGTGTAAGTAAAAGGAAGTTATTAATAGAACTGATACAATGAAGCAATAACAATTATAAAAGATCATTTGCATACAGGAGATTAGTTTGTTTGGGTCTAGTGGGGTCTTTGCCATATTGTTTTATCAATCAAACGACAGTGCTATAAAAATCTGTAATTTTGCACCTATTGAAGTGTTTAGGTATCAAGGTGTAATTCTCTCATAAATTCAGCTGAAGATTCCATACAAACTTAACCTATAAACTTGATTAATACTACATCTGGTGAAATTATTACGAATGATTTAAGTTATTTTTTTTTACAAAACTAGTACACTCTGATCCGAAGTCGTTATTTACAGATTCAGCTATCTAATTCAAAGAACTGACGAAAAATGTTGCTTCGTGTATAGCAACATTTGCAATCATGATTCCCGATAAGGAACTCGTATTTATAGCCCTCAGACAATTAAGAAATCTCAGAGTGATAGTCGGCGACACGTGTGTCATATCGGCCGTAGTTTGGCCTCCTACCAAACATGTGCTATCTGCTGCTGGCTATCATATTATCATTGGGAGCTTATTAAAAAGTCGTCCGTACTAGTCCAGAAGATATAAAGATATAATAGACTCATTTTTTGTATGATATATTGTGATTAGACTTTGTAGGCTGTAAATCTTTGTAAAACTATTTATTTATATCATAAAACTGTAAGGTCGAAAATCTGTACATAGAAAAAAATTCTAAAAACCAAGTCAGGGGCTTTGGTCAGGGGGATATAAAAAGTGATGTAGAACATCAGATTTTTTTAAAACTTTTATTTCTCTGTTTGTCTGTTTGTACGGGCTAATCTCCAAAATTGTTAGACCGATTTGAATGAAATTTTGCATGGTGGTACCTTATACATCCGGTCAACATGTCAGATAGTTATTACCGCAGGAAAACATCTCATTCCTACGGGAAACTGCACGGAAAAGTAAAAAAACAACGCGGACAGCTAGTAATTGAGTAATAGCCGTGTACCCGATAATGTATACCTATCCAACCATCAGTAAACTGGATGGGTAGAAAATAATTATTTCCACATTACGCAGGCATAGGTCAGATAGAACCCGCTCTTATAGACTAGGAAACAATCTCAGAATTGTGATTGTCAGTAGCAAATCTTGTAACAAGTTGCTAATAGTGCTTTTCGGGGGTCTTGGACTTGGACGTCGCTGAATCCGAGAATCATGCAACATGTTGCTATAACCGCCTTCGCTATTCAAAGTTATTTTAAAAATATTTTTTTGAAAGTAGCGTTTAGAGCCTATTTTGCATAGCTGTAGATTCAAAACTTACAAATCATTATTTATACATAATTTTTTTTATCATCAGAAATATACTCAAATATGCGCGAAAAGTATATTTAGCCAAAATTATTCATAAACAAGTGCAAACAAGAGCCTTGAGAGCACCATTTAAAAACACTACTTGCATGCGATAAGTTGCTTGTTTAAAAATTTTATTTGGTTATTTGTTACATTATAGAATAAGTAGGAATAAATGAAAAAAAGACTTTGTGTGCATTTCATCTAAATCCATATTACCGATTAGGCACAATTTTTTTATCTATCATTCTAATTTCATAAAATATGTCCACATTTTCTCGTAAATTTATATTAACAGATTACATTCGTTTACGTTTCTTATAAACAGTTTTCCGTGTTTATAACGGTAGTTTATTTACCTCGACATTTGAAATAACACATTGCTTGATTTTGATAACAACCTTCAAATGTTTATTTTTAATATTAAAATTCCGTTGCTTTTTTTTCAAATCATCTTAATTATTTGTAAGAATGTTTTTTTATGGAATGTTTAATATTAGCCCTGCTAATACCTACTACACTTTTTCTTCTATGAATTAATATGTGTATTGCAGTGAGTAAATAAGTGTGACCTACTCGTATAAAACATAATGGCTCATAAATGCAGTTGATTGAAAACGGGCCAAAGAATCCATCAATATTCCATCATTCAGCCTTGTCCTAATTACATTCAAGGACCAAGAAAGTATATAATCTACGTATGATCATAATAATATTAATTTTGTATATTTTACTATACTACACATACCTACTTGCAGTGATTTGAGGCTTTAAATACATGATAACAACATTGTTGGTTATGTAATTTGGTAATCATTAATTGTAATTTGATAAAATAAAAGCAAGAAGCAATTGTAAATCTAACCCGACATATTTTAAAGAAAAGTAAAAGTTATGAAAATCGATCATTGACGTATGTTGAAGTTATAAGTTGAGTAATGAGTATACTTTTATTTCTAGAACTATTTGAAGTTTATTTATTCCATTATTTTTTTATTCTAACGAAAGATTATCCATAGTTGACATATCGTCGCACGTAATCTCAATTGGCGTAAGGGACAAAATGGCAAAATGAGTTTTTTACATATTCTTGTTCAGCTCGCCGAGCTCTATCTGACTGTATATTTAAAATTTTGATATCTCTTTAAAAAAACCCTTTACGACCTGTAAATTTTCATGCCCTATCCAGATTTATTTGACAAAAAGCGAGGTATGGTTCATTTATTAAAAAAATTTAGGTTGTAAAGGCCTTTGGCTAAGTAAAATTATGGCAAATTAAAAATATTGTTTCTTACAGCCACAATAAAATATACTTCAGATGTATATTTGGGTCGTAAGGGAACTTTGAATCGATGAGTTGTACTTTAATACTCTAGTAATTTTGCTAACTAGTTGCTTACGACACAAAATACTGCAATTTAAACCTTTACAAGGCAGTAGCCACTATATTGCCACCGTAATTTTAACCTTATACCCTTAACATAAAGTTGAAAACGAATGCATTTTATAAAGTTGTTTTGCCTTATAAAGGGTTAATGTAGGTACATCAAATAGCGGTATTGCACGTTATGTCCCTACATTTTTGATAAATTTTGCTTTACGTGGGTAGTTTAAGTATTATGTATGAGAAAATTATAAATTTTAAGGCTGAAATAATTTGAATTAAAGAATTCTGTATCGTTAGCAACTAAAAAGATTATTACCGTTAATATACCGTTGATTTTGTAATAATTCACACATTTCACTACAGCTTACCAATCAATAATAATTAAGATAGGTATTAGTATTTCAATAATCACTCAAAAACTTTGTGATATATTGTAATTGTGACTGACTGAAGCGATTGGCTGTCGAAAATTAAGAAATATATTATGGATTTTGTTATAATGACAACTTTTTTGTCTCTTTATTGCTTGTATAATTTTAAAAATATATTTTTTTTACTCTTTTAGTAAATAGTTTTTTGTATGTGGCGTACTACAACCGCCTATAATTTAGTCCACTGCTATGGCTTCTTCTTTGGAAGCTGTCTCCCTTCAATATCCCAAAAATTTGTACAAAATAGAAAAAAATTGTAATGAAAGTTATTTCTTTGAATGAATAATTCATTGAAATACCAATAAAAGCCTAATTCATTGTTGAAATGTTCCATAATTACAAAATTTGTCAGATAAAAGTGTCTTTTTATATTTTTTTTATTATTCACGACCTTAATTTCTGAATTAAAATACATTTACGCCCTTAATTTCTGTATTAAAATTACATTTTCGTCTTTTATTACCCAATTTGAGGTAAAAATATGTCAAAAATGTGAGGACGTAAAGGGCACTAACTTCTTTATTCAGCTGTTTTCAACATTTTGAACTCTGCGAGTAGGAAGAGAAAGGAAATATAGATATTGTCTTCTTTAGGGCATTTTTTATAACTTCAAAAACAAAAAAGTTATAAACAGATTTCTGAAAAAAAAATCGTTTTTTGGTCATACTGTAAAGTTGGGGTTTGTCCCTTACGCCAATTGAGATTACGTGCGACGATATGCATTTTTTTTACATGTTCGAGTTGCATTTAGTGATATGAAAATTTAATTCAGTCTTACGATTGATAATATTTAATAAGGTAGGTACTTAAATCATTTCAGCTCGTAGACTAGACGTCCACTGCTGGACAAAGGCCTCCCCCAAAAGATCTCCACAACGATCAGTCCTTCGTTTATAGATAATTAATAATAGTCTCATTCATTCTCCTCCTATTATGGTTATCGTGTTGGTTTCGAGGTTAACCTACCTCACAAACCCTGGTGTCGGAATGGTTGAGCCGCCTTAGATAACGACTACATCCGTAGATAGTAGCCGGGACCAACGGCTTTACGTGCCTTCCGAAGCACGGAATCATCTTTATTTTCGGACAATCAGGTGATTCAGCCTGCAATGTCTAACCAAACTGAGGAAGGTCTTACAAAGTGATATTTGTTCGACGAGTCCCCACCGGGATTCGAACCCGGAACCTCCGTAACGTCAGGCGAGCTTTTGATCACTGGATTCGGAGGCGGTGGAGAACGGTGGTGAGACTTAATTATTAACAAAATGTAGGAAAATGTAAGGTAAATAAAGAAATGTAACTGGAAAACTGATAGTTATGCAATATGAAAGCATTGATTTCTCGTGACTCTCTCAAAGGAAATACAAACAATAATAATAAGTCAATTGAACTCATGTACTGGAGATGAGGCAGGCCGTGGGGTCGAACATGTGAATTGATCGAATTATCGTTCGCCAGTGGGGTCACTTTCATTTCATCACTGACCCACAATCACAGCCGATCGGTTATTTGTTGTATTTAAAAGTTATGTTCTATTTTTAATCTTTCATTGATGGCTTCTTTATTCTTAAATGGCCAGCATCATCTCCTGATTCCAGGTTAAAATTTAAGGCTGATTTTATTTTTCTTTTCTCTATAAACTTAAAATCAGCGAGTTTTTCAGATACGTTCTGTCAGCAATAGTAAAATCTAATATCTCATGTGTTTTCCAAAAAGCTTGAAAAACTTGTATCTGCACCAAGCAGCCGCTATCGAATTTAAATAGATAAATAGCTGAGGCTATGTCCTCGCTCTAGTCAAATTAAAATTCAGGTAAAACCTAACTAGACCATGAATTCCTAATGCATGATACAATTTCAGACATTTTCCCTGAAGGTAAATAAATATCTGTTTTCATGGGTAATTTAGTTTTCCCATTGTACCTAACGTATGTATAAAACATAATATTGTAAAAGTCATTTATGAGCGAATAGTCTCTGAGACAATAATGTAGGAACAGTTGTAACTTTTACTCTCATCAGTGTCAAGATCAAACTCGCTTTCAGTCAGACGAACTCATTGGCCGAACGAGGAAAGCTTGCATACCTAACTTGGCACGAAAAAGAGCTAGACTCAGAGCTAGCATGAGGGCTCTTTCCGTAGGCCTGCTACTTATGCTATACGTGTTATATTTATTACCCTTCGCCGTAGTGCCACTGACCTTCGTGCGATCGATGTACTAAAATTCCTCTACCGTGAAGTCGGCGTTTGCATTGAGTAGCGCTATCTAGCGGCGTATAGCGATATTTCTACTCTTAATGTTTACAACATAAGGTAATGGACCATCTTGTCTAATACCACTACTTACGTGCCACTACATAGTAAAATAGTACGCTGATTTGCCAATAGATGGCAATACGTAGCGTAATTCGCTAAAAACTAAATCCACAGTAAATCTAAAATTTTCCACACTTGTATAATATACGTAAATGATCATTCATTCTACCATAAAAATCCTGAAATTCAGTGAAATTAGGAAATCATAATTATTCTCCTACTAAAAATTCGAAAAACAACGTAAGAAATTTTGTTTTACTCAACTTACTTTTAAATTTTAATGTACTTCTATTGTCTTTACTTATTCTACTTATTTTAATTTACTAACAAAATCATAACTAATTGTAACTGGTAGGTACGTAATCAAAAAACTTGAACTTTGTAATAGTACAAATTATCTTTTTATTACTATTCGTTCTTTGAAGGAGGAGTACAAACTCATCGAGAAAATATTTTTCCTCAAAAATTTCTAATGATACTTCCCAGCATATATTTATCTTTTAAATTAATAATTGATGGATTTGATTAGTTTTTCAATTAACGTCCTATCTAAGTAATGTGTGTGTGTATCTAAGTAATGTCACAGAATACTAAATAGTAGTCCCTAGTAATGTGTCTTAATGTGTATGGGTGGATCCGCACTGGGCCACTAAGGTCTGTTCACTTTGACATAGGGTAGGCTCGAGCCACTCGGTGGGCACAATACTATATATGAGCTGAATACAATAAAGTATCTGATCGATCAACATCATTGCGTTTCTAATTTCAAAGCATGTTGGTTATTTATTACTATATTTCTTTGAATGTCTTATTTTTTTATAGTCTTAATTCCTGTAATAGTAGTTTATTGTTACAGCATTTTTTTTCTTGCTGTTTACTCTGTTTATACCACCAACCTGCATCACTTTTACCTACGCTATTTCCATACATAAATAAGGTAGAAATTACTAGTTTAACGATAAAATCACCTTTTAACTTTTCTGTGTTGTTCAATTTTTCTGAATTATTTGGTGTCCTTATGTAGGTATTGGATGTAAAAAAGTATAATAAAATTGTATTGTATTTTTTATGAACGAAAGGGTAATTTTCAAAAGGTCAAAAATAAATTATTTAGGTAGAAGAATATGAAGGTAAGTAGTTAATTATGCATAAAATGTTTATCATGTTGAATGTGTAAATTAAACTAACAAACAAAGTAACAATAAGTATAAAGTGGTGTTTGACTCCATGACCGGGCATTACTTGTTCTCTATTTATAGTTTAACTATTCTTGTGCATTATTTGTCCTGTGAATCATATTGAATAGTCATAATTACTTATACACTTCTTACTTATACGAGCGTCGGTGGCCAAGTGGCAAGGCCGTTGACTTCCATTCGGAAGTTCGCGGGTTCATACCTCTGCACGTACCGATTTGTTTTCGAATTTCGAATTCATATGTACGTTTATCCGACGCTCTTAACTCTTAAGGTTGCACACACCTGCGAGCGAAGTAGTTCAAAGGTTGTGTGTGAAGTTGACCAACCCGCACTGGGCCAGCAGCGTGGAGACTATGGCCTGTTCACCCTGATCTCCGGGTAGGTTCGAGCCTTTTGGTGGGGACGTATAATGAGCTGTTAATGAAATACTAATACATAGCTCTAATTATTGCTTTTCCGCACCGGAAAAACTGTTAGCGCGGATAGAACCGCGGGGCGAAAGGCTAGTATTAATATAATTAACGTTGGTCTGAGACACTGCACTCACACATACCTAAGTATACAAACGTTTCTTGATGCTCTAGAAATAATTTTGTTACCTTTTTTTTCAGCTGAAATGATACAAAACCGATGCGATCTTACAGACACGTTTTTAAAGGCCCCGTAACCTAGTTGGTAGTACGTCCGCCTTCAAAGTATAGGGTCACAAGTTCGAAGCTAGTTCTGGACTTGACCATTCGACACAACAGCGCCAACAGGCATTTCACAGAATGCGCTCGACTTCTTTTGGAATTTTATAAAATGACTAGTCATTTGCCGACGACATAATGTATATCAGCTGTCAGACACACACAGACACATACAAGCTCTGCCAAGTTTGGGGTCAGATGGCCGAGACTTCCATAAATATACATATACATACCTACTCATATACAGGGTGTGTGTGACAGTGTTTGTTTGAGGCTTTCGCGCTTAATACTCAACTGACAGATATACTTTCAGTCCAGGGGCTCTACTCCTGAAATCAATCGATCCCGATTTCAACCCAATGCAATACCAAAGTTAATTTTAGACCGCTACTCTTGAAAATCTGCCCGCCAAGAATTGACAAATGTCCGATTTCATTTAGTACACTCAAAATCCGCCCAATATGAAACCAAGGTGGCGCTATTGTGGCATTCGAGAGTACGAAACGCCTGATCTCAATGTCGACGGATCGGAATCGCCGTCAAAAGTAGCCCCTCTGGTTGCAAGTGACAGCTTAGCCAATACCGTACTAATAGAACATGTTTTTAAAAGTGAACAGTTCATTAACTGTTTTGAGCGACGGCGACGGCGTGGTTTTGAGCGACTCTTCCAGAGAAACTTCTCTCGGAAACAAAACAATTTATGGAGTTCTCCATACAATTGTCTTATTTAAATTATTAGTATTCGCTAAGCCGCCCCTTACGTCTTACACCCTGTATTATTGTATTGCGTTTTCCACCATAGCATTGCGTCACGCCACCTGCAGATGTGGATGATTATCGTAGTACGTCACGTGAAACCATCAACGCATCAAACGCACCGCACCGACGACGACCCTGCAACTGAACCGTACCGTGTAGTGTACGAGTCGTGATCGTGACGTCTTATCATGCTGTACTTTCCTTTCCTATCATTTACCTAAAACCAATGTCAAAGTATTTATTTTTAACTTTAGGATATACATCGCATGTACTTTTCTGGCGAGTTCAAAAATGTAGCTGTCTTATGTGGAAAAGATCTCGCCGAATGAAACACCACAGGCGGCGTTGCACCTAAAAAAAATATGTTTACAATTATTATTATTATTCTTCTAAGTATACAATTTTTGCAACAAAAGGAATTGAAAAAGCCTGTCTCCCAAGCAAACTAATTCTATGGATTTTTACCTTCTAAACAAATGAACATGCATGCTTATCGTGCAGGTTTTGAGGGAGGTCAACCTACCTCACAAACCCTGAACGTAAAGCTATGCCAGAAGCCTCAATGGCTGACAAGCCATTCTCACAAGGCTTCTGGCATAGCTTATACGACTTTACGTCTGCTTATAGCTTAATGCGACTAACGGCTTTACGTCTTCGCGTCGTTACCTTCTTTTTACGTCGCCATCCAAGATATGTAATGTTTTTTCGGCATAGATAAAAGTCCTACACACGGCATTATTGGTTTTAAATTTTTCAGTGTCTTTTTACCGGTTTTATTAATAAGCTAGCCAAAGCTTGCACTAATTTCTCCATAGCTATGTCCATAGGTACCTAAACAGTTTGAGATAATCGATAGCGCAGTAAACCAGTAGCTATTCAGCAATACCACAGGCAATACTGGCAATTCTGTAGACCTAATATCCAAGATTGCAACCATAGGTAACCAGCTGATAAATACATCGTTAATGTAATAGCTTTTTCATTTATTTTGGCCTGGTAGGTATTAAATTCAACTTTCGTATGGAACAGTGGCTGTTTTTTTTTCTTTTTTTCGTTTTTACTTTCAGTTATATATGAGTATCACTTAAACACCATTTTTTCTATTAGAACCTTTTAGTTATGATGCTCTTTTCGTTAAAATTATGTTATGTAATCAAATATTTCTAATTGTGTAAGCATGTAATTTGTATGTGTGTAATTGACATAATACATTTTATCCAAATGATGGAAATATTAAGGGATAAACAAGGCTTATCAACAAAGACTTCTCTTATCTTCATGCTTAGTTACCTTTTACTTGTAAAGCAAATAAATATATTACTTACTTACTCACACAAAATAAAACGCATATCTTTGTTATGGTGGTTTACTTTCGTAGCAAAAGAAAATCTACCTCTATGGATTTCCGTCCGAATTTGTATACTTCCGGTTAAAATATGGGGTATACCTACTCATCATCATAATACTTGTCTTATATATAAAATTCTCGTGTCACAGTTTTCGTTCCCATACTCCTCCGAAACGGCTAGACCGATTCTCATGAAATTTTGTGAGCGTATTCAGTAGGTCTGAGAATCGGCCAACATCTACTTTTCATACCCTTGAGAGCGGGCGGAGCCGCGGGGCGAACAGCTAGTATAATATATATATTTTATAGGAAATTAAGCAAAACCACCAAAACAGCACATTTGTTTTTCCTGTATGAACATTTCAGTACACAAACAATAATTTCTCACATAACACTATTATTGTGACAATAATTAGTTCCTTAATTGATCAATAAATAAATTATTGAAAAGTTCTGCATCGTACATCTAATAATAAATCTAATGATCGCAATTCTACTGATTAAAACCACAAAACGTGCTTTGTTTTCAATTCGAAACTAAAGAATAAGGTTACCAATCAATTTCACAAATGCTTACTAATCATAGTACCTAAACACTGCTTACTTTTTATATAAATTATGGGCGTCATACCACGTCATACTCATTACGCTCTAAATCTTTAAAGTCTAAATTATAATATCTATTCACGCTTTTAAGAATTAACTCGTCGATTGCACTAGTTTAGACAAATGACCTACCATTTGTCTAAACTAGTGCAATCGAATCGATCATTCATTCAAAATTAGATTGATTCATCCCCGTCCTTTTCGTTTCCCATATGAACGACAGAGGCCGAGACGTTATCAATTCAGAGTGTGACTTGGGAAAATTATGACCGACGACGTACCTATAGGTAGGCTCGACCAGAAAATAATAAACCTAGCCATATTGCGAAATTTCAATGGAACTAAGTATAATGGAAATTGTTGGCCTGAAACATAAAAATATAGGTACATGTGGCGCCCCCAGAGCAGGATTTTTCTTTTTGGTCGCTCTTTAATTCTGAAGCAAATCTCAATCAGCTCATCGGATGCTGACGCAAGTGATATAAATCGGCGCATAGGGCGCGCGCGCGCAGTGCTGTATCGCCTCTCACCCAAACCGAACCGCGCTGCTGTGAGAACCGTGTTGTGATCCCATTCATATTACGTGCAAATATCGTGCAAACAAACATGGGCAAAGGTATGTATTACACTCACGCTAAATATATTTATGCGCCTTTTTTCTGTACATATGATTTTATATGCAGTCTCAATTTCTTTTACCAACATACGTTTTCGAATGTTTTTTTTTATCTCCAAATTACTTATTAACTAGGTATTCATTGATCTTAATAAAGTTACAAAACAGATGCTCATAATTTATGTAAGAACCTTGATCGTTAATCGATCTTGAAGATTTTTCCGAACATTCAAAAATGAAGTAGGTACTTGCTTATAACTTTTTGAGCAGATAAATCATCCGTTTCGCTTCGTTTTATAATGATAGTACGAGTAGTGATCAGAATGTTTCTGGTTATTTTATTGTGTGTGTGTGGTGTGAGGGCCACTTTGCTTAAACTCGATGAAAATATGACCTTGATTTAGTGTGCATTGCAAAACAATTGTGCAGCTAATATCAGATTTTGTGCAACTCAATTGAGCGAGTTATAAGGTGAAATGTTGGGCTCTCAATCCTCCATTGGAGGATTGAGAGCCCACCTAAAACAGAGAAACTATGCGCACTACAGAATCGGTCTTTACGGCAAACTCTAAGTCCAGACGTAACAATAATTGTGTCGTAGAGATATTATCGCAAAACGCTACAGTATTTTGTATATCTTCGGTCAAAATTGGCCCTCAGAAGTATTTTTCGTACTCTGTTTTTGTCAAATATTAAGAAAACCCTTTGCTTTCTGATTAAACAAATGATGTAAGTAATTGTGAAAATAATTGTGCGATTTTGTGCAAGCAAGAAAACTTCGCTACCTCTCGTAGTTTTTAAGTTATGACGTCGCAAAGATTTGGGCCCTCAATCCTCCACTTTTTCCTGTTTTTTGTTAATTACGCCGTAAGTATTAAACATATGACAAACACAAAACCATCATTAATTGTGAAAATAATTGTGCAACAAATGTGTATAATTTGTTTTTAATAAAAGTCATTAATTAAGTAGAAATCTTAAAAAAATACTATTTCTGATGCAAGTATGAGGTAGGGTGACAAGAATTTCGTCCTATTCTACCGTCATATTAAAACTATTATTGCTATATTTACCAAATTGTGATTATAAGAAAAGACAATTTAAAAAATTATAAATTGATATAAATTAAAAATTTAATGAAATTAAAAAAAAAGAAAACATTAGCTAAAAATAAATAAGTTACTAAAACATTAAAAATATATTATTAAATAAAATAAAATGCGATCAAAGAAACTCAAAATGAAAATGGTCATTTAATTTATTTATTTCGTTTTATGTACTATGTCATTTTAAATTCAACTTATATTTTTTTTAATTTAATAAAAAAGCAAAGATATATTATAAAATATTTAATATTATTGATTTATATAGTAGGTACTTCAATTGTTTTGACTTACTTTTTTTAAATTTAATTTTTTTTTTTTATTAATTACATTTCTTTTCATTATTTTTTTAATAGTCTTTCCTTATTATCACAATTTAGTAAATATAGTAATAATAGTTTTCATATGACGGTAGAATAGGACGAAATTCTTGTCACCCTACCTCATACCCGCATCAGAAATAGTGTTTTTTAAAGATTTCTACTTAATTAATGATTTTTATTAAAAACAAATTATACACATTTGTTGCACAATTATTTTCACAATTAATGACGGTTTTGTGTTTGTCATATGTTTAATACTTACGGCGTAATTAACAAAAAACAGGAAAAAGTGGAGGATTGAGGGCCCAAATCTTTGCGACGTCATAACTTAAAAACTACGAGAGGTAGCGAAGTTTTCTTGCTTGCACAAAATCGCACAATTATTTTCACAATTACTGACATAATTTGTTTAATCAGAAAGCAAAGGGTTTTCTTAATATTTGACAAAAACAGAGTACGAAAAATACTTCTGAGGGCCAATTTTGACCGAAGATATACAAAATACTGTAGCGTTTTGCGATAATATCTCTACGACACAATTATTGTTACGTCTGGACTTAGAGTTTGCCGTAAAGACCGATTCTGTAGTGCGCATAGTTTCTCTGTTTTAGGTGGGCTCTCAATCCTCCAATGGAGGATTGAGAGCCCAACATTTCACCTTATAACTCGCTCAATTGAGTTGCACAAAATCTGATATTAGCTGCACAATTGTTTTGCAATGCACACTAAATCAAGGTCATATTTTCATTGAGTTTAAGCAAAGTGGCCCTCACACCACACACACACATTTTATTAACCAAGAACAAAATCTTAGTCATGGTGTGGTCTTAATCATGTTCAATGAATAGGTACGCAAATCTTAAGTAGAAGTCGTGGCGTAACAGATATAGGTAGGTACCTAGGACGTGAAAGAAACTTGGAATCTAGGCCAAGGAGAAAGAAAAAAAAAATCTACCCACAATTAGAAAGCGTTTATCTTAATGGCTGTGCAAGCAACCTAATGAAAAATGATTCCATATTCAAATTTCTGTTACGTTCTTGTATGCCCCCCTATTCTTCAACCAAGAACAAGGTTTATTTTTTTTGTAAATATTTTCTATTTTGTGACTAATAAGAGTAATGTCCTACTGATTGTAGGCAGCATAAAACTAATCGTTATGGAAACCTTATGACGTTTATAGTCTGCTTACTTTTTACGTATCACTAATCTAACTTTATATTCATTTCATTATTTGAGATGATTCTCAGGGTTTCACGAGCCACTGATTATTTTGAAGATATGACAGTAATACGAACTGTTTCATACGTGACAGTAGAATGCTAAACAAAAAGTAGACAAATGTTTAGCCAGCGACTGCAGTTTTTGGACAGTTGACAGTATTGTTTCATTTTTACCCAATTTCTCTTCCTGTAACTACGAGTATACGTCAATCAACGCAGTTTTATTTAGTGTGGCTATTGATAACAATTAAATTCAGCAGTATTTTAAAATATCTACCTCCTTTGTGTTTATTTTTACCTGCGTTTTTATCGGCGGAGATTTTTCGTAAGTAAATAAATAAAATAAAATAAATAGTACCGTAGTAGTAGTACTTAGTACTATCCAAATATTTTGAAAAAAATAACGTAAAGAAATCAGAATACTAAAACTGAAAGCAATCAGGTACCGATTTTTAGTTTACTATCTACTAGCCTTCCGCCGCGGCTCCGCCCGTGGGAATGAAGCATTTTCCCGTGGTAAAAGTTAGCCTTTGTTACTCAGGGTGAATGTAGCTTTCTAATGGTGAAAGAATTGTTGAAATAGGTTCAGTAATTTTTGAGTTTATTCATTACAAACATACACACACACACAAAAATACAAATCTTTCCCCTTCATAATATTAGTATGATAACATCCAGACGACATCTGTTGAGAATTGAAAAAGTAATAAACTACAAATGGTTTTATGTTAATAAAGCAAAAATTACAAATAAAACAATACGAATCGCAACTACGGTATTTTTCCCTCCATTTAAATTTTCGGTATGGCGCAAAAATCTTGCTCATCTGCTATAGTGCGCATAACCTGCAGCGCATATAATTCAACGAGCCGTGACTGGAAATACTGTAAATTTAACTTTTATCCTACCGTTTGTTTTTTAAGAAATGATGATAAACCATTGATTCTTTAAATATCAGAAAATAATAACACTGGCCAATAATAGATTATTTACTAGTTTGTTCCTTCTTCTTATCGTGTCGATATCAAATTCCTTAGATAGTTTTGGCCCAGAACCTAACCCAGTTTGTTCCAATCTATTTATTATTTGTTTTAGTTCTTTTCATATTTACATCAGTAATGCTTAAGTCCTACTGCGTTTAAGATTCGCTGTATGGAAAAAATATGGATACAATATAAATAATTTAAAATTAAAATAGGATTACATTAGATCATTATAACGTTCTCCAAAATTTAGTATATTATGTAAACGATCTCATTATTTATTTCAAACTATCTAATAGGTGGACAAACTACTTTAGTAACATTTAACCTTTAGCGTAGCGCTTTCATAAAAATGTTTAGTATAAGACAGCACCCTTGTGTGTGTGTGTGTCTACAAAAGTGTCTGCAGGCCGGCCCTGCAGGATCGATAGGGCAAGTGTGAATTGAGAACTAGTCACCCAGTGGCCTATACTGTATAGGGTGGTTTACAGTTTCTATTAGTACACTTTCTATATAATTGTATTGCTGATGCATAAAACCTGATAACAGCTTATATACGTCCCATCGAGCCTTAAATTAGGTGAATAGGCCTTAGTCTCGACCACGCAAGCCCAATAAGTGTCGATCAACTTCACACAAAATCTTACACGTTTTAAAATGTTTACTAGTATATTATATTTATGACGAACTACTTAATCAATGTATTTAAATTGATATTATTAGTGAATATTAAAATAGATAAGACAGTAAAACGTTTTAAAATTAAGATATTCTAAAGTACCTAATACACAATTATGTCAGGCAGGCAACGTTATATACTATTCGATAAGAAAATTACCAAAAATCACTATAATGGTAAGTGTTATGGATAGATAAATAATTCATCTCCATTTTTTTTACTTTATCCTCAATTATGGAGAACAGAACCTATTGAAATAAAAAAAAACAAAGATTCGGCAATAATTTAATTTGCGATGGTACTTAATTATGTCATAGATAGACCATGGAACAAGTATTAAACAAGTTTCCTTTTTTCTTGAGCTACATTTTTGGCAACAACAATGAATAAACAAAATACAGGTTACACTGCTTCAATAAAATCCAAAATTCATAAAGAACAATTTCAAACAATGTACAGAAGTCAGCAAATGTGGTTGGACATTCGCACTACGAAATTTACCCCCTTTTTTTTAATTGACCTATGCTTGAGTCGAAAAAGTACGACGGATCAAGCTTCACCGGACTTGCGGGGAAAAAAAAGTCATGTACCTACGCGTCTAGGGGCGGTTCGAGGGAGCCTCGGACTACGGCCTAGCGCGTTGATACTGAAAAAAAATCGTGAAGGAAACGACGCCTGAGGAGCTCCGTCTCTGATTATCAATTTTGATTTTGGCTTTGGCCGGCGGGTACGGGCACTGTTACCTGAAGGGTAATTGTAACCTAAAGGGGTAATTCACCCCTACCACCCTCTACCTCTACGGAATATGTCCAGCCGCATGTGAAAAACGAAAATGAAAATGAAATATGTTTTATTCGAAGTAAGATTTTACAATCACTTTTCGACGTCGAGGCGGGTTAACAATTGGCTGTCTTCTGTGGAGAAGAACCCGCCGGAAGAAACTCCACAGGCGTTGCATCTTTTCAAAATAGGTATTTGACAAAATTATTATTTTATGCAATTTGTTTAATATATAACAAAGAGCGCAAACGAAAATATGCAATTAGCGGAAGGCAACCAGTCAAAGTAGAAAAACCTAAACTATATAACCAGTAAAACAACCAGCAATCGACTAGAGCTGGGCGCGTACAATTTTTTCTTCCTTCATGACTAGAGCAGACCAGTCCCCCCAAGCAGCACCACGTTCACGGGTTTGACGTATGGTGAAGTACGGGTTTGACGTATGGTATGGTGCTGCCTACTCTACATTACAGTACAGCTTGAACTTGCTTTTAGAAAATTTGCTAAGTACTACCACTTGTCATCTGATTTTAATTACCAATAATTCCCCAGAAAATAAATTATGGTACTTTTTTAATGCAGCTACTGCCGGGTGTACTCTTCACGTAGTATAAAACAAAGTCATTTTCTCTGTCCCTATATCCCTATGTTTGCTTAAATCTTTAAAACTACGCAACGGATTTTGATGCAGTTTCTTTAAATAGATAAAGTGATTCAAGAGGAAGGTTTATATGTATAATACATGCATATATACTTAGGGTTATCCCTATAACCCACAATAACCATTTTCCTGTGCGAAGCCGGAGCGGGTCGCTAGTAATAAACAAAACATTTTTAAAGGTAGGTAACTTGGAGAAGTATATAAATAAGATACTTATAACTTTGCGTCAATAAACAACACTTCTCAACTCTTTATTTACCTACAAATGCTTTTTACAGTCGGGTCAAACAGTTCAAAGTCATGGTAAAAATAAGTTTCAATAGGACAATAAACATGCAACTAGGTACATAATTTATAAATAATTGTGGTTGGGGTTACTAACTTCCAGGACCGCGAATGAGCATGAATTACTCATAATAATCTTACTGTAGAGCATATAATCTAGTACTTACTGCAACAAAGCTATTAATTCTATTGTTCTTAATTGCTATCCCAAACAATATAAAAGGACTACCTACTTAATTCTTCTTTAACCGTTTTTCATCTACGAGTAGCTGTCATACTATCAAATTGCCAGGAAAACTACAGCGACTGGATAATGCTACTTACTAGAAAGAATATTAAACTTTTTAAAGCACGGTTGTTTTCACAACGATTTCAATTTATAATGTGATATTTGTGCACTACATGACACAAAACAAATATCACGTAAATATGCCGTTTTAAATTATAAAATTTATATATATCTATACATATCTTATAATTATATTAATATTTTTAGGACCGCTCTTATGTTAAATACATAATGTCTTGTTATATATACATACATTCGTCACTATTGGCCGTGTCATATCTCCACACATCATGAACAAATACAATACAATATCAAAAGCGATTGTATTATATACCTATCTATTGGTAATAGGATATGATATACATATACAACATAATAAAAAAAGTTATAATAAGTCATAATAATTACTATTAAAATCTAATCCTTTTTAATCGTTATATAATAGCTTCTTAAAGATTTCCTCTTATTTCATATCTTTTAGTTAGTTCAAATTGTTCAAAACACAACTCTTCTTAAAATCCTATTTATAACCCATCTTGCAACATTTTATCATTCGTCATATTAACATGGACATAACAGACAATAGAAAAATATATTATATTTTATTCATTAATTATTACTACCTACATGATGACAAAAGAGCGGTACCTACGTACTAGGAAATCCCAACCAACAAAAAAAAATAGTCGAGACGTGAAAATTATTACATACGTCAATTACACTAATAACACACGTCTAAAAACACCAGCGACGCCTAATCGAAGGACGTCATACTCACACCTATCGACTTGAACTTGATGTCAAACAAAAAGTTTCTTGAAATAATGGATTTTTGCTGTGTTGACTCATATTTTGTTAATTTCGACTTGCATTCATTAACCTTCTAAATAATACCTACTCTCTGATCACACGTTTCTGCGTCTATTGACGGCGGCGGCGGCGGTGGCGGATTGGAAGGTACGCCTGCCTTCGAAGCTTTGGGTCGCGCCCATGGCTAGCATTTATCTGATGGATAAGCACAAATGTGTTTGTCTTGTGTCAGACATTAGTGTCATTATCAATTATCTGACATCCTATACATTTATGATAGCACGGAAACCTCTATGGGTTTACATCCATCCATTCTCACAAACTTTCGCGTTTATAATATTAGTATAATTAAGTCAGAAATATAGAATAAGGAAGATTTTTTTGGTCAGAAATCAAAGCAGAACATTCATAAATACGTTTACATTTCACATACGACGATCTGATCCAAGACAAGGTAGAGTTTATACTATAATAAATAAATAAAAAATTGATATATGAATAGATGTTTGATACTCTTTCACACATAAACAATAAATGGATTTTAATTAAACTTTACAATAAATAGCATAAACCACTTATAATACATCAGAAAAACACATAGGTACGCTACCTTTTACCGCGGAAAAATCTCGAATTTCCACGGAAAAATTGTTCGTGCGCCGCGTTGGAGCCGTGGGGCGTAAAGCTAGTTGAGCATAATGTAGCGAAATAATAACCCTCATCTGTTTTTCCAACAGTATCGAAGCACATGCTGTCAGATGTGGACAAGCTTCCAATGGTGCAGCTTGGAGACTTCGTGCTGCAGTTTGAGCTGGACGAGCCGAGTGACTCCGTGAGGGAAATTGCCCGCAAGGAACTCCGGGAGACACCAGACATCGTCCAGCCGGCTGTGGATGAGCTGAGGAGACTGCTCAAAGGTAAGAGCTTAAATACTCAGCCCAGAAAATTGTGCTATCTCATACTATTAAGGTTGCCTGGTAGAAATTGCTACTCAGCAATAAGGCCGCCTACATGTACCTACACTTTCGTTCTTTTTTGTGAATTTACTGATTCTATTATTTCTAGTCTTCTTCTTCTTTTCGAGTCGACAGCAAACTCAGACAGTCTCGGCCCAGAAACCAGCCACACGATCCGCGTTATTTCTAAGGTACGGGCGCCAAAGATGGCCCACTTAAATTTATAGATATTTTGTTTCCCAAATAAATATACAAGGACAAATCCTTGTAAAATCTTACAGTTAAGTAAAGTAAAGAAAAAACATAATGGAAATTATAATATATTTATTTGGGAAACAAAATATCTAAAAATTTAAGTGGGCCATCTTTGGCGCCCGTACCTTAGTGTATAATAAAGTATATGTATTCTATTCTATCTACCTAGTGATTGTATCAATAGCTAAGTATATTTTCAAGTTTAATTGCACAAGCCTATATAGTAGTGGTTTCTTTATTACATTTTAACGTTATACCACGTTATACGCAACTTAAGGTGCTACGTACCAGAATGTCGAAATACTATACCTACGCGCCGCAGGATCGAGTTTAAAGAAAGCCAATCCAGGTACCTGGTTTTGCAATTGGTAACTGTCCCCAATATTACACATCCAATTTGAGAATTCTTAAATATTTTAATGACACTCTCAAAATATTCTTCAAAACATGTGTATTCCACGAAGTACATGTCAATTATACCATTCAAAATTGAAAATTATTTTGTTAATTACAGACATTATAGACTCCCTTAGAACTTACCCAACAAGCAAAAATCGGTTTCATAAGAATCCTGGAACCAATTTTTTGTATACTTATAACGAATTTATAAGCGCTTACTAGCCCGGAAAAGGGCCCACTTTATAAGCGTATTCTGCCTTGTAACACCCTGATAGTACTCTCGTCGAATTCGACTTACGACCAATACAGCCGTGTAATGGCATTGTGTGAAACTGTATACACCAACAAAATCAATTATAAGTGTCTTACAGAGCTAATCTGGATTATTACTCACTCCACAATTCTACTAAAAGTTATAACTCATTCGGTCATTCATTCATTTGCTTTCCAAAATAAACGGAGTTTTGTGCGTCGGTGAAATAAATAAAATACAAATATTTGAAGAACAGGAGGAGAGAACTAAGGTACCTACGTGTATTCTATTTTTTATTTCATTTTCTTAGACTGATCGTTATTTAATGTTGTTGATCTTAAACGCATGGGGACCTCATATTTCCTGTGCAACATTTCAAGTTTTAGGTCAAAATTTTAAAGCCCCCCTTAAAATGAGCATTTTTATATTTTTATTTATTTTATTTTAAATAGTCACTGTTGAGTTTAATCTCCATTTTATAGGCTAGCATTTTGAAGTACGTTACTACACCATTATCAGGGTACTCAGTTCTATAACGTCACGCGCAAAACTACAATCAAAATGGCTGATCCAGCGTCATACACGAGAACTTTTTCGGCTCATAACACCTTATTCCAAAGGTAAGTAAACTTATAATAGCTTTGACAACTATTTTATAAGTTTATTGGACTATAAAAGTGTATGGCAAGTAGCGTAATAGGAAAAAGTAGTATCTTTGAAAGCATTTATAGGATCGCATAGATCTAGAGCCACTTTATACTTACAAAATGCCTTTATGAAACTCTTTTACTAATAATGGACTCAAGTATCGTACTTTTAAGCGCTTATAAGTGCTACTTATAACAATGATCAATCTCAAGTCTAGTTGCTCCTATTTGAAGCTTTTATAAGTGAGTTTAGCTTATAGTGGCTATCAAACATGACCTTATAAGCGCTTATAAGGTTAAATATAAGAGTAATTGCGATCAAAAACTAAGTAGCATTTTCTGGAACACATAGAAGAGTAGTTGGAAACGCCAGAATCATTATAAGAGTCTTATAAGTGTCATACACTTATAAAGTGTGTATTCTGAGGCTAATTTTCTTGTTGGGTAATGACGTCATTTCAGAAGTTAAAAAGCTTTGCTCAATCCAAGACCGGCTCTCGTCACAAACTAATGTACAAGCTATTTGGTATTCTGTGGTACAAGTCTAAGCAATGCAAAATAGATCAAACAATCTAAAAGAGGCGATGCGATATTATTTTAACAGTGAATTCGAAATATTGACATTCCTTTTAATATAAAATGTTGGAAATTATTTGCTCAGTCATTGTTGGTACACTAAGTTAATGACAAAGTTGACTGTCCTACCTTAACCATAATGTTGTTAACCTCTCGAAGGTATTTTGATCACTAAATACTTGAAAATATTAATAAATACCAAAAAATCTAGGCATACAGGAAAATTTAAAATTACTCGTCGTTTGTTGTATGTCCCATGGATTGATTTTCGACTTGTTGAATGAGTCAGAGTAATTTGTATGTACAGTAGCCAGCATATGCGGCAGGACATGTTAACCTTGAGGGCTCGCCCGTATTCCGTACCGGTAAGGGTGAATTTCGTAATACGAATGTCTAACCGCATATGCGGGCTTCTGTACGGGCTATCCAAAATACTTTTATTTTCAGTTATCAACCTGTACAGTAACCAGCACTTGCGGCTGGGCATGTTGACCTTGAGAGCGCGTGTACTCCGTAGCGGTAGGGGTGAATTTCGTAGTGCGATTTTCCAACCGTATGTGCTGGCTTCTGTACATCGCTACATTTAACTACAGTCTAAACTTTAGACTCTAAACAGTCTACTGCCAGGATGAGGCCTCTTACGTATTGCTTTAATTCCCACGCTTGGCTGGCGAGTTGAGAATCGCAGTTGTTGTTGATTATACAAGTGTCGCCTCTTACAGCACCCACAAGAAGAGTAAAGTTGGTCCAATTGTAATCTGGTAGAACCATACGTTACTACATTACTTACTGTCTTTAAATTAGTAAGACTCCTTCGCAACTGGAATCCACTTTCTTGACCTACCAACTAGCAAAGTAGTCCAATAATTTGAGATTTTATCATTAAAAGGCTGTGTAAACATGTTATTAAGGTTTTAGCTGTGATGGCATGTTGTATAAAAGCGTTCGACGACATTCATTGGTTCTATAAGCTTATAGAGCAATATTGAACTATAAATAAATGATGTAAACGTCAACTACGCCATATTATACAACCGTTATAGTTTGGTACATTACAAAGCGCTAGTGTAGCTATTACAGAAAAATATTGCACTATAAGAGTGTTAACAAATGTCTTTATTGATTTGATTTGAGCAATAAATGTAACAAACGAACTGCTATAATCCTTTCGCATTAGCAATGATGAACACTCCACTATAACGCGACTTTGTCGTATTGTTGATATAAGAACATTACTACAGTACTTAGTGTATTAGTAGTTAAAAAAACTGTACAATAGAGTGATTTTGTGATGTAACCTAGTTCCATATTTATCATTATACAATGTTAATGTCCTATATTGGTTTTTATATGCTTTTTATAGTTCTACAGATAAGAATATCACACAAACACTGTTTTAGAGCGGAATTGATTTGTAATAACTTTTTAGTTTCTGTAATAATACTTGGTATTATGATAATGTTCAGATTTCTTTAATAATACAAAAACATTACATAAAAGTAGAGAAATGTGACTGTTAAACGACAAATTGTATTCTGAAAAAGCGTTTCTTTTCTCACTTTTAAGACAATGTTCAGACATTTTCTATTCACCGTTCTTTCGACAGTGCACGTCGATGCCATGGTGTATGCAAGTACAATAAGGGTCCTTTAAATCCCGAAGTCAATTTTATTTAAATATTTTTTAGTGAAAACTCCATTATTCAAGGGGGCACTTAAAATTTACTTTAAACCTACTCATATTTTATCAGTAAAATTGCAGTCGCATGCCATTTCCACACTCTAACGTCAAAAATTACAGTAACAAAATATTTTTTTCACACGCAAATATAACACATTACACATTGCATGGATGCTTTTAAAAATATTTTAATTATTTTTACATTCTGCACGATTACAAATGATAAAACATTGAATGGTGAGTGAATAATGTAAGGTAAAGGAAACTTCAACTCTAGTATGGCATGAAAAAGTATTATAAAAGTTTCTTCTTAACCATTATTTCGTTACCTTGTAATTCGATTCACTGTTACATGATCTGTATAGGACTGATTTGTCGTGTGTAACACTACAATTGTTTCGTTTTAGTACTGAACAGGTATGTAAATGCGCCACTTTCGAATAAAGGATTCCTTCATAGGTCTTTTATGAAACCAAAAAAGTGTTTTACAAAACGTTCTATGAACTTTTAAATGACTAGTTTTTGCTGCTTGTTCTATACTATAAAGATCTGCTGCAAGTGATAACGGGTAAATTTATGTACTTACCATATATTGCAAGTATTCAAGTTGATGATATTGTTTTCAGAGGACAAGGACTTGTACGTGCCTCTGGAGAATGACGCATGGCTGATCCGGTTCTTGCGACCCTGCAAATTCTATCCGGAGAGTGCCTATGACTTGGTAAGTCAACTTGATTTTCAGATTCTTTGGTTTTTATTACTGCTGACCTTTGACAAGCACTATTAAAATCAGATATCAACGCACAACTTTCTGACTTTGGCTGAAGAAATGCCCAAAATATCCTTAATTAAAATAGTTATATGCAAAAATACAACTATATTGGAGTGACGAATCCATAATATATTGAAAAATAAACTTATCTCGCTTTTACGTAGACCATTAGTAAATTTTTTACAATAAAAGAAGGATTAAAAGATAGGTGAAGAAAAAAAACATATTATTATTTATTATATAATGCACGGCGCAGGAGGCTTAATTATGTTGAAAATCTGACATTTGGCGACTAATCTAATAGATTTGCGTTGTAATATTAATATGATAACTACAGCCTTTTATGAATTATTACAATCTGAACTTTTTTATCTATCAAATTACATGCTTTCAGTCTGCATATTACCTACGTCGCTTCGTCGTGTAATCATTTTGCTTGACTGATCAATTGTACAGAAAGCAAATCGAATTAGAAAATGCTACGCGATTTGGTTCCGTAAACATAGGACAGAACGGTGCAGAGTCCAAAGTATCTAATTTGTTCCTATTGTAACATATGAACTGATCCGGCTTGTGTACAAGGTTTCTATAAACGCAAGAAACAAAAAACTGTTTCTTACTAAATAATACTCTATTCGTGTTGGGTTTTATAGTAATAACGTGACTACTTAAGGTAGCCTTGACTTGTGAGATGATTTGGCAATTTACTGATACAAAACTACATATTCTAAAATAACAACTGCGGTTTTATAATAACCAAGGAATCATCACCAGTATATATCAATAAGTACTGCCGTACAAGTACTTATAACATCCTTGATAACTAATGAATAAGTGGATAATTAGGGCTTAAAACTGTTGGGGATAATCACATACTCTTTCGTTTAGTCTTATTTGGAATTGCTTTTTGATTACTTTGAAAAGACATTCTATGTCATAATATTTTTATTTTTATTTCAGTTCTAATCTAATTTTGTAACCGAAAGCATCAAAAAATGTTTGAACCAAAATAATAGTTCTCGTACGTTCATTACTGTTGTTTTTACTGAGAGATAGGCCAGTGGTGTTTTTTTTTTTCAGGCCTCAGAAAAAACTCAAACTGTTACAATTCATGAACTATTCTGCCCCAACGGCCAGTAGTCAAAAGTAATAAACTTAAGTAACTTTTCCATAGACGACCGTCACTTTTGAACAGCCAACCATAGACCACCATGGACCATAGTCCTTGGTATTTATTTGACGTCTAACAATGATTTTGTAAAATCTTACTTCGAATAAAAACCTTTTGATTTTGTTACTTTCATTATTGCTGCAGATCAAAAGGTACTACGCGTTTAAAGTAAAACACCACAAGCACTATGACGGTCTGATGCCGAGCAAGGAGCAGAATGTGTTCAATCAGAACATCCTCACAGTGCTGCCGACGCGGGACCAGCTCGGAAGGAGGATCCTCGTCTTGGAACTTGGCAGTAAGTATAGAAATCTTTCACGAGGATCATCATCATTATCATTTTAGAAGTTCACAGCTAGACAAAGGCCTCCCCCAAAGATCTTCACCACGATCGGTCCTGCGCTGCCCACATCTAGCGGTTACCCGCGACATTCACCAGATCGTCGGTCCACCTTGTGGGGGACCAGCCCACGCTACGTCTTCCGGCGCGCGGTCGTCATTCAAGAACCTTTTTGCCCCAGCAGCGCATCGGCCGTCGGTTATACGCGCAATGTGCCCTGCCCACTTTGTTCGGCGATTCTGGCCATGTCAGAGAGCGATGGAGAGGGCTATGCTTGGAGTTTTCTTGCATGATCAAATCAGGAATGATGAGATTCGCAGGGGAACCAGAGTCACCGACACGAGAAGCAGTTGAGAATTAACTGACTGAGTGTGAAAGAACAGTCGGATAGACTGACATACGATTGTATTTTTAAGCTGAGACGAAGACGGTACGCTAGCTCAGTCAATCAAAGGTTGCCTGGTAGAAATTGTTATCAAGGCAAGGCATGATGTTGGCATGCATCAATTTGCTTTATAATTAATGTTCGTAATAGTTTCCTTGCGTGCTTTGAAGTATATTCAATTTGACATATTTTAGAACGGTTTAGTTTGATGTGAGAGACTAATATGTTTATGCAGTTGAATACATTTTAATCTTAAGATGCCAGGAGAACATGACCTAGCCATAAGCTCGTGTCATGAATAACAGAAACCGCAGTATATTGCAAAGTTACAAATATTTTGAGTTAAATTTCCAAGAACCACTATAGCACACACGGCAAGATTGCATCTAAATTAGTATTATTAATCTCTACATAATTAAGGGGAAAAATCACATCTGTCACTGATGTCGTGGGCAGTTTGTGTAACTAACTATATTTCTTAATTTGTCATTTAAATTACTTACAGTACATTACTCTAAAATTATACTCTTTTTTATTACATTCATAATAAAATATGCCTACTCGTATCTACAAATATGACTGTTTTTACCTTGTTTTTTGTAGGTACATTTTAATATCTTAATAATTGCCGTAACCTCGAAATTTTATAACGGATATTAAATTGGTATTTACACCTTGAACCTCACTAAAGCGGAAAATGTTCATTAGACAAAATTAGACTGTATGCAAACAATACCTGTCGCTTTTATGAAATTGCTATCGCATCGGCTCAACTACAATGATATAGAATTAAAACCTAATGTAATGTACTTTTTCATGTTTAGTACATCTGCGTGACGTCAAGTCACGGGTAATTTAATATTCGCAACAAAATACTACGCAATTATTCGTAAAAAATTGCGACCTGTATAGATCGTATATGAGCTAAGATATTTTTGCCAAAATAGTTTTGAAACCACTCGACTTTACTAATTTCATAGCACGTTTTTGTAACTTTGTTTTACATAATATGTATGTATAGTACATTATAAACATAATGTATATGTACATTAAATATGTATAATACATTATGTCTAGGTTTAACTAAATATTAGTAAAATCACGAATATTAATAAAAAGCATCCTTCATAAGCGACGCTCATTTTCTTTATATCGAAGTAGTGGATTCGGATCAACTAACTCGTGTGACTTTGTAAAACTTATTCCAAGCTGAATCACCAGATTTTCCAAAAGCCAGAAGGCGGTGTTCGAAAGGCACCTTCAATCTTTTCCTGCCCGTTATATGAGCGGAATTCTAGTTTTAGCAAATTTTATAGACATTTGATCTGACATGAATCATTACATACTATAAAACAAATTATCTTTCCGTAAGTATGTCCCTATGTATGAAGAATTTGGCTCATGTAACGGGCAGGAAAAGATTGAAGGTGCCTTTCGAACACGGCCTTCTTGCTTTTGGAAAATCTGATGATTCAGTTTGCAATATTATAAGGAAAGTTTTACAAAGTCACCCGAGTTAAGAGTTGATTCGAATCCACTACTTTCAAAACGTGAAATTAGTAAAGTCGAGCTTGGATCTACTACTCAACAGATTTTGATGCGGTTTTTTTAAATATATATAGATAGGTAGTGATTTAAGAGGAAGGTTTCTTAATACATGCTATGCTTATGGTTCATTCCGTGCGAAGTCGGGGCGGGTCAGTCTATATATAAATTCATTTTGAAATCTACGATGCCGGTCGTTGACTTTGTGGTCATTCAAAGCAGTCTCTGAGACCGAGTGGTAAGACACTTATTGCAAACGCTTTTTCTCAACTGGGGAGCTGACTACTGTGGTAAACTATACATCCTTTACCGAGCTGTCAAAATACCATGGGAAACAGATGGGAAAAATAGTTTGGATGATGGAAGTATGGATGGAACTTTACTATGTAGCTTATAAGTCAGAATAACACAAAGGCTACCATTTACCGCTTGAAAATCCCTCATTCCTATGAGAAAAACTGTTACGGAAAGCTAGTAGGTACATAATAAAAGTAATGTTTGTTTCTGCCACAGAGAAGTGGAAGACCAGCAAGTGTTCCCTGGACGAGGTGTTCAAGGGCTGCGTGTTGTTCCTGGAGGCCGCCATGCTGGAGCCGGAGTCCCAGATCTGCGGCGCGGTGGTGGTCTTCGACATGGACGGCCTCTCCATGCAGCAGGTCTGGCAGTTCACGCCGCCCTTCGCCAAGAGAATCGTCGACTGGCTGCAGGTAATTGAAGACTTCAGTGCGAGGTTCTAGGTTACCTTCAGGGGTACTATTATTATATTCTGTGCTTTAGGTCTAATTAGTATCAATCCGATCACAAGGTATATATATAGCTGGAAACAGTATATACCTTGTGATTAATTGCGATTGGTACTAATTAGACCTAGTGCCTGAAGGCTTTAGATGAGCAAGAAATGAAAGAAGAAACTAATGAGATATAATTTTCACGATGTCTTGAAATGGGACCTATTTAATGCCTTTAAACTAAATATTGCTGATCACCCTTAATAATAATTTCTAACTTCTGTTCCAACGCAACTTTAATTTAACTTTAATTTATTTATTAGGGTAAGTATACACAGTTTAAGTTAAATTTACTTCTTAGCGTTTGATGGCAAGACTATCGCTCTTATTTTAACACTGTACACCTACCACAACAACAAACACAACACAAAGAAACACAGCTTAAACAACTAGGTGCGCGTGAGGCTCATTACTTTCTCTCACATTTCTAGTGTTACATTTATTTTCTACTTTTTCTTTATACTCGTCCCTGTGTGTTCTTCCCCTATCAAATAATACAGTTTTTTATCTATAGGCAATATCTTCCAAATGGAGATTTTTTTTTCGTAATCTTTATTACTATTAGTGGTAATTTGACTATTAAAATAACTGGAGCGCATGGCCGGTCTGTTTTGCGGATTACACGCAATTGGCCATTAATGTGTGGTTTGGCCTTTTGCGTTTTTGGTTAGGTGCATCGATAGGTTACAGACTTTTTTTATTATTGTAATTTATAAGAAGTGTAGGGGTTGAACAAAATTTTAATATTGAGGCAGTTTTACAAAACTATTTGCCTCAATATATTATTTCTGACGGAAAGATAACAACGAGTTTCTGAAGTAACATTCTTAATTTCCAGGAAAGCATCCCTCTCCGGATCAAAGGGCTGTACATCGTGAACCAGCCGTACATCTTCAACATGGTATTCCAGCTGTTCAAACCGTTCCTCCAGGAGAAGCTTCGCAACCGCATCATCTTCATCGGCAGCGACCGCGACCTGCTGCACAAATACATCAGCCCCAAGTGTCTGCCGGAGAGCTACGGGGGTACGCTCACCATACCGCCGGTGACTGGGAACCAGTGGCTGGAACTACTGCTCATGTGCGACCAGGAGTTCGCTGGTAAGCCACATATCTATATCTATACTAATGTTATAAAGAGGAAAGGTTTGATTGTTTGTTTGTTTGCATCGAATAAGCTCCAAAACTACTGAACCGATTTCAAAAATTCTTTCACTGTTGAGAAGCTACATGATCCCTGAGTAACATAGGCTATAATTTATTTATTTTTAAATCTGGGATTCTTACTAAAACTTCAATAATGTAACCCAAGGTGTAAAAAAATACCTAAAATATTCCTAATAATTGAATAGGCTCCGAAACTACTGAACCGATTTTGGTGAAACTTGGCACAAAGATAGAATAGACCTTGGGAAAGACCATAGGTTAACTTTTACCGCGGGAAAATTACTCATTCCCACGGGAAAAACTATTTACACGAGTGGAGCCGCGGCGGGAAGCTAGTCCTTATATAATCCATTTCACAATCCCGTGGTCAAGTTGTCAAAAGTTCGTACGTTACGGAGGTTCCGGGTTCAAATCCCGGTGAAGATCCGTCGAACAAATATAACTTTGTGAGACTTTCCCAGTTTGGTTAGGACATTGCAGGCTGAATCACCTGATTGTCTGAAAAGAAAGATGATTCCGTGCTTAGGAAGGCTCGTAAAGCCGTTGGTCCCGGCTACTATCTACGGATGTAGTCGTTATTGGAGCCATGTTGGAAGCCTAAGGCGGCTCAACAATTCCGACACCAGGGTTTGTGAGGTAGGTTAACCTCGAAACCCACTCGATAAGAAGAAGATCCATTTATTTAAAAAGTATATCAGCCCCAAGTACCTGTCAAAGAGCTACGGGAGCACTCTTTTTTTTGCTATCCTCCAAATTCCTCTTTTGCTCTAATTTATTAATATTTTGTTTCAGCTATCAACTCGTATGGATACAGGTCGAAACTTGACTGCAAATGATTAGAAGATCTCTTACAAATACAAATAATATCATAGTATCTTAATCATATTATGTGATATTCTACTGTAAGTAAGTCATATCGGGAAATCAAAGTAAAGCGCTCAACGTAAGTAAGTAGTTTGGGTACAAAGTAAAATTATTAGGCGTGAGCTTTGGAATTATAGAAAGCTCACAATTTTTTAGGTTCCTTATTTTTATAACATTCCAATTTGAGTCTTAATACCGGTACTTCTGCCTTATCTTACCGGTATTTTAATGACCAATATTTCGATGTAGCATTAATTATATTATTTATCTTTTAGGGAATACTTATTTGCCATAATAAGTTACATGCCATAGGCGTTACAAAATATAGAATATTGCCCTTTATTGTAATAAGTGTTCCAATTTCATTTTATTTACGGTTTTTTTTATTAAACTTAATCTGCTTTTTATACATTTTAAAATTAATAAAGTACATGCATTTTGTGATAAAATAGTTTTATAACAATGTAAAAGAGGTAAGCTATGAAAAATAGAGTTAGAAAGAAAATATTTTTTGTAAAACACCATGACAGACTTGGTCATTGTACTACATGCACAATTCTCGATATTTTATTATCATATACAATACAATAATACTTAGAAATAATAAACAGAAGAGCTGAAAAATATTTGCGAACTTTACTAAGGATTGTGGCATCTGTAGTCTGTAGGCTGTGAATTATTAGGAAAATATATTTTCTTCCTCCTTGTAGTAACTGAGGCATCTTTTAATTCACACAAATATATGATAACGTAATAAGTTAGTTTAATTTACCAACACAGTCATTTAAACATTTCTGTATAAATTCTACCCAATAGTCAGAGAGCATTTTTGACAAAGAGCTCCTAATTCGATATTTATAGTGTTTCTTGTTAGGTAATCTTTATATTTGTGTTATATGTAGATAGATAAGATTTGGAAACTTGTTTTAAAATATATAAATCGTACATCACTTAAAGTAACTGGATTACTATACTACACAAAATGTAGCTACGACTATATATTCGAATCTCAAAATCATGTCATATTTGGTACTACTTTTAAGGTCTTGAATATGAAAAGTAAAATTATTTTTACATAATAATAAAATAAGTTTTATAAGATCACTTAGTTTTATTTATTAGATACTTAATTTGTACTTTTATATGTACTTAATATTAACCCCCTGTTCCCGATTGTAACCTGTACAACAGAGTCGAATAATTTATGCTAAAATTTATATATTAACCTAGTAGATGTCATTTTGGCTCTCTTAAAATGTGACGCTTTTTCTCCAAATCGATCATTTGTTGTTGTTGTTTTTGACGTACCCATACGAATTCGCCACTGAAAAGTAAAATGAATAGCAAGATTAATTGTTGTATTTTTATACGGAATCCGCACGAAATCGGGAAAAGCCGTTCAGGCGAGACTCGTTCCTGGTACGGCCCACAAGCGAGCGTCCCAAATGGGCCGCCGTAGGAAGAATCTCAATTTTTATATTATTTTCGTTCCGTCTACGGCCCACTTCATTTTTTATTACGTTTATCTATCAAAGTAACATCAGCATAAAAAGTAAAATCATTCTTCAGTTTTATTATAGTATTGATTATTACTCACACTTAAAGTCATCCTCATAATGATGCAGCATATTCCACAGCACGTCTCCAGGTATCTCGGGCTCTGGCAGGCTCCCCCCGTGCCTGGCTCTGAGCGCTTCGGGGTCGATATGGGCCAATAGCGACGCGCGGTCTGAGCCGTGGAAGTATATGCGTTTGCGCAGCTTCTCGCGCAAGAACGGCTTGAAGATCGCGAACAGCATGTTGAAGATGTACGGCTGGCTCACTATGTGCACAGCCTTCATGCGAATCGGGATGCAATCCTGGAATTTGAAAAAGAAAAAAATGCTCAATGATTTTCATTTTTCGCTTCGATTAAAATGATATAGTAGATATACGCTAACAGACGCCATCTGTTGAAAAAGCAATAAAGTTTTGGAAAAGAAGTGACTTTATTTATACAGATTTTGATTGAAATTAAAGTAGATAAGGCGATACAATAAACAGTCCTAAAATGAATCCACGAAATGTATATTCGCTTATCATTCTCGAACCACACCGAATTGAATATTCTTTTTGTTTAGTTTGTTATTGCCAGGATGGTTTGTATAAACAACAAAAGGTAACAACGTGAGCGAAGCTGCAATGCCAATAGCTAGTAAATATACCATTAATATACACATCGCCTTTAATTTCCGGGATAAAATCTGTAAGTATCATCAAATTATCTCATCGGCGTCACACAAAGACATTAGAACATAGACATAATTTATAGCGATTAGAAGTAATAAAGGTAATTAAGGTATCTACTCGTATGTAATCAATCAACAACAACTGCGATCCCCAAATATTGTAGCTAAAAGTGGGCTTGTTTATGTGGATTTGCTTGTTGTTTATTATAACATGTAAACAGTCGAATAACCTCACACTGAACTTTCTCTTACAACACACTTTATCCTAAAGTTGCTGCAATTTATCACAACACAAACCTTTTACGTAAAGAAAGTTTATGATGTAAGATAAAGAAGTAGGTACACTTTCTTTTTCTCTAGTTTTAGATACCGTTAAGTACATACATTAATGTATTCTAGCCAAATAAAGAAAAACTTACGGATTTTCGAACAAAAGACATAAACGCGCGCACCTTCTAATGATCATCATCCTACTAATATTATGAATGCGAAAGTTTGTGAGGATGGATGTATGGATGTTTGGTATGTTTGTTACTCTTTCACGCAAAAACTGTTGAATGGATTTTAATGAAACTTTACGGCAATTTAGCATAAACATCAGAATAATACATAGGCTATAAATTATAAAGATATTGTGTAAATTGACCAAAATATATCACGATATGTAATAGATTCATTTTACAATGTTTATTATTGTTATGACGAAGGGAAGAAAGGAGTCCAATAAGAAAAGTTTTTTACCGCGAGCGGAGCTGCAGGGCGGAAAGCTAGTTAATTTATAAATAAACACAGGACGAGACTAAGTACATGAGTTTAGAACCAATTCTTGTTTTACAGGTCAATAATATTTGTAGGTATTGTTGGGTATTTTTCTTATCATAAAAATTGCTTCATATAACTTATATCGAATAAATATTATTGATGAGAAGTAGGTATGTCCACAAAATGCCAGTTCGTTTTTTTAATTATACCTATTTCAATAAATATTAAAGCCCTGGTACTGATATGAAGCCACCGCATTCGGTTGGACATTTGCACTACGAAATTATTCTCTACCGCTACGGAATACATGCGCTCCCAAGGTCAACATGCCCAGCCGCATGTGCTGCCTACTGTACATTAGAACCAAGTGTTTTGATCCAACCCATAGACATGTTTATGCGTATCATGAATGTATCTCGTCCTTCGTTGGAAGCAGGCGGTGCGCGCGCGCATGGTCCGCTCACCGAGTGCGACACACGCATTATTATGGCCGCTTACTTTTGCCGTGTCGCAACCATTGCTGAGCCTAACATGGTTGGTACAAGAAGGATAATTAGCGAGGTTTTAGACAAGGTTAAGTCTTTGTTACGATTGTATCAATTGAATCCTTTCTTGAGATCATCGATAACCCAATAGGACGCTGCTGGGGTAACTATAGAAATTACGAAAAATCGCGCGTTGGTTAAAATTTTATCTTGTGTTCCAGTCCAGGTAGCTATCTAATTTATTAAGTAAATACGTTTCGTTCAGCACAGTAAAGGAGTTTTTTTATGCTTTTTATTTGCAATGCAAAAACATTATACTATATTTTTGTCTAGTTTTCTGCGAAGCAAAATGAAAAAGCACTATACGATTTTTTTCTTCATTTCTGTATCACCCGTCCATACAACTAGATCTACACGTCTATTTATAAACAATACCAATCAAGCAAGACAGACGTATTTTAAACATATATTTTCAGCATCTTATAAGCTAATTTGCGTGTTTGTTCTTCACAACTTACTCGTATACCCGCCCTGTCTTCAAATTAGTTCATTTTCTCTCCCGTTAATAACATCATTTATAATTTATATAGATTCTTTATTGTACACAAAAGCAAAATTATACAATTCATATAAGCGGAAGTATACAAGGGCGAGCTTATCTCTGAATGGAGATCTCTTCCAGCCAACCCGTAGCAAATGTGAGAAAACTATACAGACATTGAAACTATTGACAATGAAGTCAAAGAGTTCAAAGATATTTTTTTATATCTTATGGAATTTTGGATATTTACATCACTTTAATCTTATATTATCTTTTCTGGAGAGTTCAAAAATTCTAATTGTAAATTAGTCTTCTCGCAGCGTCTTACCTGAATCCAGTCGACCACCATCTTGGCGAAGGAGGGCGTGAACTGCATGATGTGTGAGAAGGAGAGCCCCTTCATGTCCAGGATGGTGATGACGCCGCAGACCTGGGTCCTGGGCTCCACCATCGCTGACTCCAGGCCTAGCTGCACTCCTCGGAATACCTCTGATAAGGGCACCTCGCGGGGGTTCCAGCGCTCTGGAATTATTGAGGAAGTGTCCTAAAAAAATCTAATTAGTCCGTCAGTTAGATTACTAAAAAATAATGTAGGTACACGTATTTTTTTTTTCGTCTGGCAAATGAAAAATGCCGACGATACAGCACTTTGAAATTTCCAGTAACGACACGCCGCCATACAAATTGTACGAAACAAGTGACGTCATAGTACCCTTCTCATACATTTTGATTCGGTAAATCTTCGTCAAATTGAAAAAAAAAAAAAATGTTAAATTTTTTTCGATAATCTAACAAAGGGATTAATTAGAATCGATTACTTTTTTCCGAGGACACTTTCTAATCTAACAAAGGGATTAATTAGAATCGATTACTTTTTTCCGAGGACACTTTCGCCTCGGCTTCGCACAGGAATATGATTATTGTGGGTTATCCCTAAGTATATTATGCATGTATTATACATATAAAACCTTCCTCGTGAATCATAATATCTATTAAAAGAACCGCATCAAAATCCGTTGCGCAGTTTTAAAGATTTAAGCATACGTAGTATATAGGGACAGAGAAAGCGACTTTGTTTTGTACTATGTAGTAATTTACAGTGCGACATAAAAGAGTAGAAATTAAAAAGTAGCAACACTGTAGAGTCGTCCCTTTCCAACTAACTAATCATGAAAATGAGGCGACACCATAATATTGCTACTTTTTAATTTCTACTCCGTATGGCAAAATAACTGGACAGTTCATGACTATAACAACATTGTATTTAATCTTAAATCTCTCCATGCCAACTACACTTTTACTAGATAGGTACTTTAAATAGGACCAACTTATTTAGTAGGTGTCGTGTTTAAATAACATCAAGTGTACACATCCAAGGAATAAGTTGCAGAATTCAATGACAGTACCAACGACTATATTGATGATTCCTTTCTTATCGTGCAACTTTATATCGACGATTGATCTCACAAATCTCATACCTTTCGTAGTCATATCTCGATCTGCTTGCGATACTTATCAAATCGATCGAGCTCTAGCTATGGCTACATCAAATAAGAACAATTAAGCAAACGAAATTTATAACAGGTCTTAAGTCGACTAATAATTAACTAGACGAGATAATACGAATAAAGTGAATAGGAACGATGCTGCTTGTTAGCCCGACCTATTTAGTGGACGTTGCACTGCAGACAAAGTAATAATTGAAAGACTCTTCGTAGGTCAATTGAGACTTGGGAGAGAATATTGAAAGAGATATCTGCATTGCTAATATCTTATAATGACGTCACAGTGTTTGCATATATTTATCTGCCCATACAAGCTATAGATCCATTCGACCAATGGATTGCGCTTAGCCGGGTATCAAGTTTTTCCTAGTAAAAAAAAAGGTATGAGATTCAAGATGGGGACATGTGGAGAGTACTCGTCTTTGAAAAGTTATCGACTTTTTTGTTTATCACACCATTTTCTTCAAAAGCTTTATTGCAGCATGCTCTTCGGTGTGTCATCTGCCCATAATATACCTATCCCTCCCCACCGAGAACACAGATGTTCCTCTATAGATATACCAGGTAAGAAGCGAGGAAATATACATACTATTTATATTTTGTTATTTTGTCAATATGGTTTCAAGTAAAACTAATTCTCTTTAATAAACTTACAAAAGCTGAAAAGTCGAAACTACTTTTCTAATTCTCTAACCGACCGACCCTGCAGAGGCGAGAGTTGAGCTTTGGCAGAATAGTGTCTCCCTACCTAACCCATTTGTCCTGATGGCTGAAAATTCCCCACCTCCCCCCTTGTTATTAACAGCTATGGCCTATCTGGAAATTCCTCAACAGACTCCGGACCCAGGTGGGTCGGACTAGCGATAACTTGTACCGACGGGGATTCATAGGGGATTCCAACTTGGTGTGAAGGTGAGGTATGAGTCCCTAGAAAATGGATCATCTCATTAGCTGCCCTTCTTGTCCTGTCGCCTGCACGCGAGAGGACTTGATGAAGGCTACTGACGACGCTATTCAAGTGGCTGGTTTCTGGGCCGAGACTGTTTGCCGTTGACTCGATAAGAAGAAGATAAACTTACCCCCAGACTCCACCAGCATGATGCGACGCCCGTGCTGGTCTCGCGGCGCCAGGATTGACACTATGGAGTGATCAAAGGCGGACTTGACGGCCATAGGCATCAGCTCGTGGCAGTAGTCCGCATGAGACAACCTGAACTTGTAGTATGCTTGCATCTGTAGCAAGTAATAAACTTAACATAAGCTCTTCTTCAAAAACAGACTTTTTGAAGATTATTTTCAGTGGAGTCTAATAGTTTTCCGTCTTTTGTTTGACTTTCTGATACGAAACATCTTAGCTTTGTTTGACATTGTACCTACTAATCTTTACTAATATTATAAACGCGAAAGTTTGTGAGGATGAATGTATGTAATATGTATGTATGGATGGATGAATGTTGTTTACTCTTTAATGCAAAAACTACCAAATGGATTTTAATGAAACTTTACAATAAGTTACTTACAATAGGTTACTTTTTACCGCGGGAAAATACCTAATTCCCATAGGAAAAACGGTTAACTCGAGCGGAACCGCGGGGCGGAAAGCTAGTAGACCATATACATAAAAATGTTCTTCTTGGTCGTTCTCTCTTTTTCTTTCCTTCTACCTTTTTTATTCTCATAATCCACCTTATTGTTATTGCTTTCAAAATTTAGCATTACGTTGCATTACGTAAGGAATACTCTACGAATTGTTTTAGCTTAAGCGACAAGCGGAGTTCAGGGTTGGCATGAATAAAACAAGTTGTTTCAAAACACGAGTTAAAATACGGGTATGTTATAAAACAGTTTGAAATATTACTTTGTTTTTTATTAATTGTTTAAATTCACAGTTTAAATCATGTTTTAAACTATGTTTAAAAGAAGAAGAACAATGTTTAAAACAATAAGAAAAACATAGTGTTTAAAACTTTTTGTAATATTTTTATGCAAATAAATGGGAGTAAATTAAATCAATATAAATGACCAAGCAACCAGAGTATAACAAGGCAAAACCACTACCTCCAGCCATCAAAATAAGTAGTTACTATCTAATGGTATTTTCCACTATTACTTTAACATACACGAAAGCAAACCAGTTAGATACTATCTTAAACTGGTTCATGTTCAATTAACTAGATGTACTAAAACGAACGAACAAATGTTAGTAAAGCTTTTACAGAGTTTACATTTAAGGGGCCTACAGGGGCTAAGTGGCGCCCCCAACAATTGCAAAAAGTGGCCGTTTTCCGCAATTGTTCTAATCTTTAACTACTTACTAGCGAGCGAGATATAATAAATAAAGTTAATGACTTTTAAATATCCTACAGAACACCGTCTAGTTCCTCACCGTTTTAGATTTTGAAATATTGATTATTTTTAGAGTTATTATTTTTTAAAGGGTGGGGGCGCTACTTAGCTCTTGTAAGCCCCTTAAAAAACAACATTATAATATCAGTGAAAACGGCGTAAAGTTGTAAAAAAATTAAACTTTGCCTCTTATTTGTCTGATAACCATACCGGCTTATATGGTTTTGCCTAGTTTGAGGTCAATCAGGCATGTCTAAGATGTATCTACTTAGGCATACCTACCTGCTTAATGTTAAGTTGCAAAATATAGTAAGTATGCGTATATTACTATTGTTGTGTTTGAATCAATGTCTTCTATGTACAAATTATGTTATTATTTACTATGTTAATTACTAATTAGTATAGGTATAGTGATTTTCTCGTTGCTCGGCTATAAAATGAGACGTTTGATTTCGTAGTCAAGAAAAAATCTATGGTCTGAATTATGATTCCCCTTAATTATTTACTTAAAATAAAAACCGATGAAAATTTAACACTAAATCGAAATCCATTTCATATTTACCGAATTTAGTAACAAAATATGCAAACTTACTCTCTTGAAAGCACTTTCTGCATAAAACTTGCAAGGCCGCAAAAACTTCAGAAGAAAATCATCTTTCTCTATCGGGATAACTAGGGAGGGTTCACCTGTAAACAAACATTTTCTTTAACCAGTATTCGGATTATTAACTTAAATAATAATTCATAATTAATTTGATTCATTGAGATATCAAAAACAGTCTGAAAATATGTTCTGTAAATTTATAAAGAGAAAAAATTCTAACAAATAAAAAGTCTGTTCATGAGACAAAAATTGTTACATATTCCATTACAGGAACATTAAAGTACAGACATTACGTATACTAACTTTTCATTAGGTAGGACTAAGTCAAACGTGATTTCACATTGATAAAAAAAACTATTCCTCGTACAACATCATAGATCATCTAGAAATCAAGTAAGACCAGTCTCAATGTCAAGTTAAAGTAGGTAATTATTGCTTACTATAATTATTAATTAAGTTTCTTACCTGCGTCATCATAAACAGTATAGTATATTGCACGAGTTAATTAACCTATCCGTAGCCATACCTAAGTAAAGTGCAACTTGTTGAGAGTTGTTAAAATAAAAGTTAGGGATTCATACACCGTGAAATTGTAATCATCCTTTGGGGAATGATTCTTCTAATTATTAAAATTTACTTTACAAAGTACGATTACTACTATTTAATTCTGAAAACGCGAATAAAAAATCAACTGTTTCATTCATTTAGATGCGGTCAGTAGTCAACTCTTACAAGAGTAAAAGATTTTCATTTTTATGAATACAATAATATTTAAAGCATCTGGCAAAATACCTACTAAAAATAAGTAAGCAATACATACTATAAAAAAAGTTCACACTTGTATCAATAAGAAAGTACAAAAGTAGGTAGGTACCTTCAGCCTAATACCTAAGTTCTGCGTTGATCTCCGTTTTTTTACTGTTTTATTAGATTTCAAGATTTTACGCCTATGAAAAAAATCAAATAGTGGAAAAAAAATTGCAGGTAGGCATTTAGTTCCGCTAGTATAATTTCCAGTTTTAATTAGCTTAATCTTGTTAATTTTCAGTTCCGAACAGGTAAAGGGCATGTGTTATACATTCAAGGCTCTCAAAACCAAAATACGATTTTTGCATGACTCCTAAATACAGAACTTCCGATTATTTTGTATTCCTCTACTTTTGCTAAATAAAGTTTTATCTTATCTTATCTTATCTTATCTTAGAATAAAAATGTAAAATTGTGTTTATTTCGTTTTTTTATTCACTGTCAATCAATGAATTAGCATAAAAAATAAAGGTACCTATAGGAATATAATTACATAATTTATCGATTTCGGTTTACGTCTGGTTAATTACTAAATAATGTATGCCACGCGTATTGTTTCATAATAGCCGCGACTTACCTACATTATCTGTTCATCACAAAACTACACTAATTGCTCATCAGTTCAGTTAAGTCAGAACTTGCAAACCTCATATTGTATTAATTTTGCTTATTGCTTGGCATTTATTATTTCATCATTCATTATACATACATATCTAAAACTATGTTTCCAGTTGTGAAAATGAATCATTACATTCACCGCATAGTTTGCGTTTTTTTATAGAACTTTTCCTATAGGTGTTAGTTACGAAGCGAAAAAAGTGCAATACCCAGAGAAAGGGTAGCGTTATTGGCCAAATGCGTATCATATAGGTATCAGGCACATTGCTGCGAAAGGGCAGGGTTCACTTGCAATAACTACGAACACGCCTGTCAAAGGTGAGAACTAGAACAACATCTTCCTCTCAATGGCGAGACCTTAGTCAAAACTACTAAACCATTGGTGCTCACGACAACGCAAGATTATACGTTGCCGGAAAGTGCCGTATCGGAAGTAGGACATCGCAATATGCCTGACCTACCGCCAATGCCTGCCTCGGCATTTCGCAACTGTATAAAGGGTGTACAGACAGACGGCTCAGATACTATATACAATCTTAAAGGAACTGGTGATCTCACGTCGCATTTGTATGCACATGGTGAAGTCGCAGCGCATGGAAATTGGACACTTTGGCACAGGTAGGACATACTTTTATGACCTTGATTTGGCTACTATTTTTGTATAGTTTGCATAATGGAGCTCTTTTTTTTATTTTACATTCGTAAAGTCGATAAGTCCAGCTTCACCTGACTTCTCATGAAACCTCATACATCGAAAGGAGATAGGTCACGTTCATTCGCTTGAAATAATATTATAGTATCATCGTCTGCGACGCCCTTAATGACAGTGATTGTAACCCACATCTCCGACTTAGTCGAAGCAAGACCTTGATAATGTTCGTGCTTTATTGCAAAATCGTATAATAGCTCAGTTTAGCTCTGTTCATGCTCTATATAACGCATTACAATGTAATGTTTCTTGGTTTTATTTAAATTCAGTTTTTTTGTGCAAAAACTTTTCGTTTTGTGCAAGTCTGAAAGACGCAGCGTGGGCATTCTCTCCCCACAAAGTGAACTGACGGTCTGGTGAGGGTCGCGGGAATCAGAGACGGAGCCCCTCAGGCGTCGCCTCCTTCACGATATTTTTCAATATCAACGCGCTAGGCCGTGGTCCGAGGCTCCCTCGAGCCGCCCCTAGACGCGTTGGTATATGACTTTTTTTGGGGTAGAGTCTTCCACTAACCCGCAAGTCCGGTGAAGCTTGATTTGTCGTACCTTTTCGACACAAGCATAGGTCAATTAAAAAAAAAAAATTAAAAAAAAAAAAAAAAAGTCGCGGGAAGCCGCTGGATACGGACAGCGCAGGACCGATCGTTGTGGAGATCTTTGGGGTAGGTCTTTGTCCAGCAGTGGACGTCTACAGGCTGAAATTATGATGATAATGATGACAAGTTTACAAAAGCAGTCATTCCGTACTTACCTAACGATTATTGTTAGGTTTTCTACTTTAATAAACTTGGTATCTCTCCATATTCTAAGAATTGATAAAAGTTACCGTAGCCCATATTTGATCAGCAACTGACCCGAAACTCGAGACAACGAGTTATTGATTCGCCATCGTCGTCGTTGTCGTCTCGTAGTGGAATTTTTATAAACTCTCATGTTGGCCCACTTTCTACATATCAGCTGATATTTACTTAACTAACGACCTTTATTGTCAATTATTAAATATGCTTCGGGATAGTAAATGAGTGCCTTGTAGAAGGTAAAACAGGCTAAAAATATTTTAATGAAATTGAAATAAAGTTATTTTTAAATTATATTTTCCTGATTTTTTTTCTTTTTTTTTTTTGGCTTCACCCGCGTTAACAGCTTTGCCGTGGGATCGAGCTATTTTCCTGCGGTAAAAATTGACTATTTTGTTTATATGACTCTTCTCTAATCTTGTGACTTGACTACTGGCGAGTTAGTACCTATATCTAAATTGTGTGCCATGAAAATGAACTTATCTAATTTGCACATTTTTAGATAACTTATACCTAAGTATTGCTTTGCAACAGTTATCAGACTTATCAGTCTTATAGCTATGATTATCCTTTTAATCTACAGTAGAGGTCGCATCACGAAGTTGATGAAGAGATTTGGAATATCCATAATGCGTACATACTCGTAATACAAGAATAATAATTTAGTGTAAACAAGAATCAAACTATTTTTCCTTGTAGCTCTTTTAATAAAAATAGTGCCACATTTTCTAAAAATGCATACATATGTGAGAAATGCATACATGTGTGAGGAGGTAGAGTTTCCTCGGAAAGTTTTTCAACACTTAAAAAAATCACATTGTTATTGAATTCGCTAAAGAAATGTATAGTTCTTTAACCATTGGCCTTTTTTTAACTTTAGGTGTCTAATAATTCCCATCCTAATTTTTTTTTCAATTAGTTTATCCCACCGACTTGGTAGGTCAGGATTGTTGATTAAGGCCTATTTACCTAAAATAAAGTTAGGACTACTCAGTACTCACCCTTTAAAAGTTGCCGTAGCTCCTGTAAAGCCTGCGCTCGTATCTCCGGCGTTTCTCTCAGTTCCTTCTCTGCTTTTTCTATCAAACTCTTATCCGTTAACGGTTCCTTTTCCAGCCTTATCACATTTCCTCCCCATTCCACGAAGGGGGCACCAGTTTCATCGTACTGCAACTCCATGTTTGCAACTCTATGTACGAAGTTGTATATGTTATATGTTGGGCAAGTTATAGGAGACTGTGTGCTGTCAACAGTGGCCGTACATGAGAGCAACGTTAGCTCTATTTCGAAACATTTGAACCCTTCACTAGCATTTTAACTTGGCGTAACACTGCACTATTAAAATGATTTGCCAATCTATTACATTACAAATTTTGGGAACAGGTTTTGGTTATTATTTTTGAAGAATTTAGTAAATGATTGGAAATTAAACTATATAGGTTAATAGGCGGCTTAAATACATTACACTTTTGAGTTTGGTTTAGGTGTCGTAGGATTTATGAGAAAGTTGTTTGAAGTTTTGTTCGTGTCTCGCTCGCTACGACCCGCGAGAGCCGAGGCCGCGATTACGACTGGCCGCGGCGCCCGCGCATCTTAACGGTATCCCTCCTGCTTGGCCGATGGCCGCTCGCTTAAGCTTAAGCTCCATGGTGCTTGGACTTCAACATCGATTTCTGTCCTTATTCATTGTGAAAACTTCTGGAAATAAAAATACATGCATCAACTTTTATTCAGAACATTTCAGGCATAATCACCTGGCTGTCCTAAAACTAAAGACTCTGTGCTTTGGAATGTATGGAAAATCGTGGCTAAATATGTTGCATGCATGTAGTTCCTATACAAGAAATAATGATGCCTGAGGAATGAGGAATGAAGGATGAGCGAGCAGTCCATAAACAGCACCAAGCGTCCTTTTTAAATTAATAAATAGCCTCAAACTAACATTAATAAAATAACTAAAAAGCAGTGTTTGCTATTTCGACCGTAGGTACCTACAAACCGGATCTTAAGGTATAAAACTACAAACCAGAGCGCAGATGAAGATGTTTAAATAATTACCTACTCCTTTTAAATGGTTTCAAATTACTAGAAATTAGGATGTAAGATTCTTGCCCAGTATTATTTAAGACGACGCAGATGTTACAATTAAAAACGATTTCTTTTTTTACTAAAAGCGCCTAGCTATAAACCTAGAGCTTCTTACGAATTTGCTCAGAGACTTTTAGTGAATTTTGCTATTCTGAAACAGTCTTTGAACATTGTTAGTCGCAGCCGCAGCAGAATATGAATCAAGAGCGAAGCGCGCTTTTTCCACCTCTAAATCTTATCTAAAAATTAAATAATAAATATTTGTAAATAATATATTTGTTTAAATGTATAGATACCTGTAATATGTTTTGAGTTTCTCAAACACGACGCAACCTTCCGTTCATGAGGGGTTTTAGCTGTGGTTTTAGGAGCGGAGAAACGATCTAGCTAGGTCACATGTCTGTGACAACGCAACTTGCAGATATTTCACGCACTTTTGAAACGATGAATGGAGCAAGTTAACTAAGAGCTCGTTGGTAGCGGAAAGGCGCCGATATTATGTGAAATATGTGGTTTTATTATCTTACCGTTTTAATAAATATATCTTGTTCTTTGAAGACATACATGTTTAGTTTATTTAAAAAATTGTGAAATTTTGTAGGTTAGAAAGTAATTTGTCATCTATCCAGAGACATGAAAGTTTTTTTTTTACATTAAAGTTACTTTTAAATTTTTAATAAACAATACTATTAATATTCCTTGTTATGTACCGAAGTTACTAATTTACTATGATATAGGTACTACAGATATAATACAGATCAAAAATACATACTTACACAGATAAACAACATCCAGACGCAAGGTTAAATTACTCATCACATCCCACTAATGTTTGACCCAGCTGGGATTCGAATCCGCGACCGTTCTTCGAAGTGCTGCCTACTAGACTATGGGGCAGCCAAAATAATAATACCCGAAACTTTTACGAAATAAAGTAAAAATCTCATCTGAGTGAAAATATGGGCGGGTTATAGGCGTGAGTTTTTTACAAATTCTCAATTTTTTTCTTGCAGGCTGCCTTTTCTAACGTTCTCAGAACGTCTTTTTTGCCCTCACATTGCCACCAATTCTCAATCAATACCACATTTTAGGATCTATAAATATTTGAAAACTTAATAACATATTTCGAGGTGATTTTTAATGAAAACTGCGTAAGTATTTATTACCAATAATATATATTTACATCTCCATAACAACTTTGTATACATAATCACTTGAGCAAATCAGGTATTTCTTCAGTAACACGATTATGGAATGTTATATAAATCAGAAGGCACTAGGCACTTGTCTTTTACGGTGTAAAATATGATGTAGGTGCACTTAAATATGACAGAAAAGAGTATAAATAAAAATGTTACAAAAATTTCTATCTATAGCCATATCACAAGAACCAGCAGTCATTGGTTACATAATGAAGAAGAAGTAAAAGAAGAAAAGAAATGCGCGTGATTGGCTTAATAACAAATGGTTTTATTTTGAACTATTTTACGCTGTCAATTTTATTGCAGTATTTCGAAATGTTACGTAAAACTGAAGAAGGATATAATAGGTAACTTTTTTGTTTCAGTGTTGACTGAAACAAGGATTCAAGGCCAGGCCACAAAATACATTTTCATAAATTCTTACTTGTCATGAAACTTACATTTTTGGTAAACGTAGTACAATAGGCAAATGATATTATCATCTCACAGCCTTAATAGACACCCACAAAATATTAAACATATATTTCTTATTCACTTAAATCTAAATAAATATAATATAAATTCATTTGCACCGTACATGTCATGATTATCGCTCACATTCTACAATATTCGATCATATGAAAAACTATTCTAAATACTATTATTAAATTAGTAATATATGTCTATTAATATGATAAAAGAATAAGACAAAAAGATAAAACGGTGCCGCCGACATTCTAACAAGTAATAATGGTAAAATGTGTATATTCTATAAAAAGGACATCACATTTCTTAAATTCATCAATTCCTTATTTAGAAGTCTAGTTAGGAACCAGATTTTAATTCTTAAAGATAGCTGCGACGGTAGTTATATGAAAATGCATGTCATTTGTTTATGACGACATTAATGCTTCTGCGTACGAGAATATTTTTAACTTCTTCGCAGATTTACTAACTTTTGTGTGAAAGTATTTGGTTTGCCTTTTTTAAATTGCAGATACCTTCAGTCAACATTTTTATCAAGTCTTATTTTTCCATAAAATATGTTACGTTGATTTTTAAATTAAAATTCTCACAAGTTATCTTTTTTTTTATTTACTATGTATTTTAGTATGCCAGGCTTAGCACTCTACATGTAAAATCTGTAAAATTCTCTCGTAAGCAAAACCAGTGTAATTCAGTAGCTATTAGCTGCTCTATACCCCGATTACTAAGATCTATATTTGGCTAAAGACACCACACTAGTTCCTTACACTATGGAATATTGCAAATTGTCATTCATACTTCTTCTATGAACCCTGCTATTATGAACTCAACTATGGTGATAGAACCTCATAATTATGGCATCTTCTAACTTAAACTACATAAAATCTACGTATTTAGCGAGGAACTAATCTTGTATAACCAATCATTTGAATACATGTTCAAAATACTTTTTTTTACGTTAACTGTAAAAAATCTTCGTAAAAGGAATGCTACAACTTACCGACCAATCACCATCGCTAGTTTTACGATGACATAATAAATCAAACGCAGCGATTGGCCGATCCCTCCAACGTTTCATTGTACGCAAGATTCGTTCCTCGCCAAAAATAATAATGCTAGATATTACATTCGGGTGAAAGCAAACAGGTTTGCTAGTCATTACCGATTTTAAAGATCACTGCTCGACTTGCTTCTTATTAAAGGAGTAATGTACAGCAGTCCAGTTGGCCTTCAAGCGAGGTATGTGTAATAAGCTACTAAAGAAATGCTATCTACGTTTTCTTGGCGAACCCATAGGTGTTCCAGTTATGTATGTGCGGCAGTATGTCATTGATGACGGGGTACCAATCCGCACCAGAATAGTCGATGGCGGGAAGCTCGCCGCCGTAGTCGCCGGGCAGGTGCGAGGGAGATAGATGCTTGTGGAGGGATACCATATCAGTGCCGTGGAAGTAGATCTGTGGGGGAAAGGGATAAAAAGGTCATTACTTCTTTTTCTTTTTTCATTTATTCATTACTAGCTTTCCGCCCGCGTTAACAGGTTTTCCCGTGGGAAAGAAGTATTTTCTCGCGGTAAAAAGTAGCCTATTATTATTCTGACGTATAAGCTATATTATTGTTAAGTTCCATTAAAATCCGTCCAGAGTTCCCGAGATTAGCGGACGGTACAGACACAGACGGTATTTTTTTCCAAAACTTGTATTTTTGTGTTCAGCCACACTCCCTTTATCACCTACAATCAGTTTTTTGAAAAACAAATCAATGTACAGACACGCCGATTCTTCAGTTTTATGACACCTAGTATGGAAGATAAAAGAACATATATAGAAAAAGAAGATAGATAGAAGATAGAAGAAGAAGACTAGCTTTTCGCCGCGGTTGCCAGTTCAAAGGTTTACGTTTAAACTTGATACTTGGCGAAATCCATAGTAAAATCGCTATTATTTTTTAAAGAAGAACAACAAGGTCCAGTCATAGTACGACAATTAAAATCCTCTGGGAAGAAGTTGACCGCCAATAACTTAACTGACTCTTCCGGTGTCAAAGTTTTCCGTCCTGCGTTAGTGGCAAATCTCCATATCTCTTTGTGGTGTTCCCAATAACTCGCTAAATACCCTCCCAGAAGCTCTCCCGGTCCCGGCAGAGCGCAGATTTTCTTTGCTCTTAGATTAAAACTACAGAGTACAGATACTGGCTGGCAATTTAAAAATACAGACTACCTTCTACGAATAAATAATGATCCAGGTTATTAGGCTACATACTCTGTTCTGCAGCTTCTCCCTGATGAAAGGCTTGAACATCTTCCAGACGACGTTGAAGATTCTGGGTTGCTTCACGAAATGCACCTCCTTCAGCCGTAGAGGCATCGCCTCCTGGATGAAGTTCAGCAGGCGCTTGGAGAATGAGGGGGTCAGCCCCATAGTCTGGAAAAGAGATAAAAGAACTATTAGGTATTGTTTGTTCATTTCATATGTGGTTTTTATATCGGTCATTTCCCGGATTTTGAATGCAACCAACCCAACCCTATTGTAATAGGTCCCGACGCGACTAGGCTATTATAGTAATATGTTTAATATCTAATTTTAAATCGAAACGAAAAAAACAATAATATTGATCTTTGGTAAATGAAAAACATTCTCCTTTGACTGCGTCTAAAAAGGCTTCTACGGCACTTCTATAATAACATTTTGTGCTTCCACCTTCTACCTTTATAGTAGTTTGAACATTTATTCATCATTAATTGAAAGAAAGACAGGCTTATATACTCGTACTACTACTTAACTGCAGATATTACTACCGAATTGTATTTTTATTCTCCATTTCCTATTTAGGTGAAAAACATGAGATTTTGTAACGCCTGATTCTGTTGATCTGTCTTGTAGATCCTTGTGTGGTCTGCTTGTGATTAATATCTTTTTGAGCAGGCGTTTACCACAGTGTACACGGGTGTCAATAGGAAGCATTCAATCAAGAACAGAGGTTCGTTTACAGGCCATGAAGGACTGTGGAGATTTTAAGAAACGGATATTTAAAACGTGCATTATTAATATGCATTATTCGTTCATTAATTAATATTTCCTGTTTAAAAATACTTCACTACTTTACATGCGATATGAAAATCAAAATTTTACAACTATTCAATACCACTAAAAAGTTAATGTGGTCATAAAAATAAATGGATTAAAAGGTTTTTCGTTATCTGGATATAAAATACGCAATAAAAGATTATCGAACTTACACGCGCAAAAATACACAAATTTCTATAATATTGTACTTGATATATGATTGAGCTCCTATATAAATAGTTACAAATACAGTTACCTACACTTTCGCGTGCTTTCGCTTAGCAACAATCATCAGTCATCAAACCCTCCGCTCGCAACACTTACTTCACCTTTAACGCAAAATTATCAATTAATTAGTCAGTATTTTGAAATATAACACAACAGATAATTTTCTCAGCTACATTTTATCAGTTAATTATAAACAAAATGTCCCTATCTTAACAAGATAGTATTGTAGCATTGGTCATACCATCTTTTTTGCTTGTCGGCCTGGCTGCAAGTGATATTATTATTAGTGTGCTAATGAATAAAGAAAGTGTGCTTAAAAATTAACGAGGACTTTTTATTGTTGACGCTGCCACATCAGCTCCTTACAGTAGTTGCATGCAGTATTATGGAAATTTACGGCTGATTGACAAAAATGATCACACGGATTTAAAGCCCGACCAAAGAAATATGACACCTCGCCATATTGCGGAATTTCAATGGAACTAATTTTATAAGGGAAATTGTTGCCATAGTCGTAAAAATATGCACGTGGCGCCCCCAGAGCAGGTTTCTTATTTCTTTGGTCAGGCTTTACAGGAAACTAATCTAATTTTACCATAGTATAGTAGTGTTTGTAGCAGTTGGTACTTGGTGATATAATGTACCTACAAGCTTTGTAACACTTGTGGTCAATTTGAGGTCAATGGTGGTGCATGACCGAAGTGTATCTATTTCAGTCGACATTGGTTAAATTAACTAATTTCTGAGTACTACTAAAGCAGAATACATAATATAAGCAGCCGATTTTTTTGAAAACCATATTATTGTTGCGTATAGGTAGGAAAATTAGTAATCTTACATCTTAGCTTATCTTAGCAATTGCACATAATACTGAAGCGGGTTTGTGTCAAGTACCTATTCCCTATTCTTCACTATAACAACGATCATGAATAGGCGACTATATTCCTTACAGATATATAGATTATCTTTGTTACAGATACAAGTATCCTTGCTAATAACTTAAGTAAGCTCAGATAAGTAAACTGAAGGATCAACAATCGACACAATACTACGACTTGTTTACTTTCCGATACAAATGTATTTGCCGTCCTTAAGCGGGGACGGAAAAACCACTTCCTTTCTTCATAAGATAAATAAACGGATGTACCTACGGCCGCTATTGGTGTATTTATCTATCAATCAGTCAAAAAATATTAGTATTTTGCGATATTTATCTTTAAGATAGTTATGTATTTACACGCATATTTCATCCTTATAGTTTATGAGAATATTGCGTATTTTAATTTGACATGACTTTTTTTGGAATGTGTCTTTTTTGCCGTAAGTTAGGCTCAGAATAGGGCAGAATATTTTACTTGATTGGTGTCTACCGCGGTTTATCTTGCCTTGAAAGTTTAAGGACTTTGTTATACGAATCACTTTAAATTTTTTGTTTCCCTTGGGAGTTTATTTTTTTATAGTGAGCTTTTTTAGTTTATTGTGGCATCGGTTATGTTATGCCGTATCTTTTGCTTGTGGGACTGGCCGCATGTTCGTTAGTTTGAATCTTTTTCGAATGAATTAATTTTGTTAGTTTCATCGCGTCGCTTTCCTGGAGTAGACCTGATCTCTCCAGGATTCTCCAAATCCGGGAATTAGTCGATTATGCTAGGGAGTTTACATAATGTGCTGATGTGTTAATTATAAATAAATAGATCAAAAGTGTTCCGGGGTTTGATTTTATGTAGTGCAGTGCGAACCGTATTATATTACTGTGGTTTACGCCAATAATGCTAACACTTGTTTAGGACCATGACTATGATAATGATAAATCAATTCTAAGGAATTACACGGCTGATAAATACTATGATAGATCCAAAATCTTCCTTAAAGAGCATGTATTTTCCAATACATAGGAATCTCGCATTCTTAAACCTATCTCAAAACCATCACCAGTTCAAACGATTCATCTCGTGAATAACCAAACGATCCGCCAACCTCGAACGTGACGCCCCTTGAACTAAAACCCTGATATTTACCTGCCTCATTAAACTTCCTATTTTCCAAAATTAACGTTTTTGGGTAATATCAGATCTAAGAGTAAAAACAAAGTCAATTTTACTGAATGAAAATTTTGTTCCTACGGGAAAAGTAAAAAGCCCATAAGCGCGGTAAGGTAAAGGTAACCGGGAGTGGATTGTTTGTGGTAAAGCCCGACCAAAGAAATAAGAAACCTCGCCATATTGCGGAATTTCAAGGGAACAAATTTTATAAAGGAAATTGTTGCCATATTCGTAAAAATATTTACGTGGCGCCCCCTGATCAGGTCTTTTATTTCTTTGGTCAGGGTTTACTTATTGCATACTTCGTTTTTTGAGGTAAATTATTGACAGTTTAGATATGATCGGAAATAGGAATCACAACAAATTCGATCGTGATTTGTAAACGTATAACAATCAATGCGTTCGACCTCTAATAGGTACGTGGTTTGACTAAAAAGGGCTGTCGGTAATGGTCGATCTCTTGCCATTTCCTTGATATTCAAAGTAGGTGAAGTTCCGAGGTTATAGGACGTCCGTTGTTTAATTCACTCACTCACCTATGTACTTATTCCCTTTACCACAGATATATAAGACGGTTATAAGACCTTTTTCAAATTTATTCCTTTATTTTATATGAAACTAGCTTTCTAAATAGTAATTTTACCGAGGAGAGTACAAATTAATTTACATGTTGAAATTTAAAAAATGCCTGCAAACAGTTTGTAACTAGTATTTAGTTAGGGAAGTGTAGAGTACAATTTTCCAATGCAGATCAAGGATTTCAATAATGCATTCATTGAGAATTGTCCGTCTATTGATTCTGGTGTATCGGAAAATGCTTGGCAGCCAGACTGTTTATGTATTAATTACCGTGGCTTGTCATCCCAAGAAGAGGGTAGATTTAATTTAAAACCGGTAGTTACACTATTTTCCAAAATTCAAAATAAAATTGTACAAGTAGGCATATTTCAAACCCAAAGTGCAGTTAAAACCCTTATGTACCTAATGCTATAATTAGATTCATCTCACAGATAAACCGCCTAGTTTCCCATATCTCACATCCTGTTTAGATACAAAGTGAGCAAACACACCAGTGTTTATATATTAATTAGTCACAACGTTTTGTAACTTCACACTGGACAAAGATAAAGCAACAATGGAAGAGAAGTGGAAAGGACTTTGTTCACTAAATCTTTGTTTTGAAACGCTATTGTTGCTGGACTCTATCTATATGTATATAAATATGTAGTTACTACAACGAATGGATAGAAGGTGCATAATATGAAAACAGAAATGATTCATCGAATCGAAGTTCAGTTTTTGCTTTTTACATACGATACGCATTTGAGTAACAAAGATGTTTGAGGAGACAATGGCAATATTGTGAAATGCGTATATCGTGTCAAATTGTCAAATTTCATGAAGACACGATAGGAGTGCGTGATCAGATCAGATATTTGATTACGAAGAAACTGTAACTGAACAATGTTTGCTACATAACGAGTCAATATTTTTGTTTTTTCAAAAAAATAAACAATATAATATAAATAATTCACATATGTAAATTATACATAATACAAATATAAGTATATATTTAAAAACGACAACGGTTATTTACTGTTGTGAGCGAAGTCTAAGCCAGAAAGTTTTATTCGCAGTAAAATATTACTAAACCATTTTTCAGCATCGAAGTAGTTTAATCCTCATATTTAATTATTACATTAAAAGAACTAACAGTTCATTTATCGGCGCGTGAGTCAATATCACGGTGTCAAAACGAATCGTCATTCGCGGCGAGCGCATGCGCGGTGAAAGTGATCTAGACCTGACGACTGCGCAAATAGGTGCGCTATTGTAACACTTGCAACGCGCAATCAGCAATATATGCAAGCAATTTTTTGTAGCATCAAGCAATTTAATGCTGGATTTCGACAAATCTTACTACTATTATTATAAACGCGATTTTTTTAGGATAGATGGATGTTCTGAATGGATTTATATGAAACATTACAATAATAGCTTATACAACACACGCTACCTTTTACCGCAGGAAAACCATTCATTCCCACGAGAAAAACTGTTATAAGCGCGGGCGGAGTCGCAGGGCGCAAAGCTACGAGTATGCTACAAGTCAGGCGACAGCAATTTTCTTTTATTTAGCGAATTATCGTCAATCGGGAGCCGAAAGACATCCACTGCGTGACAAAGGCCTTGCGCAAAGATCTCTACAACAAGGATCTCCGAACAATCATCACAGAAAATAAATACTTTACTACTACTACTTTTACTCGTGTTTACTTTTACATTCCTACTCCAGATTGACCACCCGTCATATATAATATATTCTAGGCGGTTCTATGATTCCGACGCCAGGGTTTATGAGAAGCAAGCAAGCATACATATATAGTTCTTTATTTTTATTATCATCATGAGTAAAAACAAAGAATCCCTAAGGTTAATTCACCTGCCTTCAAGTGCCAAAATTACGTGTCACTTCGATCACAGGACAAAAGCACTTGGACACGCGCCAAGTGTGACAACAAAGCAAGATACCTTTCACGTTACGCCTAAACATTGCTTTTTGTAAAGAACAGAGAATCGAAGAGGGACAATAAATTTTCTTCTAACTATATAGTAAAAACAACGAAGTTCTTACAGGACTATTTTAGATTAGGAAACCCTTTATTTAACCCACTTCAAAAAAAGTATTGAAGAATCAAGCTCGGAAATCCAAACCCACAGGTGCAGCTGTATGGAAGTTAATATGCATCCTGTAACACAGATTGCGCCCGTTTTCTTTAAGACAGGTTGTATATAAACTCACACCGATTCGCATCGCGCCCGCTCCCGCGTGGTTTCAATGGTTTCTGACTTTATTAGTTTAGCTGTAATGTATTGTTATCATTTTAATCATCCAATACAAATATATATACTCAATAAAACATACAATACATTAAAAATATAATAATTTTCTTTACCTAGAATTAAATAAAAACACTCCGTGGAAAATTTCTCCTTTAATTCAACAATCTACTATTAATACAAATGTAGATTCTCATTGTTAGCAGTTGACTCCAAAGCCAGTCTACCTACTCTATTAGGCCACAGAAGCTCTTATTGACAGTAAAATATACACAAAGACCTGAAATTGTGAAAGAAATGACCTAGTACGAACATTTCCTATGAACAAATGAACAGCTGAGCAAATGATATTGAACTCTAAAACAATAGACGCAGGGGCCAATGACGCCGTGAACTGTTGCGCAGATTGCACTACTTAGTTCACCACGATAGGGCATTGTTTTCTTATCTACACGCTTTAGTTGGGTGTTTACTAAGGCTTCAAGGCAATTATAATTTAATACTAATCAGCTATATTTTCATTGGTTTTATGTTGTAACAATAGACCGTGTAGAATGTTTGTCAATACATCCTCCGAGTCTTTCCGTCTGACCATAAATAAGTTTAATGTATGTAAGTCGTGTTTTAAAGTCTTATGATTTTTTTCTTACAAGTCATTTTAGACAACGTCGTCAGAGTAAGCTCATCTTTTATTATATCTAATAATATTCGTATCTATTTTTTTCAATTTCCCAGCTATTATTATATATCATAAGTAATTATGTAATGCCTTTGTTGTTCCTTATATCCGTCTATATTACCCACAGATATTACCTTTCTTTATTTGAATCCCTACATAAAAACCTATCCTATCCTATTTTCCAAATTCCGTTCCTTCTGTTAGGTAATCCTAAAATCGCGTTTCGTTTCTCCACTTTTTGTTTGCAGCTATATGCTAACCGCATGACGCCAAAACGCTAAAAAAAAGAAAAACAATGAAGTATAATCGTGAAGTTAGATAGAGATATGACCCGAATGATAATACGTTGATGAATAGGATTCTCAACTAAAATTTTCATCTATTAACCCTTTGAATAATTTTCTTTGTTACTATAAATGGTTTTTTTTTGGTGTGTGTGCAGTAATTTCATTAGTTTCATAGGATCCAATCCATAGTGACGCCTATAAATAGATGGTTTCTGGCAAAAAAGCATCTAATAGTTTACAATATAACTTACTAACATTGGGTGAAAAGTACTCAGCCCAAATGGTCTAATTTAAAATTCTTGATAAAAGGTAGAGCTCGGGAATCAGGCAGCCGAAATATGACGTAGGTTATATAACACTAAAGCATTACTTCCAATGTGTGAGTTTGGCGACACTACTGGTTCAAAATTAATAGTATGCTACTTCACTACATAGTATAAAACAAAGTCGCTTTCTCTGTCCCTATGTCCAATAATGTCCGTCCATATATCCCTATGTTCCTGTGTCTCTATGTATGCTTAAATCTTTAAAACTACGCAACGGATTTTGATGCGGTTTTTTTCAATAGATAGAGTGATTCAAGATGAAAGTTTATATCACTACATAGTATAAAACAAAGTCGCTTTTTCTGTCCCTATGTCCCTCCCTTTGTACGCTTAAATCTTTAAAACTACGCAACGGATTTTGATGCGGTTTTTTTTAATAGATAGAGGGATTTAAGAGGAAGGTTTATATGTATAATACATGCATAATATACTTAAGAATAATCCACAATAACCATTTTCCCGTGCGGAGCCGGGGCGGGTCGCTAGTGTATAATACATGCATAATATACTTAAGTATAACCCACAATAAATATTTCCCGTGCGGAGCCGGGGCGGGTCGCTATAGTCTTTTATATTCCGTGGTTGGATAGAAGTGACTAACCTGTGACCAGCCCATGTTGTCGAAGTCCATAAGCACGACAGTTCCCCTGACTTGTGACTCTGGCTCCAGCATGGCTGCTTCGTGGATTAGGTAGAACAGTCTAAACAGCTGGTCAGCATTCACCTTCTTCGGGTCCCAGGAACCTGAAAACAAAGTTCAGTTTTAAGCGGTTGGCTGTACTTATTATCCTAATTACCAAACTCCTGGCAAAATGTGAACTTATGTACGGAATAATAAACCAATTTTCGGTAGGTTTCGGACCATTTTTTTTATAGATAGCTGTCTGCCCGCGGCTACGCCCGCGTTATTTTTCGACTTCTCAGTAGTAATTTTTAACTATCCCACGGGAATAATTTTCCGCGATTTAATTAAAGTATCCAAGATGTTGACCAGGGATGTAAAGAACCACCATGCAAAATGTCATTCAAATCGGTTCAATAGTTTCGGAGATTAGCCCGTACAAACAGACAGAGAAACAAAAAGAAAAAAAAAAATATTAGTCTGTATTTCACTTCTTACAATCTCCTGACTCGGATTTTATTTTATTTTTTTATATGTAGGTACATTATAGGTTCTTTATCCATTTTTTTGTCGAAATGTAGCAATAGATTATTTTTAATATAGAACGAGGCCTCGTTAATAAATTAGACTTAGAGTATAAGTAATGTAAGTAAAAAAAATGTAAATTAGGTTTATTTATACAGTTGTAAAATAATTGTCATATTAAACATTTGAAAAATATGAGTACCACAAACACAATACAAATACCTACATTATATTCTTAATTGCAAAAACTAGATAACATGAAAAGAAATAATGCAAATGGCGGCTGTCGCGACGAACGCGAAATTGGCAGAATTTGTCCATGTTGGACCAATCCGTTGGCCAACTGCAATAATGTTTTTAATATTGGCAACACAAGGATTATTTTAAGGTTGGGTAGTTTTTGTTTACTAACAGAGCGGCCATACTGGTTGGGTCGATGATGATTGGCTACAGCAGAAGCCATATTGGAATTGTGATTCGCTTCTGATTGGTTGATGTCTTTGAGTGGTAGGGGTTGTTTGTTTCCCGCCAAAAAGGTCGTGTTAGGTCAAATGTGGTTCGCTGTCGTTCAGTCTTGTGTCAGTGGCCGGAGAAGCAAGAAGTGTAAGAGGAATCTATGTCGCGTGGCGGCAGACTGGAGCAGCGGTGGAACTCTGGGAATATAAAGCTAAGTAGTCTTGATGTGTTTCGAGCTCTTAGAGATGTCCATGTATATATATTATATATTTGTCATGTATAACTGTGCCACGTGTTTGACCTGACTAAGTATGACTTCCCCACAGACTAATTACTAGGACTGACTTGCTATCTGATCTGTAACTTATGATATGTGGCCTCCCAATTGGTATCGAGTATGATAAATGTATCATACTGTGAAATGTGATGTTGAGAGCTCTGTTGTTGTGTTATATCGGTGGTCGCGCCACCTGGAGGCCACTTGTGGGGGAAGTCCAAGTGTGCAAGTCTCCCGGCTGAGGTCTGGGACATAGGAGCTGGCGCCAGTATCGCCCTATAGATGTTGGGCGATATAGGGGAATGGGAGTTTCTATGAAGGTTGAATTATACTGGTGCAGAAATGTCTTTCTGCACTAGTAGATGTTGGCCTTTGTAGAATTGCGTTCCTACTCAAAATTACGGGAATGGGAGTTTCTATGAAGGTTGAATTATACTGGTGCAGAAATGTCTTTCTGCACTAGTAGATGTTGGCCTTTATAGAATTGCGTTCCTACTCAAAATTACTATGATCAGTGATCACCATTTATCTGGCCTTATAGTTGACCTGGGTTGCCCTCTGGGGCTCTGGTCCGGGATGGGGAACGATAAGTCAGTTGGTAAGCCATATATGACTACTACTAATACTGTCGCGACGACTACCTGACAATACTGTTGAGTACTGACACACTGTTGAGTGTGTGACTGACCATGACTATCCAACCCTTATGATATTTTATATGTATTTGTATTATTCTCTAGCTATCACTTATGAGTATGCATGGAAATCAACTTATCATAATCCCACAGGTTGTGCAGTGATTCTTTGGTCTTGTGTCCTGCGTCTCGTCTGGTTATCACAACGTCAGCGGAGAGCGACAGTTGCAGTGCGGTCGGAGCTAGAGTTCTATCAGCGAAGCGAAAGGGAAGTCCGGCGGTCAAGGTAGGAAATTTGTTATTCCTTTTTGTTTTTCGGCGAGCGGCTACTTCCCTGGATGACGTTTCGATTACGTCATATAGTACATATATTCAAGGAGACTATGGATACATGTACATACATATATGTTTTACATTGCCCCCAATGCGCGCTCGCCGACATGGTGGAGATGTTCTGGGATGTGAGATTCAGCATGATTTGATGATGAACAAACCTTTTTAGAGAAGTGGCTATACATGAGGATTTAATTTGTTGGCATTCCGTTAACCTAGTGGCATTTTGGCTAAATGATGAGGCTACAGATATGATAAAATTATTTTAATAATTTTCGACATCGAAGAACAGCATAGGCTGTATCGTGCTCAGAAATTTGCCTTTCCCCAGAAAGATACAGTATGAATGAGATTTTACCGTACGTAATATAAACTTTCAAATTGCGGGTAGTGTTACGAACACGTTAGTTATTGGTACAAAGCAGCGATAAGTTACTTTTAAACATATGTAATTTTCGGATATCGTTTTGCCCATTTATCTAATTACCTGTACCAAGGACCAGCCAATACCAAGAGGTGGTTTGGTTGATGCTTGTCATGGATGGCATTGGTTTATAACAGGGCCCGTTATAAATCGATGACAAAGGGATAATGGTCTTAGACGCTTGTATTTTACCAGTCGTTATTAGAAGTAGTAACGCGAAATTTTAATGTTACATTGTTTGACGTCATGGTACAGGGTAATGCGTGAGATTAATCAAATACGTTGATAAAATAGGCACGGCTCCTTGTGTATCTGTTCTTGTTACAAGTGTACTTTTCTTGTAGCTCACATGATCGGTACGTACAATTAGATCTTGGCTAGAAATATGAGTGAGTATAAATATATATTTATTCCGCGTGTTTTGAGAAAATTTTAATTTAATCAAACGGCAATACTATTTGCCGGTAGCTGTCTAAAGGGACCTTTTCTATGGGATAGGGAGGAGACGAACGAATATTACATACAATGTCTTGTATACTAATAATAGTCTAATAATCATAATTCTTGATTTTCCATTCCTCTAAACCTATCACTTTAGTAATTCATATTTGTAGGACTTTGTGGAATGTACGTCAGATATCGTTTGAGTCTACCTACAATAAAATTTATACTCGCGAAAGGTGTAGGCAAAGATTTACGGGTTATACCGCCTTGACTTGAGTTTGTCATAGAGTAAATCTCCATCAGTAAGATACAATTTTATATTTTTTGTAGTAGTGTCGTTTATTTTTTATTATCCGTTAAAGTCCGTAAGGCGTGAGAATTTATTTTTAAATTCAAAATCTAGCAAATGTTAAAGGAATTTTACTACGGAGTGTAATGTTATAATTATTGTTAAAACCTAGAATTTAAATAATTAATTTGGCAGTAAATTTAATTTGACGGAGTTAGTGACAGTTATTTCTTTTTTAATGGCGACTTATTCTTGTCAAGTGGTGTGACACGTACCAAGCGATTATAGTGGCAAGTAAGTATTTATACTCACTTCTTTAGAAATAGGTAAATTCTATTAACGTTTGAAGTTGTCATTTATTTGTTCGGTCATTGATATGAAGTAGTAGTAGTGCTGCGTTTCGGACGTAGGTACTTGAATTTTCTAAATAGCACTAAATAGTATGTTTTTGCAACGGAAGTAAGGAACTAGTTAACACACATTATTATTATTATATCGTGACATTATTATTTTTCTTATCCATTATTGCAGGGCTTATTATGATGAAAAATTGTAGGACCTGTTGTTTGTTATATTTTCTTAAATGAGTAGGTAATGAATTCATTACTTAGAGATTTGTAAGCAGAGAGTGGTAATAGTTAATAACAAATTGTGACAAAGATTACAACGAAACATTTTTGTACCTACCTACTTAAAGTTAAATTATTTCGTAATTAGATAATTAATATTTTTTAGTACCGTGAACGAAAGGAAGGATTTTATAGATTTGAGTTTGAGTGTCAGTTTTGAGTATGGAAGAGAGGGGATAGTGGATTTAACCTTTACTAAGTTGCTGCGTAAATCATTTGTTTACATTGTTTAATTTATTGATTTTACTAAATTTCCTATACACATTTTTCAAGGTAATGTAAGTAAAGTAAATCTTAGGAATGGTAGAAATTGTAACTTTATTCTAATAAATGTAATACAGTATTAAGAGATGTCTAGGTCTGTTTACGTTATATATTGAACTTCTTAATCTGAAATATCGTGGTGTTTATATTTCATTTGCTCGTTTAAAATTCTTTATTAGCTTTAACCGCCGCGAACCATACGTGTGATGAGCAACTATAAACGCATTACTTATTGAATGGTTGTGTTTTGCGATGGGATAAATTTCTATGAACAGTATTAGGTTAGTTTTCGGATTTTCTTGATACTATTTTTTTATGTTCTACGGAGTGATAAGTAGATTGATATTATTTTTGCCATTTAATTCTAGACTGTTGATGTAGCTAATAAATAAAGTACGATAATAAAAACAGCTGATGCGTGTTTTTTGAGAACGATTGCTCGATTTATCCGGATAGTTAAATTATTTAGCTGCGATTAGAAGTTTTTCACAAACAGGAGTTTTAGACTAGTACCGGTAGTATGCGTACTCGCTAATATGACATTGAATAAATTCAATTACGTTAACCAGTGAATTTTGCATTATTAAAATTTGAGGAAATAACGAAGCTTTCTCTCTATCATAAATGTATTATTATAGCTGAGGTGTTTTGATTTCGGGTTAGTTACTTAGTGTATAAAGTTCGAGTCATCTATTCGTTGAATGGATGTACATAGATATTTACTTAGATTGATTTGGTTAGTATAATGATTTGAAGAGTTCGCGACTACTAGTGTAACGAGAAGATAGCCAGTCAGACTGTTGTTTTCGAGTTTTTGCTAATACGTATTCAATAGTAGTGGGTACTTATAGATTTAATTCATTTACCGAGATTGAGATAAATTCAGATTTATGAAGGGATTAAAGAACTAAATTCTCTTGATTCTGATTTTTGCAATTTTACTAAACCTTTTTAGCGTCAAGTCTGGCTCACTATATTGAATATAGATAGTATTATTACGTTCAGTAGTTAGTGTTTACAATATTGAGTAAATCGTTGGTAGGTATGTCGATCCAAAATATGGTAATGTAGTGTATCCACTAGTCACAACTTAAGACCCTATTCTTGGTTAAAGTATCGAGTGTATAAATTTGTGGACATAACCTTATTTATAAATATTAGTAGTTCGTTTAGTTAACGTGACGTTTACAGAAGTGACAGATACTTTTCTAAGTTTAGCTACGTGTTTAGTTTCACTGAAGTATTTGGTATCGTTTCGGTTCATACTAATACGGAATTGAGTTGTAGTTGAATCTGGAACAGAAAAGTAATAGTTACTTTATTTGTATGTATACATTTGCCTATATAATTTTGACTGTGTTCGAAAGCAATGAGTATTTGGATAATGTAGTACTTAGTAAAAGTAGAAGTTGATCAATTTCAGGCTCTACTTGTAAAATAGATTATCAAACCGGAAACTAAAACGCGATTAGTGAATAAATAGATAGTTTCTATTTGCTTTCTTTTAATAGCGTAATTAATTAATAGCTTTCCATGTTTAGTTTGGACTCAGTACCATATTAGTATTTAGATAGGAATAATAGCGTGATCTTCGTGTGATGATCTTGAATAATTTATCGGAATCAGAATTACAAGTTCCTCTCCTCCCCCCCACAAGATATTACGGCCTCGACAAAACGACAGTTATCTACTCGAACTTACATAGACATAAATATGTAATGTAAAATTGTAATATAATAATGATATAAATACGAATTGACTTGTTGTTATCTACGGATCAAAATGAATTGAGGGATTCATTGAGAATTTGAATATTGTAAACGAAACTTTGCCTTTTTAATAATTTTCTCTTAATAATGACGATCGGTTTAGAGTAATGAAGCGGGTAATATCGATAAGGAAGTTAGAGTGCTTTCTAGAAGGTTACATGCGGCTATTAAAGTTTAATATTAATGGAATTAGTTGGAATATTATTGCTATAAATTCGCGAACAAATTGAATAAAATTAGATACTAATAGTAACGTATTGTTGTCATAAAATAAAGTGAGAGCGCTTTAGTTGAAAGCAGTAGATTTTTAGGGAACTATAATTTTGAAAGTTAACTGTAGATACGATCTTTGTAGCAAGCGATACGATAATATTCCAATTTGGATAGCTTCACGGAAATGAATATGATTTTTAGAAGGGTTAAAGAGTCTCGAAAGACCTAGTAGGTTAACGTATTGTGTATTTGTTAAAGGAAACCTACTATATGCTATGGTTAATCATAACCGGGTTATCTAAGTGCAGGCGGAGCACTTGAATCGAATATTTAGATTGGATTCAAGAATAGTTTTTCATTCAGACCGCGGACAGAGTAATTGAAATGTTCAAATTGCATAAAGGTAGTCCTTTATTTGCGTAGAGATGCGCCAGTTGTAGGTCATGTAAAGTTGTGAATTCAAGTTATGTTTTATGTACCTATTGGCTGTGCAAATTTTTGTGTTAGTTGTGCTTAAATATGTTAATACGTTGAACGGGAGTGCTTTTATTATTCGAACTCTTTAAGGGATAAAGTCGTGATCGTTTAAGATTGTGGTATCAAATAGTGACAGATAAGTGAGATAAATTAGTAGTATCACATTCCTTAAAGAAATTAATACATTCTTAATTTTTATTCTGAGTTATTGTTGTTAAGAAGCTCACGGATGAGATAAATATGTTTAATTTTGTTAGAACCGCGAGATAGTGAATATAATTTTGTAAAGTAAATACCTACCTTCAATCTATAAAAGCAATTTAAAATGGGACATTATATACTTTAGCTAATCCGAGATACTAAATAATGTTTACATGGATGGTACTTAATGAAACGAATAATTTTTCAAGGGGTTTGGAAATTTACTTGGATATTAATGGATAGAATAAAGTTTGCATTTGTTTTTGATCAAGGATTATTATTGGCGTAGCAGTTCCGAATATCTTTGTTGGGAATATAAGAATAAAGCTTATAGTAAAGAACCTAAATGTCATTTTAGTTTAATGATCTGAGCTTTCGAGATTAAGTTTCCAAGGGTAAAATAATTTAATAATTAATTGATTCTACTTTTATGAAATTCGTTCATGATGTTTGAAATCGTAGAAGTTTAGAAGTAGTGATGTAGTTATTTCATGAAGTTTGAAATCGCGATGATTCGATGTTATTGTGCGATGCGACTACATTCCCGATCATTGAAGGTATAGTAGTACTAGTATTTAATTGTGAACGGTGTTCATCAAATATTTGACAAGTACCATTTTAGTCAATTCTTTATTTGCTAATAATTTTGTAGCTTGACTTATTGCAGATAGGAACTATTGTGCGAAGATTTTATTTGTTTGAAACACAATGAATTGGTAAATGGTTAATCGCTAAAATATAGATTAAAATAAGGTCGGTAATGTTGTCCATCTAACGAGATAAATTATTGTGCAGTATCACTGATTATCATGAACAGAGTTTCAAGTGAATCGAACATAGATATTGAAGAAAGGTTAGTTCAACGGGAAATTAATAACTCTTATACGATACGATTTGTTTAATGAACAATAGAAATGTCGGGTTCAAACATTTTTCTTATGAATTGTGGATATAATTGTGAAAATAATTGTTGTTCAGTCGTATGAAAGGTTTATGCGGTAGTAATAGATGGTAAATTATTCCTACTTACAATATTGTAGTAGAGAACCCACCGTTTGGCGATTGATGTAATATACCGTATAAAGAAAGGTTTTCTGATAGTTTTGATTTGGTTGTTTATAATTGCAGAAGAAACTAAAAGACCGAGTATTATTGGAGTTGAACTTTGAACTTTGAACATAAAATTAATTAATAATTGATAGTATAATAAAAGGGAATATTTGTATTGTATTGTATTGTGTAATTGATAAGGATGGCGTAATTATGAATATACGAATTTAGATTTGAGTCATTGAGAGACAAGAAATAAAGTTATCAAATTTGGACAGAAACTGAAGTACTAGAATGAAGTTGGTATACCGAATTTAGAAGTTTGAGCGTGATACACAAGGAGCTATGCGTTAGTCGAAAGGTACGGAAAGGAATCGTAAAGAAGGCGATTTAATCTTTACGAGAACTATGCGATGCGATGGAAACGAAATTGAAGGCGAGTTATATATAATACACACGGAGTTAGGACATGAAAATACCTGTAATACGTGTTTAATTTGAGACGGTTCGATGGATAAGCTCAAACATTCGTCATGTAAAAGGATATTTTCGGTACTTGATTTCTCTTATGCTGTCTTGTGGTCGAAGTTGTGTCAATTGTTTCAGTGTTCGAGCTTTTCTGAACTCGAAGAGTGGAGTCGTATTGCCTTTCAGTTACAGGTTGGGCACGAGGAGTCGTATTGCCTTTCAGTTACAGGTTGGGCACGTGGAGTCGTATTGCCTTTCAGTTACAGGTTGGGCACGTGGAGTCGTGTTGCCTTTCAGTTGTTCCTGGTCAGACACAGGAGGATGTGTCTCAGTGCAGTATGCTTGTATATTGAAGATGGGTAGATTGTGAACAACAGTTATTAGTCGTTGTGGTATGTTGGAGTTAAAGATGTTACAGTTGTTCAATTGAAAGCAATATTGAAACGCCGAGAATGGCGAGGAATGAAGAGTGTTCATGTAAATGTTTAGTTGCGATATAATGATCCGATAATAGACCTATAGCAATTACGGTTATCGTTGTATCTGAGTAAGGGGATGTAACTCGGTAGTGAAGTTACGGTGAAAAGGGCTGGTCTGACGCGAGTCTATTCGATAAGATGCGAGGTTTAGTTCGCAAAATATTAAGCTGCGTTGGTTAAATGGTTAGCTGTGTAGCGTTACGCGTAGTTAGAAAGATTGAGACTGTTATTGTTGTTCTGAAAAGCGCTGCTGGTTCGATAAATTCTTTAAAGTAAACTAAACTGAAATAAGCTGTATTATTGTAAAATTCATCATGACAATAGCTTACTCGCGACATAGGTCGGTATAAAGTCATAAAGGTAATGAAAACGGATATTATACAGACACAGATTACGATGCTTTATGTTAAAGATTAGGTACGTAACAGGAGTAAGAATACAACCTAATTTAAAAGACTTAAAATGTTTGTAATTTCTCGTTGTCAGACGAGAGTTGTTGGTCTTTGGTACCTGGAACAACAACTTTTCCTGTCGCGGGAGGTTCTTCCTAACGAGGTCGGAAGAAAGTCTCATGATGGAGTCTGACTAACACATTTGAGTAAAATAACGTTGAGAAGATAAGGCGAACTGCATTATTGAGTTAGTTATTATTACGTTGACGGAAATTTTGCGAACGGTTATAACTTTTTGACTGTTATAAAAATCGAGTTATAAGTTTACGGGAAAGAAAGATATGGATTCCAATGATGAGCCAAGTGATATCGGATTTGGTCGGACGTAGTCTACTGAGATAACCTTCTAGCAAATCTTACGTTTAATGAAGTCGGAATGGTTATAGCTTACATATCAATGTGAGAATGTTGAATAGTACTATTGAAAACATTGAGTTGATTATCTCAAGACATTAGAGAACTTGCTCTACGAGATATCTTAAGCCAGCCACTAGGGGAATGCCAACAAGGACCACTATGCCAACAGGGATTGAATGAGATAATGTTCAAATGGAGATATGGAAAGGAAAACACGTTTATTTGCACTGTCGCAAATCAAACAACTGATGATATCAAAAGATGCCACAGATATGAGACTTCATCAGATAGTTGCGAAGCCCTATCAGGTGAAAACAGAACCAGACAATTTGGTATCGGGATTTAAGTTTATTAGTACAGAATTTGAGACGAAAGATATCGCCTCCGATTGTGATTTTTTTAATTGAAAGTTGAAATGCAATGAATCGGCAGGAGGCCGAAAAGGAGATTGGAGACTTTCTATGGGAAAGTAATTGAGTATGACATAAGAGATTGTAAGAAGTGTTATAGAAAAGGAATTGAAGTTAAGAATATTCGCCAAAGTGTGATGATGATGATGTCACTTAGTGTACGTGAAATATTGTCAAACTGGATAGCGACACCGACTGTTGGCCGAGATACGTGAATGAAGCAAGAGCCGCGTGGCTCACTTCTTGTCGGCCGGGTGTGTCGCGACGAACGCGAAATTGGCAGAATTTGTCCATGTTGGACCAATCCGTTGGCCAACTGCAATAATGTTTTTAATATTGGCAACACAAGGATTATTTTAAGGTTGGGTAGTTTTTGTTTACTAACAGAGCGGCCATACTGGTTGGGTCGATGATGATTGGCTACAGCAGAAGCCATATTGGAATTGTGATTCGCTTCTGATTGGTTGATGTCTTTGAGTGGTAGGGGTTGTTTGTTTCCCGCCAAAAAGGTCGTGTTAGGTCAAATGTGGTTCGCTGTCGTTCAGTCTTGTGTCAGTGGCCGGAGAAGCAAGAAGTGTAAGAGGAATCTATGTCGCGTGGCGGCAGACTGGAGCAGCGGTGGAACTCTGGGAATATAAAGCTAAGTAGTCTTGATGTGTTTCGAGCTCTTAGAGATGTCCATGTATATATATTATATATTTGTCATGTATAACTGTGCCACGTGTTTGACCTGACTAAGTATGACTTCCCCACAGACTAATTACTAGGACTGACTTGCTATCTGATCTGTAACTTATGATATGTGGCCTCCCAATTGGTATCGAGTATGATAAATGTATCATACTGTGAAATGTGATGTTGAGAGCTCTGTTGTTGTGTTATATCGGTGGTCGCGCCACCTGGAGGCCACTTGTGGGGGAAGTCCAAGTGTGCAAGTCTCCCGGCTGAGGTCTGGGACATAGGAGCTGGCGCCAGTATCGCCCTATAGATGTTGGGCGATATAGGGGAATGGGAGTTTCTATGAAGGTTGAATTATACTGGTGCAGAAATGTCTTTCTGCACTAGTAGATGTTGGCCTTTGTAGAATTGCGTTCCTACTCAAAATTACGGGAATGGGAGTTTCTATGAAGGTTGAATTATACTGGTGCAGAAATGTCTTTCTGCACTAGTAGATGTTGGCCTTTATAGAATTGCGTTCCTACTCAAAATTACTATGATCAGTGATCACCATTTATCTGGCCTTATAGTTGACCTGGGTTGCCCTCTGGGGCTCTGGTCCGGGATGGGGAACGATAAGTCAGTTGGTAAGCCATATATGACTACTACTAATACTGTCGCGACGACTACCTGACAATACTGTTGAGTACTGACACACTGTTGAGTGTGTGACTGACCATGACTATCCAACCCTTATGATATTTTATATGTATTTGTATTATTCTCTAGCTATCACTTATGAGTATGCATGGAAATCAACTTATCATAATCCCACAGGTTGTGCAGTGATTCTTTGGTCTTGTGTCCTGCGTCTCGTCTGGTTATCACAACGTCAGCGGAGAGCGACAGTTGCAGTGCGGTCGGAGCTAGAGTTCTATCAGCGAAGCGAAAGGGAAGTCCGGCGGTCAAGGTAGGAAATTTGTTATTCCTTTTTGTTTTTCGGCGAGCGGCTACTTCCCTGGATGACGTTTCGATTACGTCATATAGTACATATATTCAAGGAGACTATGGATACATGTACATACATATATGTTTTACATTGCCCCCAATGCGCGCTCGCCGACAGCGGCCTTATCGCTTTAAGCGATTTCTTCCAGGCAACTTTTAAGCGAGAGTAGAAGACGTATAAAGGAAAAGAAAAGGCGGTTGAGCAAATACTGTACTGTAACCTAGTTATATAATAAGATAGAGTATTGCTTTACTAAAACTATTTTTACTACGCAATGACTTGAAACAAACGTAACTCTATCTAACTTAAAACACAAAGAAGCGGGCCAATTAATATGTTGAGCGAATTAATTTGAATACTTCACTTGTAATAAAACCATAATAATGGTTTATTACGTAACTGTTGCAGTTATTTAAATGTGTTAGCATTGTAATGCTATTACACATTACAAGGTAACGTTCCATAAATTATTCCAGTATTTTAATACGTTTTTAAACACACGCTTGTATAATTTACCTGAGTCGGACACAAAATATGTCACATACTCGTATTTACAAATAAGAAATTTTATCAGAATGTGACACCAAAACAAACAGTACACAAGAAAACAAGACACATACAAGAGCCAAAAGGCGGCCTATTGCTATGGTAGCAAGCAATCTATACCAGACAACCTTAAGGTAGAAATTAGCGCAAAAAAAAAGATTGATTGGTGAAAATATAATCACTGAAAATTTATTTGCACGCTCGGCCATCTTCTGATACAAAACTAGGATAGAAACATACGATAGACAAAATAGATGAAAACTTATTTATTTTATTTATTTATTTAATATTTACTGTACACATGAAAGAAGAAGAGGAATAGCAACAGGTACTGCTTATTTCCAAGGAAATGTCTTACAACACACCTATAGAAACTTATTCGACCACGCTGGTCCAGTGCGAGTTAGTCAACTTCACACAACCTTTGAAAGGTGCAGGTTTCTTCAAAATGTTTTCCTTCAACGTAAAAGCGTCGAATAGACGTCGTCATATGAATTTGTAAATCGAAAACACATTGGTACGTGTCGAGGCCCGCGAACTTCATAATTCAATAGCACTTAACTAGGGCTGTTGATTTCACCTAGCTCTGTTGTCTATACTATCTATACTAATCTAGTAATATTAACCCTTAAGCTCACCTCCGACATTGACAATGAGGACGCGCCTACCCTTGTGGTCCCTTCCCTTCATGACGTTGACAACCTTGTGGTCGAGGAAGGCAACCTTTTCGTGGTCCGGCAGCAACCCGTCTAGAAGCGACGCGTTATCCCGCTTGAATTCTGCTGTACGCCGCATCTGCATAAAAATACACTAATTTAGTCTTCCGTGAGCTGAGATCTGCCCCGGTAACATTAAATGTTCTGTGAGTAACATGATGCAGTCCTCATTAGGTGCCGAATTCACCAACAAAACATAATGTTTAAATCTTTTTGATACTACAACTATTCGTCCAACTAAAGCTATTAAATCCATGGTTTAAACGACCATTTGACATTAAGTTTTCATACAAAATTAATGTCAAAAGGGCGATAAATATTAACCAACACAACGGTTACGTGAACTTGGCACCTAATTGTCAAAACGCTTTGAGAAACCCAGGGGCTGGTAAAGATAGCGCGAAGTCGTTGGTTACGAACATTGGAAGGAATGGTATTTGTATAGTTGGTTAAAAAGCTTGACCCATTCAGAAATATCTAGTCTTTGATTAATGGTACAGACATAAAGTCACGCCCCTTTCCCGGAGGGGTAGGCAAAGGCAATCTTACGCTTGCTACGAATAAATATTTTATTTTCCCTCTCATTAATGATAAGAGCCATTTTTCTCAATAATGCCCATTATGATGCCCTTTGCATGTTTAAAATACATTGTATTTGTACATTATCGTCATTGCCAAACCTTCTAAGTGATTGTTCCTTGGGAAGCCGTCACTTTACGGCGATTATTTCACAAGTCTGTGGCAACAATAATTACTATAATAATTGCGCCGTCATGTGTAATCCACACCACAAAAAGCAGCTATTAGACAGATTTATACTAGATGTGATTGAGTTTAGCTACGTTAATGCACAGAGATAAGGTTCCAAGTACCTTAAAATCTTATAAGAACGGACAGTGGTCGGAAAGAGGGGGCCGCTTTCTAACCTATTGTTCTTTGATTATATCGTCGCACGTAATCTCAATTGGCGTAAGGGACAAAATGGCCGAATGAGTTTTTTACATATTCTTGTTCAGCTCGCCGAGCTCTATCTGACTGTATATTTGAAACTTTGATATCTCTTTAAAAAAACCCTTTACGACCTGTAAATTTTCATGCCCTATCCAGATTTATTTGACAAAAAGCGAGGTATGGTTCATTTATTAAAAAAATTTAGGTTGTAAAGGCCTTTGGCTAAGTAAAATTATGGCAAATTAAAACTATTGTTTCTTACAGCCACAATAAAATATACTTCAGATGTATATTTGGGTCGTAAGGGAACTTTGAATCGATGAGTTGTACTTTAATACTCTAGTAATTTTGCTAACTAGTTGCTTACGACACAAAATACTGCAATTTAAACCTTTACGAGGCAGTGGCCACTATATTGCCACCGTAATTTTAACCTTATACCCTTAACATAAAGTTGAAAACGAATGCATTTTATAAAGTTGTTTTGCCTTATAAAGGGTTAATGTAGGTACATCAAATAGCGGTATTGCACGTTATGTCCCTACATTTTTGACAAATTTTGCTTTACGTGGGTAGTTTAAGTATTATGTATGAGAAAATTATAAATTTTAAGGCTGAAATAATTTGAATTAAATAATTCTGTATCGTCAGCAACTAAAAAAGATTATTACCGTTAATATACCGTTGATTTTGTAATAATTCACACATTTCACTACAGCTTACCAATCAATATTAATTAAGATAGGTATTAGTATTTCAATAATCACTCAAAAACTTTGTGATATATTGTAATTGTGACTGACTGAAGCGATTGGCTGTCGAAAATTAAGAAATATATTATGGATTTTATTATAATGACAACTTTTTTGTCTCTTTATTGCTTGTATAATTTTAAAAATATAATTTTTTTACTCTTTTAGTAAATAGTTTTTTGTATGTGGCGTACTACAACCGCCTATAATTTAATCCACTGCTATGGCTTCTTCTTTGGAAGCTGTCTCCCTTCAATATCCCAAAAATTTGTACAAAATAGAAAAAAAGAGTAATGAAAGTTATTTTTTTGAATGAATAATTTATTGAAATACCAATAAATGCCTAATTCATTGTTGAAATGTTCCATAATCACAAAATTTGTCAGATAAAAGTGTCTTTTTATATTTTTTTTATTATTCACGACCTTAATTTCTGAATTAAAATACATTTACGCCCTTAATTTCTGTATCAAAATTACATTTTCGTCTTTTATTACCCAATTTGAGGTAAAAATATGTCAAAAATGTGAGGACGTAAAGGGCACTAACTTCTTTATTCAGCTGTTTTCAACATTTTGAACTCTGCGGGTAGGAACAGAAAGGAAATATAGATATTGTCTTCTTTAAGGCATTTTTTATAACTTCAAAAACAAAAAAGTTATAAACAGATTTCTGAAAAAAAAATCGTTTTTTGGTCATACTGTAAAGTAGGGGTTTGTCCCTTACGCCAATTGAGATTACGTGCGACGATATACAACTCCTAGATAGAGTGTCGCCTTGTTGACACCACCGAAAAAACAGGCCAACTTTTATATGCTTGTGTGCGTGACAGCTTTTGTTTTACACACGTTTTACACAACTGTCATCTATTCCTAGGGTTATCATGTATGGCGTTATTTCCCAATACTTCGGGAAAATTACGAATTCTGCCCATAGTTATACGTTATGAGCATATTATTATTAAAATAATATTATTATTAAAAACTTTTTAAGAAGTTGAGTTGCGTATTTGGTTATATATTTGTTTGCGTTGTTGTTTAAATAGACACGTTTAATTATGAACGGGATATTTACACATTTACACGAGTTTCTAAATAAATAGGTGCTGCATTATTGTTTCATACATTATATTATGTATATAATATTATTTATTTTATATTTGTTTTTCCCAAAAAAGGCATCAAATCAAGAACCAACTTTTATAAAAAATAAAATAATAAATGGTCTCTGGTGAAACATGGAATCAATAAAATGGCAGCCCCGAGAAAATAATACAATATGGAGTCGCAATTTCTTTACGTAAATTCAAAGTCTTTAAAGTTGAAAATTCATAGTTTTAACGTTATTTACGGATGGAAGACTATCCTTTTAGACATTTTAAATCGCCCTTTTCAATTCCGGCATACTTTTATGACGCAACTTGTAATTTTATTGAAGAAAAATGAAAATTCTATAAGCCGCTAGGACTAGCGGTTCGCTTGACATCTCAATTCGGACTGACAGATGAAAGATCGAGGTGAGGCTAACAGTTAACCTCCTTTTTTTTAGACGCTTTTGAACACCTTAGGCTCTATCTAGGAGTTGTATATAATCAAAGCTATTGTTCTATGCACCGATAATTTCCTTTTAATTTTTCTTTGATCTAAGTTAAGAATAATGTCATTAGCAAATACTGACAGGACACGCTCAGTCAATTGTTTTAAGCAACTTTCCCAAAGAATCTTTACTCGGGAACAAAAAAAAATTCAACAAGAGAGAGCGTAGCGTGGGACGCTCCCGTACAAGATGGCCCGACGACCTAAAAATGTAGCTGGCGGTGGCTGGATGAGAGCAACAGAGGATCGTGTATAGTGGCGCACACTTGGGGAGGCCTATGTCCAGCAGTGGACTGCTACGGGCGGATAGGATATGGATTCAAACAGGATGTAAAAAGACTAGAGTTTGGTGATACCGGGAAAAGTTTCTTTTAGGAAGTTGCTCTGTCGTTTCAGTTTTTTCTAAGTCGTCATTTGAAAGAAAAATTCCTTAGCAGGTTTTCGCAGGTGCGTATGAACAAAAGTTCAATGAAAATAGTCTCGAATTGTTTCAAAACTATGCGCATAGATCTGCGTCTGAAAACAAAACAAGTGGTTTCAGCTGCGAATAACAAGTTTGTATCGAGTTATGATAATATTCGTACAGTCAAAAGCAACGTAAGCGCGGGTATTGCGATTCTCTCCCTTATTCAACGGACATAAGACCGCTGCAAAGTCAAAAGTGTTTAGTGTGCTCTTGACTGTACATAAATGTATAAAATCAACCAAATCGTCCACGTTTCTGAGAAACAATGGGGTCATTTCCTTGTTAGTCTATGTATGATAAATTGCACCTGCGCATTTATTTGAATTGACAACTGAAATGATTCTCGTGAGTATAAAGAGCCTTTTTACAAAATTACGCTTTCAAAGTAAGAGGATTGTTTTGATATGAATAAATAAAAAACTGCAAATTTATCTTTGAAGTAACGTTTTTTTTATAATAGAATAGAATAGAATAAAATAGAATAGAATAGAATATACTTTATTGCACACTAGAAATAATACAATCAGTAAATTCACAAAAAACAAGAATGAAAGTGTACATGTAGGCGGCCTTATTGCTGAGTAGCAATTTCTACCAGGCAACCTTAGTAAATCTAAACTAATCCATTCAGCCGTTTGGTGTGGTTTGGCGTAAAAGCTTAACAATGTTTCTTATTTAATATCTTGGTTACAATAATACGGAGTAGTAAACAAACAGTAAACATTAACTTCGGTGATACTTCACTACAGTAGGAACCTTGTAAAATTGATGTTCTTTCAACAATAAATCTTAAACAGAAGTCAGTAACAAAAGGATGTAACCCATAAAAAATAATGATTCTCGTTATCTGCAAAATAAAACTTATTGCCATGACTCCTTAACGGCTTAGGTACTAAAACTTTGACCCGATTGACAATGATGAAACTGTACAGGTACATTTTACTACAGTTTATAAATTCTACCTAACTCAACTGTGAAAATGATAGTAAATTTAGCAGATTTCTATTACTTTAGTGCACTATCTATTCAAATTTTGAAAATAAATAATAAGTTCTTACTTATATACTATAAATATCCCAAGCCAAGTAAAGATCTCCGCAAGAATTTCACTAAAGCCATAGAAATGCCTTTAATGCTATGACTGGCGATACATTGAGTGGGATCTATAACTATAACATTGATTTGTACAAGAAATTATATTACGAAGTTTCTAACTCAAATGACACTTTTATTTAAGGTTCACTTTAAAATTTATTGCTATGCAATCTAGGTAGTAAGCCCGCCCTATAGATTGCACAAGACATCCCTTCACCTTATTAAGTTAATCAACTAAACGAAAACCAAATCAAATCGAGGCACAGCATAGTGAGTTTGAATCTAGCCTAACATTTTGCACTGGCTGTAGAAAATTTTAGTCAGGATTTCTGATTTCTCGGGCAATTCTTTCCAACGTTTTTATTTCATAGTAACCATTAAATGTTTTTTTTTAACCTGTAATAAATGGACAGTGTTTGCTACTATATAAGTCTATGGAATGAATGGATTTCGAATTTGAAAAATATCTGATTGCAATGCAATTTTTCAAAATGTAAAGATATCACTCCAGCCTTTTTCTCAAACGCTGAGCCTTACCAATAATGTTTTATTGAATAAAATATTTTCCTTTTAAACAAGATATTCCCTTTATTGTCATGCGTCAAAAAACTGTGTTCGCTAAAATAAAACACGGGAGGCTAGAAACTATAGTTTTTTTACTTTTTAACCGATACCGTCTGTTAGCGTATTTATAAATACGCTCGAGACTATTCTGAATCAACCTGAATAAGCCTTAGTCGACCACACAAGTCCAGTGCGGGTTGGTCAACTTCACACACAACCTTTGCATTTCTTCGCAGGTGAGTGCAAGGTTACCCCGCGATGTTTTCATATTTCCAAACTACCAAAAAAATTGTGTATGATAATAAAATAAGTATAATATGTCTAAAGATAGAAAAACCAATTACCACTATTCCATCCATCATTGCTCTACAAGTCGCAGTATCACCAGTAGGTACGCTAGTACTATTTATAAACGTGAAAGTTTGTGAGTATGGATGGATGTTTGTTTGTTACTCTTTCACGCAAAAATTACTGAATGTATTTTAATAAAACTTTACAGGGACATAGTTTATACATCAGAATAACACTTAGGCTACCTTATGCCGCGGGAAAATCGCTCATCCCCACGGGAAAAAAATTAAGCGCGGGGCAGTAAGCTAGATGTATATATTCTGTGGTATCACGCACAGATAGTACAATTCCAATGGCATTTCAAAAGAGGCTCCTGGCCCATATTCATTGCAATCCTGCGGAGGTCGGCGACCAATCGAGAGTCATTCATTACAACACCACGGGCTAACGACAGATTGCGACGCCATAGACCGGGTGGACGGCTGCCATCGCATAACTAATATTATGCGCTGTTTCTGTTGCGGAGTAGGTACTGGGCAAAAAAAATCAAACCCTTTACCATTGACTCGAAGAAGAATTTAAACGTGTTTCTTTGTTTGTCCTTTTTTCACTATGAAACGTGATGAAACTAAGCAACGGATTGATCTGATTTCTTGCACAAAGTCGATCTTTCTTAAGTCTATCTTTCATTTATAATTTTTCTTTATTTGGTAGAGGGCTAGGGAGTAACAGATTACTTTTAACTCGGGAAAATATCTAATGGAACGGAAAGAGTCGAAAAACAAGTTTGAGAGTCGAAGGACAGCTAGTACACACTGGCTGTTTTTCTGGCGGCCTTACCCACAAACCCATATTTGGATACCTTTTGTTTACCTATATTTCAAACTATATGTTTTTTAATTTATTATAATATATTTTATATATACTTAATTTAATATAAGTGAGAGATGACATGGCGGCTGCGCAGTTTTATTAGAAGACATAAAAATACCTCTACATATTGAAATGAAAAAGAATTGTTATTTGATTTTTGAGGTGCATACAGATGTCAAATAACAAAAAAGTATTATTAGAATGAGACGCATTGATTGCATTACAGTTTTTTTATATCGGTTTCTAGGTTTTTTTTATTTTATTTTATTTTACTTATTAAATTAAGTTTTTACTAGTTTAAGAAAAAATTGTTTTCGTCAATCATATGAAAGTACGGTATTAGTTACACCGCTTCGGCTGATACTCAGTACGGACACCAGATAAAATGTTCGCAGGTTGCAATTTACGGAACAGCAGGAAATATCGGTTTGGTTTTGCAAGTTTATACATACCATGGAATTATATACTACAAAATATTACAAACTAGGTCGATATAAATTAAAGTGCTTGGTTTTTTTAAATTCAAATTAGGATTACATTTTTTTTTACTGTAGGGTAAGAACATAACATAGGTACACATGAGTGTTATTAATAATGAGAAGCAAAGCGCGGTTTTCCCACCTCTTTGAATTAGAGCAAAAACGTTTAACCACAGAAGAAGTTTAACTGTGTGCCAAGTTTCCACTTTTCGTACAGTCAGCTGCAGAGTTTGCTACCCAGCTGCGCCACAATAAATATTCCTTCTTTTCAGTGTTTTTAACGACGTACATGATTTTTCGACACACGAACATTATGTACGTCTGACGTACACTTTGTAATTAATATATTGCGAAGTTAGGTGATGGCGCAGTTGTAGAGTATTACTAGGGACTACTATTCCCTAGTAATACTCTACTATTGGTATTCTGTGGTATTATAGATTTATGTCGGGGTGGATACCCAATTCTGAATCAGTCTGTACGTCGGTCTTGTTATCGACATCCCTGTTTATTTGATATTATAATATCCATTATCCATTGTATCCGATTTTCACATGCAACACTTCCTCTCTAGGCATTATTATGAGATGTTATATTCCTTATCTCCGTCCGGGCAATATTATCGTTACAGATGGGTAGCTGTTGTTTATATACCACCATCTATAGGTATAGTAACACTAATGGTAGATGATTATAAATCCATAATTAAGTTTATCAGTGTTAATTATAAACTACGGGTAAGGTCAGTCCTTCTTCGATCATACAGTAATAAATTATGCAGCAGATATTTTACTAGAATTTAAAATAATAAAAAACTTACTGGATATTATGTTTAATTTTTGTGGGAACTCATATGTTTTCAATGGAACTAAGTCATGTATTTAATATTCTAATAATAGGTTGCCTGTATATATTTCTATGAAATAATACTACCACCTGTCTGTCCACCTTAATTCTGCCTTATTTGTACTAATTGTCATAGTCAAGTCATGACTCATGAGTTATGTGCTAACTAACCCTTCAGGTAACAATGCCCGTACCCGCCAGCGGGAGCGCGGCCAAAATAAAATCAAAACTAATAATCAGAGACGGAGCCTCTCAGGTGTCGTCTCCTACACGATGATTTTCCGTATCAACGCGCTGTACGAGGCTCCTTCGAGCCGCCCCTAGACGCGTTGGTATATGACTACGCAGGGGTAGAGCCTTCCGCTCCCCCGCAAGTCCGGTGAAGCTTGATTGGTCGTACTTTTTGACACAAGTTAGGTTCCTTAGTAAGGACAAGTGTAATTGCAGTTAGTGTCCTAATTATCGGAGCCTTACTGCAATTGCACTTGTCCTTACTAAGGAACCTAACTGAAAAAGTGTCCTAAAAATTGTGTAATCTAATCGCGGCTTAAGTCAAATAAAAAAAAGTTAGTTATGAGCTAAAGCTCGACCAGAGAGATCGTACAGGCTCTGCCTAGTTTGGGGACAGGTAGCCGTGTGTGAGATATCCCCCATTATCCCCCACATATTTATTTATTTATTTACGAGTATCTATTTTTTCACCATCCACTATAGTTTGATTTGACTCTTGTGTCATCTGTTGCATGGCCAGTGACATGAGTCGATATCGCTCGTCGGGAGCACATCCGGATGAATGCTGATAACTCCAATGTGCGCCGGCGCAACCCTCATAACCCATCATCACTCATCGATATCACCAAAATCTCTATCTTGTGAATGTCGTGAACAACTCACAATTGCGCCCTTTGGACTGAGATGTTATCGTGTAGGCGTTTGTTCTTTTACTTTCAATTCATACGTTACTGATATTTTATTATTAGGGACTTTCAGACAAAAATTATTAATATCTACAATTGAGCTAGTTTTATTACATATTCTGTAATTTAAGAGAGCAAAGCAAATGTACGCGTAAACATTCTACAACTGATAAACTGTATAGTTATAATTACTGTACTAATAAAAAAATATGCGAAATAACTACAAACATGAGTACTTTAAGTAAGAAATAATATTTAATCGTTTTGTTTCTTGAAATATACATGTTATACGTATTATTTGCAATTTATACTGCCTCTCACTATTTGTTTCGAAGCATACATAACAAACATTATCCCATATACTTATAATATGCATTCCTTTTGTTCTAAAATTACAAGCCAGTTACAATTTCACAATACAACAAATTACGATTACCTAACGAGCCTAAAATAGCTTAGATCCCAAGGGCTTATGCTATTTATCATACATCACATGTTGCAACAAACAAAATTACAGTTCTTCACAATCTACCTACTTAAATAATGTAATTCAACCGAGACCTACTAAACCACAACTGTATTTTATTTAAACTTGAAGTTTGGGCATTATCATCGCCTGCACGCATCAAGTTTACTTAACATCAAACATACCTAGTATGTACCTACCTACCAGCAAAATAATTATTCTGATCCAAATTCATCTATCTATATAATTAAACAAGTAGAGGTCGAAAAGCTGAACATAGAAAAAAATCTAAAAACCGATTCAGGGTGATGTAAGAAGCGACATTTTTTTGTTTCTCTGTTTGTCTGTTTGTATGGACTAATCTCCGAAACTGTTGGACCTTTTTGAATAAAATTTAGCATGGTGGTACCTTATGTCCCTGGTCAACATCTTAGATACTTTTAATCCCAGAAAATTAAAAAGTTATAAATTACTACGGAAAAGTCGAAAAACAACGCAGGCGTAGTCGCGGGCCGACAGCTAGTGTAAACTATATCACGAAGAAACTATTAACCGATCGAATCATTTAATTGTAGAGTCGTAGCAGCACAAACGTAGAGAGAACGTAGCAGTCGAAACCCAAAATTAATAAAATAAAAATAACAGAATAATATTAGATGGGCCCCTCCGCCATTTTTTATTTTGTGAGTTAATAAATAAAATTAGTTATTTTATTTTATTTATTTATCTTTAGTCCATCAATTTCAGCTACTCATGTCACGGAGTATAAAACTCGCAGTTATTTTTTATAGCAACACATCATTTTACTTTTAATGAGATTCTGTTGCAAGTTCTATTACGTTTGCTAGAAAATGAAGATTTGTGGTCTATAAACAATTGACAATACCATTAGTTATTAATTTATTTGGTCATTGTTTTCTATTTATCTGGTGTATAAGATCTAGTCAGTGCGGATTATTTTTAACTAGCTTTTGCTAGCTCCGCTCGAGTTAACAGGTTTTCCCGTGGGAATGAGATATTTTCCCACGGTAAAAAGTAGCCTATGTGTTATTCTGATATATATATATAAACTATATTATTGTAAAGTTTCATTAAAATCCATTTAGTAGTTTTTGCGTGTAAGAGTAAGAAAGTATTACTGCGGTTTATATTTTATAGTCAATTTCAAAAAACGTTAATTAAATAGCCACGGTCTTATACTGCTACAGTCGTTGCAGTTAGATTATATGCAAGCAAACAATTTAAAGGTTATATAAAGTCAGCTAATCCAAAGGCACGCGTCTTTGTCCTATCAATTTGTATTACCAGCATTAAGCGTCGTAAATAAGTATCCTGCATAAGGTATAGCATAAATAAGAAGTTATGTAGGTATATGTCGCAGGTTTATAGTAAACAGCTATAGGTACTATCTAAAAAAGTGGCCGTTTTTCGCAATTTTCCTATATCTAACTACTGCGAGGTATAATAAATAAAGTTAATGGCTTATATATATCCTACAGAACACCGTCCCCAAACTTGTCGTCCAGATTTTTGAAAAATTGATTATTTTCCGAGTTATTATATTTTAAAAGAGTGGCGGCGCCACTTAGCATAGTAGAGCCCCTTAAATGGATCTAAGAACGGAATGAAGAACTATTGAGGACTTGAACTGGTTCTTGGTGTAGCTTAATAATATAAACAAAGGTATGCTGTGCTTCAGGCAGACTTAGAGACAAAAATATTATAGATTAGCAAGGAAGTGGAAATTGGCAAGATTAAATACAAATTTTCAGTAGTAGGCTCGAGCCCCTCAGTGGGGACATATAATTATGAGCCGTTAACGATAGGATCGAAATAATTAAAATGCTTAAAGAAATATAAGCAAATTATTATACCACATTTTCTTAGGGAAAGTAAGATTGGTGTAGTTATGTTGTGAAAAACGGAAAAGCTCTTTTTGATAGGTTTACGATTGTATAACCAAAAATAGTTTGAGAGAAATAAAAAATAGAGTACTTCTACATGTAAAGAAAAATGAAGAATAATTAAAATGATGAGAACTGCTTTTCCTGAACCACGTCAAAGAAAGGAGAAGGAAAATAGGAAGTGCCATCATCACCATCATTTCAGATGAAAGACGTCCGCTGCTGGACAAAGGCCTCCCCCAAGAAGAGTGCTTAGTCAGTTTTAAAACCAGTGCAAAATGAACAGCTGATTTTAAAATTCAAGATCAATTCCTAACAGAAGCGGTTGACATTGACAAGCCGGCAGCGACTCCGGCGCATGTGTACATTGACACGACCGCTAAGTATTTGCACCTAGTGCTTGTTTGTTGACATGCCTCATTGCAGTGCAAATAACAATACAGTTCACTAATATCAAAGATGTCATTTAAGACCCAGAGATCTTTCTTCGCCTATAATTGTAATACAGGTAGCGGTCTAGCATAAATGGTTGACCTCTATAGTCGCAGTATCGCAGTTGAGTGATGTAATTTTTGTTGACCAACATTTGTATACTTAATGGGCGACGACGACGCTATGTCTCCTTTAACATTACATATATTCGCACTCTTCGCACAGGAAAATGGTTATTGTGGGTTATCTATCACTAAGTATATTATGCATGTATTATACATATAAACCTTCCTCTTGAATCACTTTATCTATTAAAAGAAACCGCATCAAAATCCGTTGCGCAGTTTTAAAGATTTAAGCATATATAGGGAGGGATATAGGGACATAGGGACAGAGAAAGCGACTTTGTTTTATACTATGTAGTGATAATGATTGTTTATAAAGACAGGTGTCTTTGATGAAGGGTTTCTATATTTTTGTAATTTATTTTAAATTGTACCTATATGTTATTTATTATTATTTTGGTCATAGTAGGTAACTTAATTACCTAATGACAATTTCAAGCCTCTATTACCTAATGTAATTCAAAAGAGTAACAAAATTTATAGAAGAAAAAAAATAGTGGAAAAAGGTCTGACGTATCAACGATCTAAAGAAATCTTAAAGTTCAGTAATTTCTACTTATTACCTCATATAAAGTCAATTCGTATTACTTTCCATGTAAAAAGGTCATTTGAACACTTAATGAATAAAGTTGTTATTGACAGTTCTGCCTACAGATAAGTTATCTGCTTGTGGCATATTGGTTGACCCACGACCTTCTTTAATGTGCCTTCCTACATATTTCTCCACTAAGGCCTGGGTTAACAAACATCTACTGTTAATAATACAACGACCTATCTGTTTTGTCCAAATATGTAAGATACACGTTACTTCATGGCGCCTGTTATTGCTTGATCGTATTTGTCATACATAAGTGACGCGTGAAGACTGAAATAAGATACTCAGTCAGCCCTAAGGAAGTTTTTTGGAAATGAAGAAAAATATTGACACTCCCATACTTGGACGAATTACCATAGTTATTTATAGTGTAACTATTATAAGTCATTGCTACCATACGAAATTGACTTTTAAAACCATAGAGAAGTCTTTTTTTTCGGTTAAGAATAAAGTTTCGAATAAAATAGAAAACACATTGTGAAGGAAAATTGTAAAATGCCTTGGCAAATTGTCTAATTACTTCTTTTTTTGTCCACGCGCGGCGCTTTTGTGTCAAAATAACAACAATGCATACAGATGTTTTAAAAGCAAATGAATAAAACATTTACTTTAGTAACTATATCCAAACTTTAATTAATTATTTACTGTTGTATTTTAAATCATTAGTGATATCAGTATACTCGTAATACGCGATTCAATTCAACTCCTTTATGCCAGGTTGCTCATTGAGGAGCGTTTGCAAAATGGCGAAGCATTCTGTAAAATGACGAGTTGTACAACCAAAAGTTAATTTTGTCACATCACGTATCAACTGAACAGTAATCAAACCACAGCTTAGTTTACTTATTCAAGAGTTTCGAGCCAGTGGATATGATCGATAAACAAGTTTACAGTAAACATCATTTCATATGCGCATGCGACCGTATACACAAGAAGGTAATTTTCCATTTCCACAGACAAGCCCTGTAATAATAATTTCTAACTTTATAATTTCCAGCATCGATATGTGAGATTAACATATTGCCCATGATATAACTAACTTGACTCAATATAATTATATGACAACACTCTTGTCTATTTTCTTGCAATAATTATTTATTTGACGACTGGCGTCGAGAGAATTAAGGTTAAAAAATACTATTAAAAATAATAATATATTAATCATTATGTATTTTATTTTCTGTGTTTTTTACCTTATGTCATCGCCTTATGTATTCTAATATTATAAATTTTAAGATTAGTTTGAATATACACCCGATCTATTCTCATGATCAATTGCAAGTAAACAGACAAGAGTCATAATAATACAGGTTGTAATTCATTTATTTTTATTACTTTGCTTCCGTTTACCGTAATAAAATATAATATATTTCAAGTTATTACATACATTACGAGAAGATAGCTAAGTGTGTACCATAATTGCTTAGTTCTTATAAATTAATATAGAAAAGTTTTTACGTTTCTCGAAACATTTTTTTAATCATAAAGATATCGATAAATAGCACATAAATAAGGCGTTATACTCCTTTTGACTTCGCTGTAGTCGTGAAAAAATAAACTCACTTCCCAATTAGAAAGTAGGCAGTTTACTAATTGATATTTAAACCGATTTTGTTTTGAGTAGATAAATTTTAAACAATCGTCTGCCATATTGACACATGGCCATTGTGCGATATCGGTCGCCGATAGTGGACGTAAACATTTGAAAATAAACGAGATAGTAGATTGGTGAACGACCCCGATTTATATAATATTCTTGAGAAATGTTTTGATTGAAAATTTGAACGATTAGTTTATTAACTACTTCTTTGCATACTGGTCATCAAGTTGGATAGAAATTCATTCAACCCTATTGTTTTTCATATGATTTACCATTCCAGCTCATGCACTTCTTTTCTACGCAAACTTTAAATTAGTATGGTTCATAGTTTGTTCCTTAATATATTATAACACTTGGAACACTAAAAAATTCTTAGATAATTGCTAAGCGTAAATAGAAAGCAGGTCTTGGTTGAAGCAAAGCTTTTAAGCTTCTGGCTTTAATAATTAATTACAGAATACAAGTTGATTATAGTAAAGCTTTTTAGCATTTGGCGTTATTCCGTGTTTAAAAAAACCAGAATAATCACAGAAAAAATAATTATTTTGTTAATTTTAAAATAATTATAGTAAAATAAGTTCCTTACATATTTTTACAATACGAAAAAGCATTTTTTGACAGTAACAACATTATTAACTATATCTATGAAGTAAATTATAATAAACCAAAGCGAAACGGTAGATCATTAATCAAATCACAAAGCAATCGAAGCAAAAGCGAAAGAAATGAAATCGAAAATGAATGGCATAGTAACAACAACAGTATTTTTTACTTTCGATAGTGTGACCCGAATTGAACTGTTGTTGTGCTGAGTTGGATAACGTGGTGTTGCATTTTTGAAGTGCGCTCGCTTGCGTAACGGACAGCCGACGACGACGATTGCTGCGTGTCGCGCAAAGTTGTGTGATTGCATACAGCAGACGGCAAGACACTGCCGGGTTTTGTACCAAAAAGGCTTTGCAAATCGAGAGACAGCTATTTTTAAAGATTAGCTCAAGACACTGCCGGGTTTTGTACCAAAAAGGCTTTGTGAATCGAGATACAGCTATTTTGAAAGTTTAGCCGAAAGATAGTTCATTATTTTCTCGAAATGTGTGTCGTTTTGTAATAAATACCAATAACTCCTAAATCGAAGCATTGTTTTCTGAAAAAATAATCGTCAGTTAAAAAACGGAACCTTTATAGAATCACTCGTTTATCTGTCCTTCCGTCCGTTATTCTGTCACATACTTCCTACGAAACTATTGAATTTAATTTTAAAATAGTATAATCAATTTATTTAGAAGCGTCATATACATTTATCATTTGAAGAATATGCAGATAAAGTGATGATGATCGCACGCAGATGAACAATAACAACATTGTATAATACATACAAGATAAGTATATTTATACCAATGGAAGGTGCCACCGCAAATACATAATACATTATTTGTACAGCCAACAATAAAGCAAACAACATGCGACACTTCACAGCTGCAATAAAGACACTTTTTGCATAAAATTGTGTACATCTTGAGCTGGTGTTGACTGCAGTATAAACACTCAAATCAAGTGACATTTACTTGATATCCCATTGTGGTTTTACTAATATCATGAACACTAAAGTTTATGAGGATGGGTTAGTGTTATTCACGCAAGAACTGAACAATTTCGATTTTCACAACGTACATAAGCTTTTACATTAAAATAGCAACAGAATACGTTTTGGAGTACAGCCTTCCGCTCTCCCGCAAGTCCGGTAAAGCTTGATACGTCGATTTTGTTAATTTAAGTTCTTTTCAATATGTACGTACAGTAGCCAGCACGATCAAAGTGCAAAAAGCTGATCACTACATAGTATAAAACAAAGTCGCTTCCTATGTCCCTACTTTTTGGATGGATTTTGATGCGGTTTTTTTAATAGATAGAGTGATTCAAGAGAAAGGTTTATATGTATAATACATGCATAATATACCCACAACAACCATTTTCCCGGATGCGGAGCCGGGGCAGATCGTAGTATTATATAAAGTGGACAAAAGTGTAGGGCAGTTGCAATAATGCCACTTTCACTCTTAGTAGTCAGTTTCTTAATCTGTAAATTCCTTACGTTGTTTGCTAAACAAAGTTGCATTAAAATTCGCATTTATATTAATGCATTTAGCATTATTTATAGATGGATATCTAGAGCTAGTTATTTACATGATTAGGTAAGATCTAACGAATTCTAAGGGGTCATTAACACGACTCTTTGTTTATAAAAATATCTTTATCCTTATTTCAACGGGTCTAGGTCAAGCTTGTTAATCACGAAATCATTATAAGCTCATTATGTGTAGGCAACAGTTTGGTACATAAAACTTAACCTTAAGTAATATGTGGTAATTTTAGACAAGGTCGTTTCGGTTATGGGAATTTTGTAGATTTAGAATCAACTAATGCAAAGTTACTTTAAGCTGAATAGTTTAATCATTTAAAAATAACGATTTTATACACCGTGAAAATTAACTGTTCCTCAAAGATTTCCCCAGTTAAATTTTACAGTGTGTACCAAACAGAAAAAAATACTGAAAATAAATAAGGCCACTTCAAATCAGTTTTTATTTTGGAAACTACTGAAGGTAATTCGATGATAAATTAGAGGATACGTAATCCAACTCCTCGTATTTCATCAGAAAATAGGCGAACACGACAAAAGTCGACATCTCAAAATATTTTTAAACGCACGCAGGTCAAGTTACCGTTTGTCACACCGCAGCCGTTTGCTACGAGATTTGCTACGCCGTAGCTAAAAAAATATATTGCGGAAAATAGAATAAAATATATGCGACATGTAAGAAACTCCAAATGTGAAACAAAATTAGTTTTTTAGGGTAGCGATTTTAAAACGAAAAAGAAGAATGAAAGTGGCTAAGTGACAAGTGATTTACTTCTATAGGTACTTACGAGTATAAGTAATAAAAAATATGTTGCCAAATGCTACATGATATTTTTTTTGTGATTAATATTTAATGTTGAATAGAAAATATGACACATTCTGGCTTCGTTATTTGTCAGTCTAACAACAAGTAAGTACAAGTTATATTTAACATCGTGCGACACAGATGCACTTGACTTAATAAAAAGTTTTAAGATTTAATATTTCCACAATCGTGAGGTTACAATAGGTCAAAGCCTATCGCATCGTCCCTTATCTGCGCATGAGTGCAATGACGTCTATTGCGTATCGCGACCCGGCTTGTAGGTCGATTACCCAAATCTTAAGACATTGAAGTCATACCGTGCAACGCGATGGACCAACATAACTAGATCCGTGAAAGTACGCTCATGCACTACTTTATATTCGAGCGTAATTTATGTCACAGGTCATAATAATTACTGAATTGCCGAGTACGCAATCTTTATATACACACCTTCTCTAGTAACAAAAGGTTATGAGTGTCGATTTGTGCATAATGTATACAGGGTGTTATAATACTCTTGTTGGACAATAAAAAGACATCACAGGAGTATTTCACAAAACAACACAAAACCGTTATTTGATCCTTTCAACTTCTAGAAAAGAGCTGAAGATATTTTCTTGGATCATAGCTAGCTAAGAACACTCTCGAATGTCACACCTCGCAACCAAAAAAAATTGATCGAAATCGGCGCATCGCTTCCGTTTACACAGACAAACACGTCAAACTTTTAACATTTTTTCTTTATGGTCGGGGATTAATAACCCTTCCTTTTCGGCTTCGCCGCCGTAGTGGGGTGCAAAACTAGATTTTAACACTGGATTAAATATTAAACACACGATTTAAAAAATCTACATGAAAAGAAATATAACGCAAATGTAACCGCAGTCGGAAAGCTAATTATTTAATAAGTATTTTGCGACACAAGCGTAGGTCAATTTAAAAATATACACTCATCAAATTGTATTATGCGTAGACTAAATAAGGCTTATGCTTAGTCAGACGCCACGGAGTCATCGCATGATGTCTGGCGATTAGCTTACGAATCTCTCCCTTATGACGAGTAAGTAAACAATGTGAATTTACGCAGAAAAAGTACTAGTTTTCATTTTATATTGTACAATATCCTACACATGCGGCTGGACATGTTGAGCTTGAGAGCGCCCGTATTACAATACAATACAATACAAAATACTTGCTTCCGTAGCGGTAGGGGTGAATTTCGTAGTGCGAATTTCCAACCGCATGTGCTGGCTTCTGTACATTATAAAAAAGATACTGGATGACTTATATATTATTTATTTGCCTTTGTGTGAGTTTAGTATGCACAAATTTAATCAACAGCCAGAGCATTGCTAGAAAACCTGACACCAGGGTTCATGAGGTAGGTTATCCTCGAAACCAACTCGACAAGTAAGCAGAAAAATACACTTATCCAGATCTGTTTGTCTGTCTGTCGTTAAATAAGTAAGTACTTTCTGTCTGTCTTTACATTACAAAGACAATTGCATCGCAGAAAAGTTTACAACACCATACAAAACAATACAAATACTTCGTTTTCCGAACTTAGTTTCTCGTTCCTACAGAAAAAAAAAGAGAAGGCGGGTTCAGCCATAGGATTGAAAGTTGTTTCAAAACAAATGCACTTACCAAAGCGAGCGCACTTTCCGGATACCACTTGCAGGGCCTAAGGAAGATGGTCAGTATATCCTCATCATCCCCATAGTACAGGTCCTTGGTTTCTTTGAGCAGCTCTCTCAGTCTCTCCAGCGCTTCCCTCACTCTCTCCGGGGTCTCTCGCAACTCCTTCTCGGCTATCTCTTTCGTCTCCGGAGTCAGCTCCAAGCTTCGTTCGAGTTTAAACTCGCTGGTACTCATTGTGGCGATATCTGTTGAAGAATTAATAATGATTATACCACAAAAAGCACTCAGCATGAAACTAAATGAAAATATTTTTAAGAATAAGCTTGACAAATACATTGATTTTGGAATACATGATTCATGTAAAATTGTATACAGGCACATAATATCAGTTGTTTTACTGTTTGATAATTAAAGAAAATTAAAAAATAATGACAATAATAAAAAAATCGCAATAGAATAAATATTATAATAAAATTGGGAAAATTCTGAAATGGTGGCGACGCTGTCTGTATCAATATTTTTATTTTTTATATTTTTTATTAATTAGGATTTACAGACATGCTTACAAATAGAATAAGAGAATAGAAGTGTAAAGAGCTAATAACATATCTCCACCGATAGAGTAATAATAGGTATAATAATGCTGGGGGGGATCATGTCATGGAATAATATAAATAAATAGACATTCTAGAGAAGGTGAGTCTAAGGCCCATTAAATCCAGGGTTTCTTTTTTAAATATAATAAAACAAAAATTAAATTTTTTTCAGGCGTTACAAATACTTGTCTTTATACATCGATGCAGTCGCAATGCAGCATCGACATTCGACACCCATCAATTTACTTTTTTTTCACGATTGAGCAATTTTAGCATAAGTACAACCGCGGTGATAAAATTATATCTTTTACTTAAATTTTGAACTTTGATACTGCCATTATTATTATTTTTACAATTTAACGAGTGAATGCTAAGTTTTGCCAAATTTAGAAAGAAAAACTCCTCTGGAAATGAATATTCCTATTTATAACGCTTGATAAGTTTTTTTTATATTTGACAGTCAATCATAACTTTTGGCTGAGAGTTTGTTTGCTAAGTATAAGCCGACAATAAGTTAGTACAGCATATTCTGCCAAGGTAAGTATTGGATAAACATCCTTCGAGTCACAAGCCGGTGGTATTGGCAGAACAGACTGAAGCATCAATTACAAGTTAATAAATATCAGATATTACTACCGGTCATTGCTCCTATAGTACTAATTTATCTACACAAGTGGGACTCAAACGCAGCAATGTAACTTGAATGAAGTGGTAGATGCAATGACGAGTAATCGGCCTTTATTACTGGCCGCAACGCAAGGACTTGTTGTGGATTCTTCGCACGCCTTTGTAAGACAGGGCACACGTGCTCGCCGCAGTTCAAAAAAAGAATAATTTATTCATTTCGCGACTGTGATTCACACTACTTATAATTAGGTACCTACATAATTTGGATAGCTTCAATTTTGTCTCGCTTAGTTTTGGTTTTGGGCAAAAGCATCGCTTCGGTTTGAGACAAACCAACCATTAAGCCCGTGAATCATCACTACATAGTATAAAACAAAGTCGCTTTCTCTGTCCCTATTATGTCCCTATGTCCCATGTCCCTATGTATGCTTAAATCTTTAAAACTACGCAACGGATTTTGATGCGGTTTTAATAGATAGAGTGATTCAAGAGGAAGGTTTATATGTATAATACATGCATAATATACTTAGGGATAACCCACAATAACCATTTTCCCGTGCGGAGCCGGGGCGGGTCGCTAGTATAATTATAATTAAACATACATTAGTGTTGGACAACATTCTTCGTTGGAAATTTTTTATTGTGGACATTAGTCGCGCAAAGGATTTAATTAAATAGTAACTGAGAATAATCGAATATCGGGTATTCATCATATAGTGGTAGGTAAGCAAGTACATATATCGATATTATCTATTTATTTATTTAATAGTGTACATAGGTTTTACTCTTGTAAATGCAAAATCAACCTCGAATATTGCTAGTGTAACGTATCGTATTAGAAACGACGTTTTAGACTGATCAAAAAGTTTTGCGACTTTTATTTGATTCATTAAATTAATTAATTGTAGTTAAAAACTTTCAAAACGATATAGGTAACATTTGACAAACAAACATGTTTATTTCCGTCTAGTATGGTAATTTTGCTAACACGTTGCCGAATTTCCGAATTGCAAATCTATTTTAAAGCTGATTTGTAAGCGATTGGTGTTCTAAGGTCAACTGAATAGGCCAAGTAGGGAGCAAAAACAAAAATTAAGGAATACTACTTTAGTAATTACTTGGTAAGTCTTAAAAACGTATGCACTTCATACATACCTAGACCTGTCTGCAAAGGTGCGCCCATTCCAGACAGTGCGAAAGCGAATTAGACCATCGAAGCGGCATAAATACCTTTTATATTTTTTGCCGCTTCGATTTATAATTAAAAATTACCTTTATTGCAAAGTTGTTTTAGCTGCCTCTCTACGACCACAATGTATAAGAGGAGTACAACAAGCGCAAATTTTGCAATCTTGTGCACGTGAACTTGAAACAGGTCATACCTACATACATATACTTTTTTTTTTCGTTTTTTTTTCTGAATTGACCTATGCTTGTGTCGAAAAGGTACGACCAATCAAGCTTCACCGGACATACATAACATACATAGTCAGGCATGTCTTTCTTAGAATAGAACAGAATATACTTTATTGCACACAAGAGAATACAACAAACATAACTTCAACAACACAGGTGTACAAAAGGCGGCCTTATTGCTAAGGTAGCAATTTCTACCAGGCAACAACCCTTTCTTTTTTGAGGGATAACTAAGCAAGACCACTTCAATTCCTTCTATTCGCTGCGATCCAGGCATACAAAAGTCACATAATTCATATTCTTAAATCTATACTTTACCCATACATTACCACTATATCCTTATATTCTTTTATTAAGGATACTCCTTTTTTTCAGAATCGCGATGTTATAAATGTTCTAACACATATTTTAAATTACTATCTTAAACTATCTCTTCTGTTTACTATCTTTCTTAGGTAGGTCAAAGACAGATTAGTTATCAACATAAACAATAAAAACACGTGTTATCTAAGCAGTTACAAAGAAAACTACTTATGCAAATAAACATACTTAGCAAAGAGAATTTTGATATTTAGAATTTGTTATTTATTTAACATCGCAATGCAAATAAATAAAAGAATTGTATTTAACTAGAATAAATCTGACTAATATCCAATTATGTATTAAAAACTACACGTTTCCTTTTTGTAAATATCCACGGAAAATTGCGCTGGCCCAGTTAGGGTCTAACCCTGTAAACTATCCCCCGTCTCTAACATTGTAAGTGGCACAATGTTAGAGACGGGAGGGGGGGGGGCTGAAAAACAGCGCTGCGCAAGTCGGTGTCGGCTTGTGTTGCACAAAGCTGAGCTTCTTCCTATTCTTGCCTAATGTACTAAAATATTTTTTGGCCAATAAAGTAACCATATTGCGGAATTCCAATGGAACTAAATTTTATAAGGGAAATTGTTGCCATAGTCGTAAAAATATACACATGGCGCCCCCAGAGCAGGTTTTTTATTTCTTTGGTCAGGCTATATTTTTCTTTCTTTCAACAAAATACATTTTCAAAAATCCGTTTAATTTATATAAATACGGCTACGACCTAATTCTGTCTTATTCAGTCTGAGTGCCTGCCCACACCGTAAGGGATGTGAGATAGATACACACAAGAAAGTGGTTTACAGAACAGCTGTTATTGTTAGCCGCGGTGCCAAATAAACATACTTGCAGTCGAACAAAGGGACGCACTAAGTGTGAAATGTAAATATCAAACGCTCCATTCATTGATGAAATGACCTGCATGCAACTAAAGTTGACAATATTGCGCAGCTATTCGATTTTCGCGTCGTCGTAAGTCCTTTTTAAATATTTTGTTAATAGTATATGTCCCCACCGAGGGGCTCGAGTCTATCCTGAAATCAGCATGAATAAGCCAGGCCTTAGTCGACCACGCTGACCCATTGCGAGTTGATCAACTTCACACACAACTTTGGAATCACTTTTTTTGCAGGTTTCCTCATGATGTTTTCCTTTACCATAAGAGCGTCGAAGAAACGTACATATATATTTTTTATTTTAACTATATGTAACAGAATTCGGGAAAGAGGCGTGACTTTATGTATGTATGTAACAATAAAAATAATATATTTTTCAGCAGGCTAAGACGAATACGCGAACATGAATAGCGATGCTGTGTGATGTGAAGATTAAAGAAATGTTTTGTAATATTTGCATTATCTGGAGATCAAAGCAAGTAAGTTACATGAGAATGTAAATTATATGATATTCTCACCAATATTTTATAAATCACTATATGATAAAAAAACTACAGTCTACAATATTCCTCTGAACTTCACACGTATACGTAAAATTGCAACAAAAAAAACATAATTCTGGTTGTTTTTATAATATACTAGCTGTCCGCCCACGGCTACGCCCGCGCTGTTTTTTTTTATTTGTTTTTTTTTTTTTTGGGATGAAAAATAGATGTTTGCCGATTCTCAGACCTACTGAATACGCTCACAAAATTTCATGAGAATCGGTCTAGCCGTTTCGGAGGAGTATGGAATCGAACACTGTGACACGAGAATTTTATATATAAGAATTATGCATGTAATTTTTTGTTTTTACAAGAAAATGCCGTAACGAATTTTTAAGAAAATTTTGTAGCTGATACCTAGATCAAATACTGGAAACCCACGGGAAAAATGTATTTCCACGGAAAAAATTGAAATCCCTCGCGAGTATATCCGCGGGAAGACACCTAATTTCATACTAATAATTGTATAAACATAAGATACGAGTAGTTAGCGTGTTAATGTTAGGTAGGTATCTAAAAGAATTTCTAATAGAAAAATGTTTCACACTATAATGCACGTTGAATAAAATTTCACAACGAAATGGAAAACAGTGTGTAATCGAGCGGCCCTTGAATTAATAACAACAAAATGTAATTGGTGCTAATGTTCATTGTTACAAAAACACAACAATGGTTAGGAAGACTATTGACTTCTAAATAAATAGGTTAGGTATCTTTACGCGATTAGAATATTTCGAGTTAAGATTATTAATATGTGACCAGCTAATGTACAGTAGCCAGCCAGCACATGCGACTGGACATATTGACCTAGAGAGCGCTCGTATTCCGTAGTGGTAGGGGTGAATTTCGTAGTGCGAATCTTTAACCGCATGTGCTGGCTTCTGTACCTTATATTTTACCATCTCCGCCTTACCACTGAGTCCCTATATCATAAATTAGAAAAAAATTTTTTAGAAAATCCCAACACAGAAAACAAAATATCCCATAGTTCCTGATTTTTTTTTTTATTGACCCATGCTTGAGGCGAAAAAGTACGACGGATCAAGCTTCACCGGAGTTGCCATAGTTTCTGTGCTTTGTATACCTAGTAATATTTATTATTTTCCTGATGGGCCATGATATATTTAATATATAAATTTTCGAGAAAAAAAAGCCCTTTCTAAAGAAGAGGCAGGTCGGGTGATAATCTTCTTTATTATTATTATTCATAAGGTTCACTAACCCTGCACGAGCCTACGTCTAGTGTTCCACTTGTTTCGAATAACTTGCGAAGTTGCAGTCTAGATCTAGATTATCCGATCACGCGAAGATAATAAGTGTGTTATTTTCTTTTATATGTATGAACTTTTAAGGTATTTGGATTAATAAGTTCAGCGCCTAGCTTCGCTCCGTCAAATAAAAATAAAAATAATATTTTAAAATTGATCATTGTATTTTAAAAAAATATAAACATTAAAATAAAATTAATTTGTCGCAAGTATAAAGTGTGCACGGTGAGATATAAGAAAAATCAAGTGTAATTGATAAAACGGTCGGGTATATTTTTTTTTATAAATGCGCTCGTGTACGAAATGAGTATTTTATGTATTCAGCAGGCAATTAATGAAAATTTTAGATTGCCATCATCGCAGAGTTTTGCAATTACAGCGAATAATACACGAACAATACACTTCAGCAGTAAAATAATTATTGTATACAAAGGATGTTACTGGGTGGCGTAATAATATCAGTAAGCGTTAATAAGATTTGCTCACTTAAGCAAACTAGCCATTACTTATTCATTAAATAAGTTTACGACTACTAAAGAATAATAGAAATCCGTTTATTGTTTTTAACCCTAATGCAAAAAAATACTAATTTACTTTTAAATTATTTCAAGATTCGTTTGTTGTTTTTAAGCTTAATTGCAAGAAAAAAGTACTAATTTATTATTTCATGAAGTACATAAAAATTAATAATCTTATAGGTATGTTATCTTTCTATAATGAATTAAAAAATATATTTTAACGTAAATACAGTTTTTTATTTTAATAAGATTAAAAATTGTACAGGTAAGCTATCTTTTTATAAAAATTAAAGTCTTACCAGAAGTTTAATCAAAGTTCACAATTCGAATTAAACGACTAAACGACTTATCACTGCGAATTCTATAAACAAATAAGTTTAACATTAACTTGGTTACACACCGTGGAATATATGGCACGTAAACAAAACTGGCGCGGCACAGATCGCAAACCGGTAAGGCACCGCTCTAGTAACAAAGGATCGTGAAAATGCACTAACCTCACTCGCGGTGGAAACGCGCGCCGGTGGAAACGGCAAAGGGCGGGAAATCGTTTGGCGGCGGTGAGAGGCGCTAGCGGAGTGCGCGCGCGCCGGCCCCCGCCTGTTATATACACGCGAGATAACGCGCAGGCGCCGCCACCCGCGCGACATAACCACTGACCTCTCGCCCGCGCCGCCTGCCCCGCACCACCCCACAGGGCCCGCCGGACTAAAGGTCGCGGCTCGGGGTGCTAGTGGACAGTTCATGGTCCAAGAACACAAGGTCTAACAATTAGACCACGTGACTGACACAAGCCTACGTCATTTCCTAGTCATTTTGCCTGTTCATCCTTGTCGAATCCGTGTAATAGACAAGGATGAACAACACAAAATGACGTAGGCTTGTGTCAGTCACGTGGTCTAATTGTTAGACCTTGTTTTCTTGGACCATGGGACAGTTGAATTCTTAAAAAATAATTACGAAAAATCATCATCTACAGTTGAGGGAGGTTTGATAATAAGAAAATCTTGATTACCGGTGGTTAAAAAAGAGAACAACTTTTCGTTGGTTGAGGGTTTTAGGGAGCAAACATGCCATAAGATTAGGAAGAAGTTTGTCCAGATCTTGGTTGCTGGTGGCTGTTCAGGAATACATACTGAAGAATGATTTCAAAAAGAAAAACATAGCAGAACGATTAAATTGAAAGAGCATAGATATTTTGGGTCCGGCCCCATTCCGGTATGGCACCACAATTCTCTATCCAAATGAAGGGGTAAATTGTGAAAAAGAATTCCCGGCTAAGTTTGACCAAGCTCACTTCCTAAGGATTTTATAATAGGCGGCTAAAGGTAAACTACTCACAGCGCAGGTTCTCCTGTGCTAACAACTGCAATCCCCACCCCTCAGGCGTCGTCACCCTCACGATGTTTTTCAATATCAACGCGCTAGGCCGTGGTCCGAGGCTCCCTCGAGCCGCCCCTAGACGCGTTGGTATATGACTTTTTTTTGGGGTAGAGTCCTCCGCTCCCCCGCAAGTCCGGTGAAGCTTGATCCGTACTTTTTCGACTCAAGCATAGGTCAATTAAAAAAAAAGAAAAAGTGCAATCCCCAGAACTCCTGCTAAACGTGGAGATTATGGCAACACCTCCCTGTCGACATTATTCCAATAGTCAAGTATCATTCGATGTAGAGTATCCTGTTGTACAAAAGTCACGGGCTACCAAACAGATACGTCAAAATCCAAAAATAAATATGTACTAAACAAAGAATATATGACTTACCTTGCATGATTCATCAGTTTCTATTTTACTGAGTAGTAATCAAATGCATTTTTCACCTTTCTAAGATGCTCAATAATTTTCAATTTTAAAAAGAATAGATTAAGGTGCAAGTTATTATATAGATTAAAGGGTTGCAAATCTGAAGGGTCTTAGTGAGAATTTTATTGGCTAGCATAAAAGCTTGGCACATCATTCATACTTCATACTAATATTATAAAGAGAAAAGATCCGTATTTTTGTGTGTGTGTGTGTGTACGTATGTTTGTAATTAATAAACTCAAAAACCACATTCACCCTGACTAACATAGGCTACCTTTTACCGCGGGGAAAATGCCTCATTCGCACGGGAAATACTGTTAACGCCGGCGGAGCCGCGGCTGACAGCTAGTAGATTATATTTTCGTAAAAATGTTGACATTTGATTTTTCGGCACATAGACCCTTAATTATTTTCATAATGAGACCAACAGACAGTCCTACCTGCCTAGCTAACGCCTCGATCCACACGCTCTTGAACTGGGGCAATCGCACGCAACGCGTTTACGATTCGATACAAAGAAATTAACATGCATAATAGAATATCATCACACAAAACCGTTCTTTACAAGTCTTTGTTTAGAACCCTTTTGTTTTTATATAAATTGCAGACCTTCTAATTTATTAAATAAATAGCTACTTTTATTTTCGGTTACAGTCAGCATAAAAGAAAATATCTTGCCACCCCAAAAATAATAGAATATTTGTCATTTTTTTAACATTTTGTTTCCAAAAACAGCATCATTTTTAAGTTATTCTGAGAGCAGATGTAAAATTGAAGCATTTACGTACTGTACATACTTGTTAACTGTTAGCACTGAAATAAAACACAAGACATACTAATTAATTACGAATCTTTATCAATGTTAAATATTTATTAAAAACCATGATAAATGAACAATGGTTCTGCCATGACCATGATCGGTGTAGGCACATATTACAAAAGATCTAGAATCAAAGATCTTTGACGCAAAGATGAGAAAGGGACGCAGTTATGCGCAAGAGTGAGCGCGGTGTATTTGTATCTCATTCTAACGCATAACTGCGTTCCTTTCTAATCTTTGCGTCAAAGATCTTTGATCCTAGATCTTTTATAATGTAATATGTGCCTAACCCGGTCGAAATATAGGCACATATAGGTAAGCTTAATTCAAATTTATAGGAGATAGGAAAGAGAAGATAGAGATAACGTAGATATGTAATAAATATGTTAGTTATTAAAAAGTTTTTATCCTCTATAAAAGTGTTACCTATCTAATGTGAATAACATTTGCAGTAATGGCTGTGGTAGTATATAGTTATGCAGTACAGTAAATAACTTATCTAATTCTGTTTGTAAGAATACGTGAACATAAAAAATAATATCTCATACCACAGATAATATTATACTACTAGTATACTATCATACATCACACAACGTGGTTCATCATGTGTTGAGCTTGTGATCAACCTGTTTTTTATTATTATTATTATCCGCGTAAGTTATTTCCGTGAAAATGAGGATTTTTCCTGGGGTAAAAGGAGGCCTATATTACTTTACTCCCTAAGGTCTGTTCTATCTTAATACGACGTTTCATTAAAATCGATTTAGTAATTTAAAAATAAATAAATAAATATGTGGGACATCTCATATACGGCCAACCCCAAACTAGGCAGAGCCTGTACTATGGTTGTCAGACAGCTGATATACATAAACAGACATACCTACTACCAACTAGGCTACGGGGCCGTATTTCGCAGCCTATTCAATGCGAACTAACAAACGTAATTAGGGATACTTCCTATAGGAAAGGAAGTATCTATCGCTCTCTCGCCCTTTAAAATAAACAAAACGTGATAAATATGACTCATTCGAATGGATTTACAATAGCTTATGCAGCTGTGATAAACTTACAAACATCTCGAGCGAAGTTCACATCTGCGATCTTTGGACATGTAATAAACTTGTATTTAATACACCTTTGTTTCATTTGAATACATAAAGTAGCAAAATAGACACATTATACGTGTTGGAACTAGTGACTATTTATCTGTTTTAAAATATATAGGTAGTTGTAGATATACGTATAGGTAGTCGCGCATTCATGAAGTGAAGACTTTTTTGTCGCCAATTTTTTTGCCACGTTTATAAAGATTATATTTTTACTGTAATAAACGTGCTGAAACTGGTCTGTTGAAATATTACTTGCATAAAACTCTCAGAATTTATTATCATCATAAATAGTCATAATATACAACGTGGGCCGTAGACTACACCGTCCCACACACACACTCCATATTTGGGTCCTCCGAGAGCTAAACATACTGAACATATTTTCCTTGCTACGGCCAACCTGAGTCCGGAGTCTATTTAAAGACTTCCAGATTGGCCATGATAGTCTATGTCCAGCCGAAAAATTAAAAAATATATTAGCGTTTTTTTTATTATATGTATTCCACAGAATGTATAATAATACTACATATTGCATACTTACGCAATGCGCATAGTAACTTCTTAAAGTTACCTACCACCCCAGTACTGTAGTGGTAAGATATATGAGATATAAAAAAGCTTATAAACCTGAACTTTGCGCTTTGTTCTAATTGTCATGATAACATTGTTTTTAATAAATATCCATACATAATAAACAACTAATGAATGATAATTTCCTCACTAATGAACTTTGATCAATCCTAACAAACACAGATAGTTTACATTTTACAGTTGTACTTTAAACATATTTTTATTGTTATAATGGCGCAGATTCTCGTTGCCTTCACACTTTTGAGAACGAAAAGAGAAAGGAAATGTCCATTAAAATATAGATACGTTATGCATCGATTTAAAGCGTCGTCGATGCATGCGACCATGCACCATAAACAAACATAAAGACTTTTTTTATTCGATATAGCACTAGATTCATTATTTGTGCCAGAATTACGCCTTATTTGACAGATGCGCTTTCATTTTAAATATTGTTCATTCAAAATTATATTCTTTCACCTTCCGTTTTTTTAGTTCCTACTAGCTGTCGGCCCACGGCTTCGCCCTCGTTTTTTTTTATTTCCCGTGATAAAAATTATCTAGGATGTTGACCAGGGATATAAGGTACCACCATGGAAACTTTCATTTAAATCGGTCGGTCTAAGCTAGGAATCAAGTCGTCGATATTAAGAAAAAAAAGTTTGATAATAACAAAAAATAGTTGTTTTATTGTTTTTAGCTTACCAGATTACAGTATGCATAAAATAGGTATTAAGTTTTGGAAGTAGATGGCTCCTCCGAACTGCTTTCGTCGTCGACGTCTTCCGAATTTGAACCATCGTCGCTGAAAGCTGCCCCTTGCTGTAACAAACAAAATGTTTGTGAGCCCACACGAAAACTATTATTATTTTGGTACTTTTAACTAACGCTGGCAACCCCTCCCCACCACCCGATCGATTTTAATTTTTTTTGGGCGCACATGGAAAACAGAGCAACTGTTTGAAAAAAAAATTAAAGTCGCTGAGCCCACTTTTTTTTCCTTTTTTTTTCCCCACCCCACTACACCTGCACCCACCACCCGCGGCCTGCCAGCACGAAGATTATAGGAAAAGGTTGTTCAGGGAAGTAGCTAACGGAGTTTCAATACAGCTAAAGCCACATGACCGATTTGGTCGCTAGCTCTCAGTCTTTATAGTATAGTCACAGAATAAATAATAGTACTAGGTACAGAAGGCGCACTCTCTGATAGCAAACGTGTGAATTTAATTCTAGCTACCACGCCACTAACGTTCAAATTACATTGAACGCGTCGAACGTGACCCTGGCTATAATAGCCTACCGATTGTCGTTGTGCTCGCATTAAAACAAAATGCACCTTAAGACTGCGCCGCGAGAGTCCGTATTACCACAGACTAAATAATAGCGTCTTCACAAGCGCGCGCGTTTTCCCTACTAACTGGCCCCGTATACGCGGCCGCCCGGCGTAGGTACATTCTGGAGCTCTGGCGCGGAGTGCGCCGGGCCTGGTATAGTATAGACTTGTGTGAGTAACTGAGTACACTAACCTCCAACCTCATATCGCTGTTGTAAGTGGCGAGTAGCGTTTCCTTGACGTGTCGGAAGATGTGGTCGCGGCACACGTGCGCGGTGTTGTGGGGCAGCCAGCCGCGCTTCTGGTGGCACAGGTAGCCCGGCGGCGGCGGAGGGGCCAGGATCGCCTCCACTTCCGGTATCTTCACGTCGCAGTACTACGCACAGAACATTTAAAAGAGATTAGAATGGTGATAATGCGCCGTTCGTATGAAATCCGGTGTCGCCGATTCCACCCCACCTTTTCACCTCCACTTCATCTGTAGAATAGAATAAAAAAATGCTACATATGATACACTTATATCTAAACTACTAATCGTACGTCGACAATATTTGAATAGTTACCAATTACCATGGTCTAAAAAAACAAAGTCTAAAAATCGAACTGCCAAACTTGACACAAGCCTACGTCATCGGCTGTTCATCCTTGTCGAATAATACGCATTCGACAAGGATGAGTAGATGACGTAGCTTGTGTCAAGTCACGTGGTCTTCTTGTTAGACCTTGTTTTCTTAGACCATGATAGTTACAGGGCAAACAGTGGCTCAGGGAGGCTCAGGACCGGTGTGAATGGCGCAAAAAAGAAGAGGCCTATGTCCAGCAGTGGACTGATGTGGGCTAAATAGATAGATAAGGGTATAGATAGATAAAGAGATAGATAGATGATAGTTACCATGTAGAATATCTGTCGCTGCGCCGGCACCATGCCCGGGCGGAAGTACACGGCGCCCTCACTGACTTCCTCCAAGGGAGCGTTGGTGACGTCATCGATGCTGCGGCGTCGGTTGTTCTTCACGCGGTCCGCCTTCTTGTAGTTCGACACTTGGTCGCGAGTGAGCACCATCGAGTGTACGCCCGCTGTCGCAGACAATAATATTTTTTGGAACATGCGGGTATATTTAAATTACCGTGTTTGCCAAACAGAGCGAGACGCCGTTATGCGTTAGAGTGTGCGCGGTGATTTGTATCTCATTCTAACGCATAACGGCGTCTCGCTCTGTTTTGGCGCAAACACGGCACGCGTGTGGACCCGGGGTTATATCACTACCACAGTCAATTACCTGCATCTCTATAAAAGAGAGATGTTCACGCAGCCCCGGATATACCTAATACATATATTATGGAAGCTTGGTTCGTTATCTATAGCTTAAAACACCTTAAAGACCAATCTACCAATTTTATTCTTCGTGCTAGTTCAAGCGAGAAATAAATAAATACAAAATAGGGTGTGAAAACCGAGGCACCAGCCCCGGGCGGAATTTTAGAGTGTGCTGTTGGATCTCTTTGTTCGGTGTTGGACAGATTCTGGATTGGACAGATTCGTGGATTTGGCAGATTTCTGGGTGTTACCATACGTCCTCCGCCTCTTGGTAGGAGGATTTTGTTATATAGATGAATGATGAACATTGTTGCAGTTACTAAAAGTACTTTTGGTCGCCTTTTACGATATCCATAAGAAAAATTTGGTTAAGCAAGTTAGTAAATCGCACGAAGTGAAATTTGACCTTTCTATCGAAGTAAAACACTGTCGGATTGTAAAAGTATTCAAAACATAACAATAATACCTTGATGCCTCAACCTGAAGTCCAGGATCTGGTACTTCCTCGCAGCCGGTTCCTTCCTCGGGTCGTAGCCATAGCGCACCCAGAGCATACGCCACGGGCCGTTGTCCATACGGATCGCGATGCAAGGCATCAGCACCTTTAGATCCACAACGCGGTACCTGGTGTGGTATCTGATCAGGTTTAAAGACCAAATCGGCCTCTCTTCGAACATCTGGAATGACCAATGGGTTTTAGCAGCAGCTTTAAAAAAATTAAATTTTAAATTTAAGCTGTTTATTAAGTTCTATTACAAATTAAAATAACAATAAAATGGGTCTTACCCTAATCTTAAATAATAAAGATTGTGCAGCAGCCCATATAGGGTTTAAGTTGCGCCGTTATGAACAAAATTAAAAATTTATAATAAAAACAGATAGGTAGGTTAAGTTAGAAAGAACGGGGATGCATCCCCCTCCGACACTTTTCTTTGCAGTTCTGGCCAAAATATCCTACTATCACTGAATATTATAAATGCGAGTGTGTGACAAGGCAATGGATGGGCGGATGGATACATGATTGATTAGATGTATGGATGGATGTTTGTTACTCTTTCACGCAAAAAATACGGAACGGATTTTAATGAAACTTCACAATAATATAGCTTATCCATCAGAATGACACATAGGCTACCTTTTACTGCGGGAAAATCCCTCATTCCTACGGAAAAAACTATATCAGAGTTAGCTGGTAGAATAATGACCATATCTTACCTTATTCTACGGGCTAACTCGGCTGCCTACTCTACCCGTGTAAATCCGACGATACTATGAATAAATAAATATGTTCCATTTTATGTTTTCTTTTTGTCCAAAGGAAAAATTGCGACAAGAATTTGCAGAATAATAATAGCGTCATTAACCCATATATGCCCCTTGATTCGAAAATGAACAGATGCCTTATCTGCCCAGAACTATTTTGGACTTCCAATTGTCGTGAATTTCGGATATGTTTGTACTAATGTGTCTTTATTAACATTACAATTTGTTTTATAACTATCGATATTGGGTAAGGTAGTTTTTTTTAAGTGTTCGAAAACGAATCATTGGGCAAATCCTATATGTTTACTATAAATAAAAGAAGAATGTTTTGTTGACTGGTTTTCTTGATTCGTTTTCGAATCAACTAGCAGATACTGTACCACTTTTAGGCAGAGTTCTGGGCAAATATGGGTTAAGGACATAGGCTACATTTTTATGGTGAGAAATTACACCATAAGGACAAAAATCTTGCCCTCTTATATTTATCTCTATTGTTGTATAGAATGCTGTTTACCTGTTTCAGTTTTGTAATCATTTCTTTCATTACTTTCGAGGATTCCTTATTGGCTGCTCTCAAATAATACTCATTTGGCTGATTAGGTATATCATCAATCAAGTTGAAGATGAATTTCGCTTCAGGCAGTGCACGCTCAGAGCGTAATCTGATGTGGATGTCATCAGAATCATTATCCTTTTTGTTCGAAATATAGCGCTTTTCCGTGTAAGAGTACCTTACCGGTTTGTCTGACCGTGTGAAATTGGTCGGGGCAATGAACAGTGGGGTAAATGAGGGGTTCCTGCAGATACAAAGAGTTTAAATTAATGACAGGTTTGTAGGGATTGTGGACATATCAAACTAACATTGCAAATGTGAAAATATGAATTATTTTTTATTGTTCCATTTTCATAGATTTCTAATGTTGATGGAAGAAATTGCTATAGTAGCAGTAAAACAAATTTTTGCACAATTTTTGTATTTTGCGGATTATCCTAATCCTTTTTATTGCTTTTTTGGATCCCATAAATTAGGATTGAGACCCTGTTTCCTTCAATATTATTCCAAATATAGTTGTAAAATATGAGCAATCGTAAACTAACTTAGTCAATTAGTTGAATCTTCAGACAAAAAGCAAGAAAGCAGCAGTCAGTAATGCTATTTAATATTCCATGCAAGCTCACATGATAAAACTGAGATCCTCCAAGCCAGAGGGCAAAATCTGCTCCAATAGACACTGCATTGGACCATCACCATATCGGTCTACTGGCATATACTGGAAGTCACACATCGCTGAAAATATCAAATAGAACAATTAGAGATGGATTTAAATCATAAACTCAAAACAAATATTTTAATAAACTATAAAGTTCATTTGGTATAAAAGTACTATAGTTGAGCTGTTTGTAACCGGTATTTTTTTTTTATGCATTAAACTAAAAAAGACAACAGCTATAAGAACAAAATGCAAGTACTTACAGTCAAATTTATAAAATTTATTAACTTTGCCAACAATAGATGTGGAGACGACTTCTCTTTCAATTTTATTATCCACCTTTTTCTTCTTCACTTTAACTTTGAACAGCACCCCAGCTGTTCTCTTGGCATCGCCAAATATTCTCTTTACATAAGGATTTTCTGGTTGAAAGTTGAGGCCGAGGCGCCTCTTATTTGGGTTTGAGTGAACCTTTGAGCAGTCAAATATACAATTAGGTTTATAAAGTTACAAGATAATAAGGATTGTCCAAAAATATTGGTGAGGTACAGCCGGCAACACCAGAGGGCCTCAGTCCAGTAGCAGAGCGCGATATAAGAGTTGGAGGCGCTAAACACAGAAAACAAAAACAGATGTGTCTGCTATATTTATCAGACCTCGGCAAAACACTGTATAAAAAAGACAGTCAGTCAGTCACACAGATCAGCATCCATTTGTCATAAATGTATGTTATAGTAAATAGTTGCATGGTCGGTAAAAGAAGTTTGGATTGAAAATGTCTCGTGGTTATATTACTTATGGCTTACCATTGAAATGCCTTTGATGCCACCCAAACACTGTATAGCCTTTTCTTCATTTTTCACAACACCAGGAAATAGCACACATGCTAATTCTCGATTTGCCTGTGCGTTTTCCATATTGTAGGATTTATTTCATTTTGTTTACAAAAAGAAAACAACATAACCTCAAACAAAATCCAAAACAATCCATCCAACTCACTCACTCTTTAATTTTTTTTTCTTTATCCCTTATGGGAAAGGCAAAGGGTTCAAAGCCCATACAGCCTTGTTTTTAGTAAGTTTAATTTCTGGTCACGGGATCATTTGAAATACAACCTAACTATATTTATTTTGTGTCCTTACATTCCAATGACATCAGAGAGATATTGAGAAACCTGCTTTGGGGGCGCCACGTGTATATTTTAACAAATTTGGCAACAATTTCCCGTATAAAATTTTAGTTCCATTGAAATTCCGCAATATGGCGAGGTTTCTTATTTCTTTGGTCGGGCTTTAAGCAAAATCAAATTTGGAAAATAAAAGTCAATATTAATTTCATAAAAAACAATTTTATTTAAACCATACATCATCAAAATACGCTTATAAGACGATCGTTCGTTCCGTGGCTCGACCGGCGTCAGTGCATGAGTACCTGCATCTGCGCGAGCTGGCTGTACGTGTCGCCGGGCATGCGGTACGCGATGTTCCCGGCGAACGTGTTCAACACTTCCGCTTGGTCGCGAAGCCATTCCACTTGCTGGAAATTGAAAAGGCGAATGGGTTTGGATACATTATGGAGATAGAAAAGCGAGCAGTTAACTAGGTTTTAAGTAAGAAAGACTAAAACCGGCACTACACTCTCGACAAAACCCAAGAGCTGAAAGGAACGCGGTTATGCGTTAGAATGAGATGCAAATACACCGCGCTCACTCTTGCGCATAACTGCGTCCCTCGTATTGGCCATGTCTCGTCTAGTTTTGTGGAGAGTGTAGTGGAGCTTTTAGGTTGTAAAAATCACATATTACATTTTGATTCCAGTGCACTACGTTACCGCAATAAAAATGCGGCCGTAATGGGAGAGAATAAGATTGTAATTAGGAGTTTACACATGTGTGTCAAACGGTCCCAATTGTTGAATGCGCTATTGTACGACGCGCTAAGCTCTAGAAGGTGTTATAAATGAATGATTGACGTATATGCTTGGTACCTTGTTGGCGGGTTGTGCAGTGGGCTGGTTGCGCAGGCGCTGCCTCTGTGCGAGCAGGATGGAGCACACGGCGCGCAACACGGCGGGCAGCGCGCGCAGCAGCTCCCCCCGCGCCGCCCGCGCCCCGCTCACGCACGCCTCCAGCTCGCCGCGCTGCAGCGGCACCAGCGAGCACCCGCGGAGCGTCTGCCAGGAACACAACACGAGTAAACCGGGATATTTCATAGTTATTTTTATCCCTTATGGGAAAGGCAAAGGGTTCTAAGCTCATACAGCCTAATCTTTAGTAGTTTCTTGCATATCCGAGTTTAATGTCTTCCAGTCATTATTTCAGTTACTCATTTCTTGTCACGGGATCATTGAAATGCAAGGGTGGTGGGCTCCGCCGGTAAAAGGTAGCCTATGTTACCCAGGGCGAATGTAGCTTTCTAATGGTGAAAGAATATTGAACCGGCACAGTAGTTTTTGAGTTTATTCATTACAAACATACACAGACACAAAAATGCAAATCTTTCCTCTTTATAGTATTAGTATGATAACAGTTGGTGGCCAAGTGGCTAGGGCTGTTGACTTCCATTCAGAAGTTCGCGGATTCAAGCCTCGGCACATACCAATGTGTTTTCTATTTTCGAATTCATGTGTACGTTTATTCGACGCTCTTAGACAAGGGTTACACGCTCAGTCTGGCGTCAGTTCAGTCCATCACTCTGGACTGATGCCAGAATGATGGATGAAAAACACGGTACTATTATAACCAGACTGAGCGTGTAACCCTTATTGTCTAACCCTAGTATTACGGTGAAGGAAAAAAATTCGAGGAAACACACCTGCGAATTAATTCAAAGGTTGTGTGTGAAGTTGACCAACCCGCACTGGGCCAGCGTCAGCGTGGTCAACTAAGGTCTATTCACCCTGATTTTCCGGGTAGGCTCAAGTCCCTCAGCGGGGACATATGTCAAATTTCTAAGTCGTTACCAATTACGAACGACTCGCGCCTTGATTAATCAGGGTCGACCACGGTCAAAGCCACAGGAGAGTAGAAGACTGTTAGAAAATACAATAAAGAATACCACATACATACATACATACACAGATACGCGTGAAAAACATAACCCTTCCTTTGTAGTCGGGTAAAAATATAGTCAAAGTTTCAACAAACTTACCTCCATCGCCGCGTCATAATTATCGCTATGGAAGTAATCGAAGAAGGTGCACAGTTTGCAGAGCTTGTTGTAGGCGTCGAGTAGCGGCGCTGGTATAGCGCTGCCCTCCTGGCTCACTCGCTTGGACACTCGCTCGGCCAGCGCGCCCAGCCGCCCCCGCAGCCCGCCCTCACCCCCGCTCCCGCCCCCGCCCGCGCTCACCACTTGCGACACCAGCACGCAGAATAGCTCCAACACTTTCTCTAGGTTCTGGATACAATCCAAAAACATATAAATTAATTTAAAGTTCGACCAGAGAAATAAAAAACCTCGCCATATTGCGGAATTTCAATGGAACTAATTTTATAAGGGAAATTGTTGCCATAGTCGTAAAAATATACACGTGGCGCCCCCAGAGCAGGTTTCTTATTTCTTTTTGGTCAGGCTTTACAAATACAAATATCAGCTGTCTCGCACTGGATCCGGACTTGCGTCGCCTTACCGATTTTTTTTTTGTTTACAGTGCATTTGAGCTCCAGTTCCAGATCTATACGAACTTATAAACCAAGTCCGGTGAAGCTTGATTCGTTCGTCGTACCATTTCGACAAAAAAATACCTAATAAACGTAGACTTATATTTCAAGTTAAACTTTGAAAAATTATACGATCCTTTCGTCAACTAAGAAGTTAAAAAAAATTACCAAGTATAAAAATGATAATAACATAAATATTAAGAAACATTATTGCCTGTAAGTCGCAATATAATTAAAAAGTCTCATTTGACAAACGACAAGAAAAGTGAAAAACAGAGGAGAGACAAGACAAGGGAAACAAGTAAGAGACAAATAAGATAAAAAACATGAAAAAATAAGGATTAAAAAACAAACTATTTAAGTGATGAAAAATGTCCAACATTTAAAAATATATAATTAAAATCTGAATTTAAAGATGTTGTACAAAACTTACTCCAGCGATGTCGTACACTGTGATGGCGTCTTCAAACAGGCCTTTGTTGACTAACTGTTCAGCGACGTTCAAAGCGATAACCTGAAATAAAAAAGTACTGTTAAACAAGTCTATTAGCATCACTAGTGTTAAACTTCCATTAATTTTATTTACCTGGGGTTCTACTCTTGAAATCAATATCGATCCCGATTTCAACCTAACGCAATACGAAAGTCAATAGGCTATTTGACAATGCGAAAAATAAAGTGTTAATTACTGTAATCAGTATGTAATGTAAGTTTAAAAATGGATATTTACTATGGGAAGTTGAAAATAATAATTGATTTATGTAAAAATCCGTAAATAAAAATGTATTTTTTTTGGCGTTTGTCACGTGACTCAAAACGCTCCTGTTTGGTCGGGTATAGGACATATGTCACTAGCCAGTAAACATCGTTTTCTACTTAAGCAACTTGTAGTAGTAGTACTGGCTAGTGACGTCACCGATGCCATTGCGACGCCATATTGTCAAAGTAGCGTTTTGGCGCGCTACTTAAATATTGAATTTTTATTTTGATATTTTTCAGGAAATATGTACCAGAATTAAAAAATATAACTATTACTGGGATCCACAAACTCTACTGAATAATAAAAAATATATTTTAAAAACCAGTCAAATAGCCTATTATTTTTATATTTATTATATTAGCGCTACTCTTGAAAATCAGCCCGCGAAGAGTTGACAAATGTTCGATTTCATTTAGTTCACTCAATATCCGTCTAATATGAAACCAAGGTGGCGCTAGTGTGGCATTCGAGAGTACGAAACGCCCGATCTAAATGTCGACGGATCGAAATCGCCGTCAAGAGTAGCCCCTCTGTCAAGTCTTTGAGGAGCAAACCCAAAGCGCAGATTTCGGGACTGAGTCCTTATATGCAGCCTGTAACATAGATTGCGCCCGCTTTCTATGGGTCAGACAGTATATAAACTCGGATTCCGTCCCGCAGCCCGCTATTTCCCGCGTTCGTGTCCGTGGGTACGCGGCTTTAAAGGATACATACATTTAGTGATAACAGCAATGAGTTAGAAAATCGGCGCGCTTTGAATGTTTAGTACTACTATTATGTTTTTGTATTTAAGTCAAAATTTAGTCATGCATATAAAACAACAGTTTAGTTATACTAACTATATATGGTTTGTTTCATATTAATCCGGACAAAAAGTCATTGAGACTTGCATACAATGTGCACATTTTTATCAAACGATACAATAAACTATTAGTACGGCTTGTTAACCTGAATTACGGTCCCATCTGGCAGAAAGCATGAAACTTAGCATACATGTAGCTTTTATATATGTGCTTCAATGTCGATATGGAAACACGCTGAGAAATGATTACCCCCCCCTTTTTCCCTCATTTTACCTCCCTCATTTTGGTTTTTTTCATTTTCTACAAAAACGGTAGGACTGATGAGTTTACTTTTCAAGAACCAAATAGTTGTCGATAAATTACCTACAAAATGATACTACATTTTATAGTGCTAAGATTAATATATTTCTATATACAGCCATCAACGTTTTATGAAATTTTAAAAACAGGCACACTTTTTTCTTCCTTACTTCATTTATAGCAGGGTTTCTTAAACTTTTTGGAGTCACGGACCACTTTCGAAATTTAAACAAGTCTACGGACCCCTGGCAAGAAAAATTGGTAAAAAAAAGCTTAGTTATATAAAAATACTTTTATTTCAACTTTAATTACACTTATTACTACGAGTAACTTAATGAGAAGGGTGCTGTTGTTTGGCCTCAATGAGAACGTTAAACTGTGGGACCGTCTTCGACAAGGCAAGTCGCATGTCATCTGCGACGTTCAATCGATTGCGACTTTTTGTCTTTATTGACACCAGAGTCGAGAACCCTGCCTCGCAAAGATACGTAGTAGCAAATGGTATCAGAACGGACATAGCTCGCTTGACAAGAAGAGGGTAAGCTTGACTTAAGGAACCCCAAAAGTCGCCAAGATCTTTTGCATGAAATTCAGCTTTCAAAACTTCTTTAGATCTCATGTCAATTAAATCATCTTTAATAAGATCTTCATCGCTGATACTGTCAATATCGATTAAAAATGGGCTCCGCATCCATGTTTCTTTCTCAAGCGATTCTGAACTGAAATAACCTTCAAAAGACGTCTGCAATGTTTCCAGATGATTAGACACCTCTTTCTGTACCGTTTTTGAGGTCGTATGGCCGTAACTTTTTGTTATCAACTCTTCTAACATCGGAAAATTTGCAAAATTACCGGATTCCACTCTCCTTTTCCAAAGTGGCAGTTTACCTAAAAAACCTTTCAGCCGTTCAGACGCATCCACGATGGTGACGGCAGGACCCTGAAGAGACAGGTTAATCTCGTTCAAATGATTAAATATATCTGCCAAGTACGCTAGCCCTTCCACAAAATCTTCTCTCTCAAGATGTTCATACAATGAATTTGCTTTGTTTTTCAGAAAAAGTAACACTTCTTCTCGCAACTCAAACAAGCGCTTCAATACTTGTCCCCTTGACAGCCAACGAACTTCTGTGTAGTAAAGAAGTACTTCATGTTCTGACCCCATTTCTTGACAAAGTCTTTTAAACAGGCGGTGGTTTAAGGCTCTTGCTCTGATGAAGTTAATTATTTTGACACATGTAGACATCACTTCCTTTAAAAAAGTAGGCATAGTTCGTGAAGCCAAGGCATGTCGATGCAAGACACAATGAGTGATTATAACATGAGGGCACTCTTTCTTGATCAAAGCCGCAAAACCAGACGCATTACCAAGCATTGCGGGAGCTCCATCGGTGCATATGCTACCAAGTTTATTTTTCCAGTCTACATTTTGTTCGATGAAAAATCTTTTAATCATTTCAAAGACATCTGAAGCCTTCGTAGTTTCTAAAAGTGAGTCGCAAAAAAGAAACTCCTCTTTGATACTACGCGTATCATGTTTCACATAACGGACAAACACCAAGAGCTGGCTGCATTGTGATACATCGGTGCTTTCATCCAATTGCATACTGAACGGAAACGGTGAAGCATTCAATTCTTCAATAACCTGCTTTAAAACATTTGACGACATTTCAACAATTCTAGAATGAATAATATCGTTTGATAAGGGAACAGCTTCAACCTTCTTTCTTTCATTCTTACCACACACAAGTTCCACAATATCCAGTGCGCAAGGCTTAACTAATGTTTCCGCGATAGTGTGTGGCTTCTTTTGCTGAGCGATACGGTAAGCAACCTTGTAAGAAGCCTCAAGACATGGTTTTTGTGTCGGGGTGAATCCTAATCTAGGTAAAGTGCCGGCTTTTTCAAACCGAGCCCTCTTAGACCGAAAATCGTCAATGCTATCAGATACATTTCCAGGGTGGACAGTTTTAAGATGTTCTGACAACTTTGCTGGCTTCATACTTCCATTAGCAAGGACTTTTCCGCATAAAAAACACTGTGGTTTTTGAGTTCCATCACGTTCAGTCATGAAAGTAAACCCAAAGTTGACATAAGACTCGTCATACTTTCGTTTCTTGGACATTTTCTTGAACAAGCTGAAACAATGTAATAATAAAATACAGTTACCTACACAATTGAATAAGTAAGTTTGTATATAAATTTATAGGTGCTATTTTAGTTTAGGTTAATTAGTTATTATTATTGTTTTATTTTAATAAACTACTTCACTATGTTCATACTCAAAAAAAAAACTTACTTATTAATTCTCTTGTTACGTACCTTTTCGTTTCACAAATTAATTTAAAACAATGCAAGTGGTGGATATTTTGTGCCGTGCGGCGCGCGGCGCAGCGTGTCAATGAACTCGTTACTCGTCTGCTTGTATCGCGGGCGGGCGCGAGACTGAGTGAGCGAGCGTCAGCGGGTGGCGCGGGGGCGGTGTGGGGCGAAGTGGCGAGAACTCACGCGCCTGTCCGGGCTCGCGCCCGCGGACCCCTGATTTACATGCTACGGACCCCTAAGGGGTCCGTGGACCCCACTTTAAGAAACCCTGATTTATAGGAAAACGACAAGAGTGGTGATAAAATGGACTAAAGAAGTCAACTACCTTATAAATTAAGCTAAAAAATGACATTTATTTCATAGTCGTAAAGGCATTACTTCTAGAGTTACAGCTCACCGCGTCTGACTTAAGTACTCTTTTTTTTACCTTTTTAGAATACATCTTTCTGTTAACTTTGTTTAGCGTAGATTAGATTCAGATTTTCCAATTAGAAATAAAACAGTCCATGTACTAATCCAGGCCACAGTCTATTTACATGTAAAACTAGCTGTCTGCCCGCGGCTACGCTTGCGTTGTGTTTCGACATTTCCGTATTAATTTTTAACTATCCCACTTTTTTCCGTGATTTTAAAGTATCCAACGTGTTGACCGAGTTTATAAGGTACCACCATGCAAAATTTCGTTTCAATCGGTCTAACAGTTTCGGAGATAAGCCCGTAGAATATACTGCGCCGTATGAGTTACTAAAGTTTTTTAACTATCCCACGGGAACATTTTAATTTTCTGGGATTAAAAGTATCTAAGTTGTTGACCGGGGATATAAGGTACCACTATACAAAATTTCATTCAAATCGGTCGAATAGTTTCGGAGATTAGCCCGTGCAAAGAAAAACAAAAAAAAAACTATTAAATCTGTACATAGAAAAAAAATGCTATAAACCTATTCAAGGGGATGTAAGAAGCGATATAGTACATACCCAGATTTTTTTTAAATATTTTTGTTTCTCTGTTTGTCTGTTTGTACGGGCTAATCTCCGAAACTATTCGACCGATTTCAATGAAATTTTGTATAGTGGTACCTTATATCCCGGTCAACATCTTAGATACTTTTAATCCCAGAAAATTAAAAAGTTCCCGTGGGATAGTTAAAAAACTTTAGTAACTCATACGGCGCAGTACATTCTACGGGCTTATCTCCGAAACTGTTAGACCGATTGAAATGAAATTTTGCATGGTGGTACCTTATATACTCGGTCAACATGTTGGATACTTTAAAATCACGGAAAAAAGTGGGATAGTTAAAAATTAATACGGAAATGTCGAAACACAACGCAAGCGTAGCCGCGGGCAGAAAGCTAGTTTCACATGTAAATAGACTGTGGCCTGGATTAGTACATGGACTGTTTTATTTCTAATTGGAAAATCTGAATCTAATCTACGCTAAACAAAGTTAACAGAAAGATGTATTCTAAAAAGGTAAAAAAAAGAGTACTTGAGTCAGACGCGGTGAGCTGTAACTCTAGAAGTAATGCCTTTAAGACTATGAAGTAAATGTCATTTTTTAGCTTAATGTATAAGGTAGTTGACTTCTTTAGTCCATTTTATCACCACTCTTGTCGTTTTCCTATAAATGAAGTAAGAAAGAAAAAAGTGTGCCTGTTTTTAAAATTTCATAAAACGTTGATGGCTGTATATAGAAATATATTAATCTTAGCACTATAAAATGTAGTATCGTTTTGTAGGCAATTTATCGACGATGATTTGATCTCTGAAAAGTAAACTCCTCAGACGTACTGTTTTAGTATAAAATTCAAAAAACCAGAATGAGGGAGATAAAAGGGGGGGGAAAGGGGGGAAACAATAATTTATCGAAGTGTTTCCATATCGATATTGAAGCACATATATGACAGCTACATTCATGCCAAGTTTCGTACTTTCTGCCAGATGGGACCGATATCCTTATATTTTTTAGCTAGCAAGCCGTACTATATAGGAAATTATTGCAAAATACGTAATTTGGCATACCGTAGGTAGTAGAAGGCGGGGTGAGTGTGACCTTGCCAGACATTTTGGCGTTACATTATTTTTAATAACTTTTGAGAAAAAGAAGTCAATGAACTTTTGCACGGGTTATATAAAACAGACTCTAGATACCTATACTACGCATAGAGGTATTTGTTTGTCGAACCTTGGTGTCGATGTGTGGGTTGTTGAACTGGTCGAGCAGGCCTTGGAGCCGCGCGCCCCCCGGCCCCTCCGCCGCGCCGAACAGCAGGTCGTAGTCGCGGCTCTCCAGCGCCAGGTCCGTGCAGCAACACATGAACAGGTTCTTACCGGACGGGTCTTTTAGGTTCCTGTACAATCGAGGATAAAGGTATGAAGGAATAAAGGAATGTGAGTTCGCCGTGTAGGCACGCGCCGTCACGCACACGCTTTCATTTAGCCCATATTGCCGCCCCCTTATTCACCCTTATTTTATGCTAGTGTGTGCGTGACAGCGCGTGCCTACACGGCACGCCCACATTTATACCGATGTGGCCAGTGATAGGATGCCATTTAGTCTGACAGTATTTAAAAACAAATTAATTCCTTTACACTATACACATAAGTAGGCTGTCATAATTGGTTATTCGCTTATGTGTATAGCAACTCTTAAGAAAGAACATGAAATCCAGAGCTAAACATACGGTTCGAAAACAATAAATAAACTAAAACTTCATCTATCAAATTGGTTGTATAGAAAATTTCAAGCGATACTAGTCTTTTTAGCATGTGGATAAGATTTAAAATTATTTCACACAGAAAGGGCGTCGGTAGCCATGTGGCTAGGTCTGTTGACTTCCATTCGGAAGTTTGCCGGTTCGAACCTCGGCAGGTACCAATGTGTTTTGGATTTTCGAATTTATATGTACGTTTAGTCGACGCTCTTAGGCGTTGTCCTAATAGAACGCGAATACGCGATCATCGCGCGAACGCACGATCGCGCGGTTGTGAAATGTATGGAGAAATCGTTCTATCGCGCGATCGTCTATTAGGACACATATTCGACTTCAATATGTTTGATCGCGCGAACACGCGATGGTCGCATCGCTTGCATCGCGCATTCGCGTTCTATTAGGACAACGCCTTACGGTGGAAGAAAACATCGTGAGGAAATCTGCACACACTTGAGCAGTAATTCAAAGGTTGTGTGTGAAGTTGACCAACCCGCACTGGGTCAGCGTGGTCGACTAAGGCCTACTCACCCTGATTCTAGGGTAGGCTCGAGCCTCTCGATGGGGACATATATGAGCTGTTAACGAAAGTGCTCGCCGTCGCTGCCTATCCAGTGTGAATTAACCATAAGACTTTGGCATTACTTTATATTGCGCACCATCACTTCATAGTATAAAAGAAAGTGGCATCTATGTCCCTATATATGCTTAAATCTTTAAAACTTCGCAACGGATTTTGATGTGGTTTTTTTAATAGATAGAGTGATTCAAGAGGAAGGTTTATATGTATAATACATGCATAATATACTTAAGAATAACCCACAATAACCATTTTCCCGTGCGGAGCCAGGGCGGGTCGCTAGTATACATATAAACCTTCCTCTTGAACACTCTATCTATTAAAAAAAACGCATCAAAATCCGTTGCGTAGTTTTAAAGATTTAAGCATACATAGAGAGAGACATAGGGACAGAGAAAGCGACTTTGTTTTATACTATGTAGTAGGCACCGCGGGACTCTGCCGGTGGTGTTCGGGGGTGTTTTACATAGCGCCCAGCGCCACTGACTTGTAGTTGATATTCAAAAAGAAGTAGCTTGTCAAAACGCGTTTTCTGTGTGTAGTGCCCGCCCAGTGACTATGTAGTGATATTGCGCACCAACCTCAAAAAGTAGTAATAGTGCAGTGCGTCAGCGGGGTCCGTGAGCTCGAACTTGCGCACGAACAGCAGCAGCAGCCGCGCCAGGTTCAGGCGCCGCAGCGGCACCGGGTCGTCCGTGTCCACCGACACTATACCAACCAACCAATCAACCACCAACACATACAATACACTAACTATACTAGAGCAGGCCTCCGTCACTCCATGTACTTGCGCGCTATAACTACCTACCGCCCGGCCGAGCGGTCTCGGGCCGACCCAGGACCAATTCCCCATTCCCTAAACGTGTTAGTAGAGTGGCGCAGCAATACGCGAGAGAGAGATGCAGCAACTACTTCTTTTCGCCTAGCGCTGTGCGATCTGAATTGCACTTTATTATAACGGAGCTAGGGTTGAAATTAATATGAATTATGTCGCCTAGTGCAGCTTCTGTAGGGACTACTATTTGGTATTCTGTGACTAGAGTTTCTTCTTCTTTTCGAGTCGACAGCAAACTCAGACAGTTTCGGCCCAAAAACCAGCCACACGAATAGCGTCGTCAGTAGCCTTCATCTAGAGTTTGGCAAATGAAAGTAGACAATCGATGAAATTAGAAAACTTTGTACTGGCAACAAAGTTACATAGAAAAAAATTAGTAACAAATTAGGTAAATCCATAGAATCGCGGTTGCCACGATGATCTTTTTTTAAAATTTGCCGCGTTTTTTCATTGTCTACTTTCATTTGCCAAACTCTATCAATTTTTTAATACTAATTATAGGGACACGCATTGTGGCAGGAGAATTGACAGTCCTCTCGAGTTTTTGGTCCATGTTGTAGGTAGTAGGTGAGACATGTGACTTACGTAGCGGGGCTTGCACGTTGCGCGGCGTGCCCAGCATGCACACGTCGTGGAGAGCCAGCGCCATGTGCACGCCGTGCACTTGGTATCTGTACACAACGTTACATTCCATCATAGCTATAAAATAGCCATAAGCCTGTCCTTGAAATGCTTTATAAAGATTGCTGCCTATGTAATTCTAAAGTGTATGTGTGTGTGTTTGTAATGAATAAATTCAAAAACTACTGAACCGATTTCAAACATTATTTCACCATTAGAAAGCTACATTTACCCTGAGTAATATAGGCTACTTTTACCGCGGGAAAATGCCTCATTCCCACGGGAAAAACTGTTAATGCGGGCGGAGCCGTGGCGGAAAGCTAGTTCGTAATAGTTTAGGTATTATTTCTACACCTTGAGTTACAAGTCCGTATGACTTGGAGCATAAAAGTGACGAGACCCGACTCCAAATAATGGGATAAGGAAAAGATATATTTTTTTATACTATTCTAAAGTTTTCTCACTAAAATGTTATGAGAAGTTCGTTTTTGACACCTCATACCTTTGTATCCTGGATAAGAATTCAATAGCTGGTTCAAACTGGCCAGTCAGAGCTAATACTTGGAAATACACCAATGGCTTCTCATATGCGTGGTAGTGGGTTTCACCTGAAAGACATAACAACAACATAATAACATTGGAGAGGGACAAGGAGAAGCCAAAGAGAGTAGTAAATCCTATAAACACTTTACAAGGTACTATAAGGTCTACCAGAATCTGATGACAAATAAAGGTTAAAAAAATAACGATTTTCATATGGAAACATAAAACTGTCATGTGTCAAATGAAATTTCGAGGAATTTGTTTTTGGTTTGTTAAAAAGTGGTGAAAATGTCGAAGAAACCTTGCTAGTGTCAATTTATTTTTTCCCTTTTTGCCATCAGATTCTGGTAGACCTATAGCTTACCATATTCCTCCAGTATCATCTTCTGCAGGTCGGAGTAAGTGAAGGAATCAGCTTCGCTGTTGGGTTTGGACTTGATTACGGACAGTTTGAGCCACAGGTAGTCGTCGGCCGTCTTGGCCACTTCCGTATGTTCGTCGCTGACGTCACAACAGCCTATCACGCAGTACACCTGAAAAAATATACAAATTATACAACAAATAGTCAAGTTTTATTTCTATAAGCAAGGGATGACAATGAATCAGGTGACAAAAAAGGGACAACATTGATTTTTGAAAAATCTGTCTCTCATCTACAAGTTTTACTTTCCCCACAGTCGCGAAAGCCTAGGAATAAAAACAATTTTATTTGCAGCACACAAAACTGAATGTACTATAACAAGTACATCAAAAATAAATAATAAAAGACAGCAAATATTACATACTAATCTGCAGAATTTCTGTTACTGCAGCACATTATTATGTCAGAGTGAACAAAAACTACATAATACAATGTTAACTAGAATAGTAGAATTTTATACTTACAGCTCTCTTAAAAGGGTCGGTGGAGTTGCGTACTTGAATCCTGTACTGAAAGTTGATAGCAGTTTGCAACTTATCACTTAGAGGTTTTTCTGGGTTTCGAATGTGTTCTTCCAATGCCCCTATAAACTCCTCGTGGTCTCGCCTATCGAAAATAAAAAGTATGGACCATTTGAAAAACAATGGAGTATTAAATATGCACGAACTAAATTTAAAAAGGGGAAATAATAAACATCAAACCTTCAATATTCCACTACATCTAATTTTTTTTTATAAAGGACCACTATAAATAGAATATGTCACCTTTTTGATATCATAACATTTTTTTCTTGTATTCTTTGTGTACAATGAAGTATATTCCATTCTATTTTAAGAATATTTACATTGTTTTAAACATCATACTATTAAAAACCAGAATTCCGAAAAAGGTACAAAATAAAACAATTCCAGTGCCTCACCCAGCCTTCCTCAAACAATGCAGCGCGGCATTAGCGTCGCCGCTCCTCAGGCAGTAGTAGACCATGGGCCAGAGTGGGCGGTCATCTACGACGCCGTCAGTCAGCCCTTGGATGCTCTGCCCCTGTAGCCGCAGCCCCACGAAGCCGCGAACCAGCGGGTATGTGCCGGGCTCGCCCCCCCGCATCGCGGCTGCTGGATTCGCGCGGACCACGTCCGTCATGTACTGTTTGTATCTGAAAGATCAAACAATTTTATAATAATGGCATGTCTTCTTAAGATAACTCAGGAATTCCACGGAGTGTCCATGGTAAAGCTTTTTTTAAGAACTGTGGTGAAGCCTAACCAGAAAAATAAAAAAGCTCTGAGGGCGCCACATGTATTTTACTTATTTCATGTCGTAACAGAGCGTAAGCCTGCATAGTATGATTTTTAGCACACAGTTTTTTGTAAGGCAAAACAATTCATAACTGATTATTTTGTTTTATACCATTCTGAACTATGAAGTTTGCTGTTTAGTACATTATAGCTCAGATGAATTCTGCTGCTCATTTCCTAAGTTAGGTGCAGATTTATTTGCATATGACAATCATAGACAGTAGACCCATTTCTATTTAAGTAAAAACTAAGATAATAATACCTTTTCTCCAAATATTTCTTGCCCTGAGCAATGAGGCACTGTTGGATGGTGGCATTGCCCCGAGCCTTCAGGGGATCCTCGTCCCTCACCAGAGCCGGAATGTTGGTCATAGTCTTGATTATCTCCCACATCTCTTTCACTTTCTGCAATAATGTCAAGATTTTAAGTCCTATTTCTAGTAATAAGGCTATCACCCTATATTATACTATACTAAAGTTGCTTACAATTTAATATTCTTTTAACATATAAGAATAAACAAAGGTACACACTCTGTTTACTCATCTATAGAGTAGTAAAACAAGATTGAGCTGTTATGAGCTAGATTGACTTGCTACTTTACAGCCAAGCAGTCAAAAAGCTCTTGCTATGCTAGAGCTAAGAAATAGTCTATATGGTGACTAGAATTATAAGCATGATTGTTATTGATTATTTCAAAATAAAGTCCCTATTGTAATAATTTCCTTGTACCGTCATAAAAACAATGTAACAAAGCAGTTACTCTGTTGTTTATAGCTGTAGGCAGGCACTAATAAATGAAGTAGGTAAATAATAACTAAATTTATGATACTAACAGGATCATTAAACTCTTCTGCAACCTGTGCAAACTTCTGATGCAGAGCAGTCCTGGACTTTGACCCTTGGAACACCAGCTTGTTATACTGCCTGACTTGTCTGGCATACGCTGCCTCAATGTCATCCAGCATGGAATGGCCAAACTTCTTCACTGAGTCAGCAATGCTTGGAGCTTCTGGTGTGCGTTTGAGATCTAACCAATTCTGAGACGGTCCAATCATGGCATTCATAAGTTTTATTTTCTCTCTATTCCATTCTGAAAGCATGTGCTCCCATTTTTGATCTTCTGTTGTTTGGAGTGACTGAAATTTAAAAATGTTTTATTTAACTATATTTATGAACAATTAGTGTTAGGTACTGAGAATTTATAAAAAATGTTTTAACTGTTAGATGCTTTACATTCTTTCTTCAAAGATTATAATTAGAACTTACATGTTTTAGAATTTACTAACATAAAAGGAACTTATTTAGACAGATTAGCTTAGCAATAACATGGTTATGTTATGCCAAGCATGGTTATTCTTAATACTTACATTTTTGTTAACTTCGTCTATAAGAGACAAGATTGCATTTTCTCTTTCATTTCTCAGAAAGCTTTCAATATCCGAATCTGCAATAGGCTGCAATGGCTCAAATGTGCGTTTGGAACTAAGTGTTTCTAGCTTTTGAGATATTTGTTGTAGGTCAATGCCTTTTGAACCAAACAAAAGGTGCCTGAAATCAATAACAGCCTTTTAAATCCTATATTCAATTTAAAATAATGTCATATTAACGCATGCAAATATGAAACGATACAAATATTCATTTTAATAAAAAGTGCTGAAACAAGGTTATTGTAGACAACATAAAAAGCAACCAAATACTTACGCTTGGATGTCATTGGCGCCAGATTGAATAACTCTGGAATAAAGCTCTTGTGAGGCTTCCAGCACCTGACCAAGAGATCTTTCGACCCTTGGTAGATCCTCATTACCCTCGATTTCAGTCGTAAGTTGCTCAGCTTGTTGTAAAAGCTTACTAAAGTCGTCGTCAGCCATCGTAGAGGTTATTTATGTTTTATAGCAAATAACACATCGAATTTCCTTAGAAATTACTAACAACTCTTTTGATAATTTAAGCAAATAGTCTATGATATATTCAAGTAATATTTAATCAAATTTCGCTACCCAAAACTTACTTTAATAAATTATTACGGTTAAAAACAGAACAGACCGGTACAAAAAGCAAGCCTTTTTGACAATTTGACATTATAATTTTTTTAAGTTCTTTTATTCCTTATGAGAAAAGCAAAGGGTTCAAAGCCCATACAGCCTAGTTTTTAGTAATCTTAAAAAACGTCTTTTGTTGTTTTGTTTCCTTTCATGTTGTTTCATTTTCTTGTCACGTCACGTACGTCATGTCATGGACGGGACGGGATCATTGAAACGCAGGAGTGGTCCATAAATTCCAAAAATGTTTAACTATTTCATAGGTTTGTTTATTTTCTACTATTACTGTTTATTATTTTAATCACACCGTAAAATAAAGAAGACTGCAGCTAAAACAAGTTATCTTAATAATTCCAATGAATCTATATAATAACTTTCATTAGTCTGCTTAAAACTCGAGAACGGCTGAACCGATTTGACTAATTTTGGTCTTGAAATATTAATGAAAGTCAAGGTTTAAAAGGTAAGAAAAAAAAACGGAAAAAAACAACGGCGGACAGCTAGTATCGAATAAAACAGCAAAGTTTATTAACAATGTCGTTTATTGAAATAAAAAAGCAAAGTGTATTATTGAATATTTTATAGCATTTCAATACACAACCAACGCGTTTATCGCGAGTTTTGAAGGTGCTGTTATCCTGTCCTACAAAATAATTAATTTTATATGATAATAATTTTATTCCTAAAATAGTATGCAACTGAAGATTGCATTATAATAATATTAATTATTTTCATTTCAGACTCATAACTAAAAACAAAATCCACATCACTGTTTCGTTTACCAAATTCTACTATAAAGCACTCGAAAAGGACGCGGGATGCATTAGAATGAGATGCAAATACACCGCGCTCACTCTTACGCATAACTGCGTCCCTTTCTACTCTCGGCAAAACTGGAGTGTGTGTGTGTGTGTGTAGAACCTGTATAAGTTCCCTAAATGGCTTCCTAAGTAAATAGATTCGTTGCAAAAAAACCCGTCGCGTCGCTAAAGAGATAGTTCCGTGATAGTTCCGTGTGTAAATAAATAAAATAAATAAAAATAAATGTTTTAATTTATATTTCATTTGAATTTCTTAGGGCCGAAGATGAGGTCAGCGTCGGGCGCTCCTTTAGGATGTTGGTACTTCTGTCGCACGTGCTGCCCTCTGTTGGGGTTCCCCAGCCCGCCGGAACCACCTCCACTTTCGGCGCTGTATTCCTCTTCTTCTTGCCTTTCTGATATGTTCAGTGTTAATCTGAAAGAAATTAACAAGGAACATAAATACAAATTTCAAGCAAAAAAGAAGCATGTAACAAACCGAAATAAGATAAAAATATTAAGGTTGCTTGGAGGAAATTGCTGCTTAGCAATAAGACCGCCTACATGTACACTTTCTACACCTTTTTTGTAAATTTTTCACTGTAATGTTCTGTGTGCAATAAAGTATATTGTATTGTATAAAATATTTATCTTTTTATTAATTAATGATTGTATTATGTAGGGCCTTAACTTAACTCTGCCGTTGCCGGTCCCAAGCCCGGATGAAAAAAGAGGAGGGTTGGATGGAGTTCGACCTGCCCACCGTAAAACAGTCAACGCCGAGTGACGGGCGGCGGTCAACTAACCTGTCCAAAAATCAGGCATCAGCGGCCTTGAAGAACTAAATCTCTTCTAAAAGCATCTGCCGTGGAAGGACGCGGGACCCCACCACGAGTATTTTCCCAAGAAAGTCTCTATGAATATGAATACACGGACACAAGTTTATGCGACGTCGGACGACCCGACTGACAATCGGCGCCACCCGGTACCCGGGCCGGCTGGTGAGAAATATGCTACCGAAGCTTCTGCCGGGGATCCACGCCAGACCCCAGCAGCAAGAAACTTTCAAGGCGAAGCTCGGACGATCAATATTGAGCAACTACCGATTCGTGACGAGCATCGGATCGGAACGTGGAATGTCCGAGGACTATTGATGGCTGGTAAACTCACTATGATCGACAAGGAGCTGGAAAAGCATCGCATATCCATTATCGGTCTAAGCGAAACTCATATGCGTGGGCAAGGTCACTTTAGCACGGCTAGTGGCAACATCATGTATTTCTCAGGATGTGAAGACAAGAGTGAAAAAGGAGTGGCGATATTACTACCTAAGCACATGAACAAGTACGTACTCGGCTACGAACCAGTGTCGGATAGAATCATAACAATGAGAATTAACGCTAAACCGAACGTACTCAATATCGTTCAAGTCTACGCACCCACCGAAAAAGCACCTGAAGAGGACATAGATGGATTCTACAACAAATTGACCACCACGTTGAACAAAATACCAAATCGAGAAATCACCGTCATACTTGGTGACTGGAATGCTAAAGTAGGTGACACGACAAACGACGATCATATCCGCAACATCGTAGGGCGCTTTGGCCTTGGTAATAGGAGCGTGCGTGGACAGCGCTTAATTGAATACTGCATTGAAAGGAACCTTTGCATAACCAACACACAATTCCAACACCATCCAAGGCGACTGTACACCTGGACCTCCCCTGGAGGACGATACAGAGACCAGATTGATTATATAATCGTTAACACACGCTGGAAGTCGTCTATAACTAATGTGAAGACGTATCCTGGAGCAGAATGTGGCTCTGATCACAACCTGCTCATGGCAAAATTTGCGCTTAGATTAAAAGCTCCTCGGAAAGAACCGAAACCCAAGCCCCGAACATTAAGTCCCCCGGAAAGACTGCAGCTTCAGTCAACAATAGAAGAAAAGCTCACGGAATCCTCCGACATAGGAGATGACGCAAACCTGCTATGGAACCACCTGAAAACTCAGATTGATGTAGCACTAGACTCCATCAAAGCCGCTAGGAACGACAACGACTCCATCCGAAAGACGAAGTCGTGGCTAGCCAATGACACCTGGGAGCTGATTCGTGACTGTAAAGAGGCAAGAACGAAGGGTTTTCAAAATGACATTGCCAGATCGAAATATTCCAGACTATGGAAAGAAATCAAAAAGAAATGTCGCAGGGACAAGAACAATTTCCTGTCAAACATCTGTACAGAGATTGAAACACATTCCCTGAAATTCCAGACCTCGGACCTATTCAAGAAAGTTCGCCTCATTACACGACAGTTCAAACCAAAAACATGGGTGATTAACGGTGAGGACGGCAATGCAATACACGACCTGGAAGCAGTCGCGGAGCGATGGCGCGGTTACTGTGAAAAGCTTTACGACCATCAAACGAGCACTTCAAGTGCGCCACAACCTGATTGGAGCAGTCTGAAACTGGAACCTTCAATATTGCGATCCGAAGTAACTGCAGCTATCGCAGCACTTAAGTGCAAAAAAGCCCCTGGTCCTGACCAAATAACAGCTGAAGTGATAAGATCACTGGGTGACAAAGCCATTGACTGTCTTCATCATATCTGCAACTGCATTTGGCAAACAGGCAAATGGCCGAAGGACTGGACTGAATCTATTATACTACCTCTGCACAAAAAAGGGTCCACAAGGACGTGTGACAATTACAGGACACTGGCGCTCATATCACATTGCAGCAAGATCCTTCTGCATATTATAAACAACCGCCTAAGACACTTCTTAGATTGGCAAATTCCACAGGAGCAGGCTGGTTTCGTTAAAGGTAGAGGCACACGAGAACAAATCCTTAACATCAGGCAAATCATCGAGAAGTCCTACGAATTTAACGCCTCGTTCATAATGTGCTTCATCGACTACAGTAAGGCTTTCGACTGCGTTGACTGGCATAGTCTGTGGAAAGTGCTTTCCGAATTAGGCGTACCGGATCACCTAACTGCCCTTATTCAGTCCTTATACCACAACAATCAAGGCATAGTCAGGATTGACCGCACCCTCTCTAAGCCATTTCTATTCAAAAAAGGGGTCAGACAAGGCTGTATACTATCTCCCATTTTATTTAACATCTATGGGGAATACATCATACGACGAGTGTGTGAGGACTGGGAGGGCGGCGTTTCCATCGGTGGAACAAAAATAACAAACCTGCGCTATGCCGACGACACCACACTCTTCGCAGCCAACGAGGATGAAATGTACGCCTTGCTGGATAGGTTGCAAAAGATCAGCAGTGAAATGGGGCTTCTCATTAACAAGACCAAAACCAAAGTCATGGTAGTTGATCGCGGCTTGTCCCTCACAATGACCAACAAGCTTAATCTGGAAGTCGTGGAGGAATTCGTGTATCTGGGTTCCGTCATAACAAACAATGGGTCTTGTGAGAAGGATATCAGGAAACGGATTGGCATGGCGAAGAGTGCTATGTCTCAGCTTGACCGTGTCTGGACCGACAGAAACATCTCGAGGAAGACTAAGAAGCATCTTGTTACCACTCTAGTCTTCTCCATCTTTCTATATGGCGCAGAGACCTGGACCCTCAAGAAAGCTGACCGGCAACGTATTGACGCGTTTGAAATGTGGTGCTGGAGGAAGATGCTCGGAATTCATTGGACTGAGCATCGGACCAATGAATCTATACTAACCGAGCTCAAGATCCCAGTAAGACTCAGTACCACATGCTTACGGAGAAGCTTTGAGTTCTTTGGGCACATTGCCAGGAAGAGAGGTGACAACTTGGAAAAGCTGCTACTGACGGGAAAGGTGAGCGGAAGAAGGCCTAGAGGCAGAAGCCCAATGCGCTGGTCAGATCAAATACGCTCTGCCCTGAACACCACAGTTTGTGATGCGATCCACGCGGCCGAAGATAGAGTGAGTTGGCGGAAAATAGTCCAGACGAAAATTATTCAGAGAGACCACGACCCTCAGCATTGAGGACAAACGACGCAAGGAGGAGGGCCTTACCTGAAAAATAAAAATCTGCTCTGGGGGCGCCACGCGTATATTTTAATGTTTATGGCAACAATTTCCATTCTATCAATATCCACTTCTAGTGGCTATAAAGCCCGACCAGAAAAATACAAAATCGTCGCCATATTGCGGAATTTAAATAGAACTAATTTTATAAGGGAAATTGTTGCCATAGTCGTAAAAATATACACGTGGCGCCTCCAGAGCTAGTTTTTTATTTCTTTGGTCAGGCTTTAATCGGTTGAAAGTTAGTGTTGCCATTAGATGATTATGACAGCCGTTTTAACAGCCCATTGCTGGACTAAGGCCTCTCCTGTGGTCGGCAGGTGTTGCCATAGACCTCACGCTTAGCAAGCGGATAGCAGTTGGTATTGGTTACACTAGCAAACACTGCTGCACATTTATTATGCTTGATTGATAGCAGTTGGTATTGGTTACACTAGCAAACACTGCTGCACATTTATTATGCTTGATTGACTTGCTCTTGGTACCAATGCTCCACATAGCGGGCAAGATGAGGGATGAGGCCGAAGGTGGAGTGAGCTCGCACAGAAAATGCCTGTTCACGCTATCATTAAAAATATTTAAATCTAAACCATTAACTGTGTTGTAAACCTTAATGGTCAATTTATGCCGCGCGATTCTTAGAAGTTTCAAGCGACATTACTATAATTATTATAATTAATTATTTCAGTTTAGGAATGCTCGCCACGTCACTGCCATTCCGATTTGAATTGAGCATTTCTCGTCTCGTATAGGACCCGAATAATAACTTGGGTTAGATAAGAATGTCCCACATGAGGCACCTATTTCACTGGCGACGAAGTCAAAAGACGAAAGGGGCGCAGTTATGGCTTAGAATGAGATACAAATACACCGCGCTCACTCTTGCGCATAGCGTCCCTTTCGTTTTTTGTCGCTGTCGCCAGTGAAATACCTGCCTAAAAGTACGAATGTTTAAAAATACCTTTTGACTCTCTCCATCTCCTGTTTGTCCACTAGAGCTTGTTGCTGCAAGTTGCTGGCAAGTTCGGGCGGTGCGTTGAACGATTTGTATTGCGGCTTCGTTCCTTTGCGCACCATTAACACGAATTCCACGCCTTCCTTTCCTTGCTGAAAAAAATCAAGTCCTTGTATGCAAAAAGTAAACTCCGACCAGAAAAATGAAAGATGAAATCGCCATATTGGGTAATTTAAATGAAACTAATAATTTTAAATAATTTTATAATACAAATTATTGCCAGGAACATAAAAAGACATGGCGCCCCCTGAGAAGGTTTTCATCTTTTTTCGTCAGGCTTTACGCCATGTTTTGATATGCGGTTAAAATAAATATGGCAACACTTTATCTTTGCTTTACCACCTATTGTTGAAGTTGCAAAAATTCAAGAAATATCGTTATCATTATTAAAGCCGGCACTACACTCTTGACAAAACCCGAGAGCCGAAAGGGACGCGGTTATGCGTTAGAATGAGATGCAATACACCGCGCTCACTCTTGCGCATAACTGCGTCCCTCGTATTGGCCATGTTTCGTCTAGTTTTGTGGAGAGTGTAGTGCGGCTTTAATACCTGCCTGACCAAAGAAATAAATAACCTCACCATATTGCGGAATTTCAATGGAACTAATTTTATAGTGGAAATTGTTGCCATAAACTTTGGTCTGACTTTAGAAGACTCGCTGCTGGACTGGACATAGGTCTTATTTAAAATAGACTGTCACCATGTCAATAAGAGTTTACATTACACACCAGTAATTGTTCGTATGTTTTCTTGGTAGTTTGGCGGCACGTCATAGGAACGGCGATGTCTCTCTGCTGAGGCCTGTTCTCTCTCTGCCGCTCTGCAATGTTTTCCATTACCATCTTTTCCAATGCTGACTCGAATTCTACATCTTCAACCTGCGGGCAAACAACACTTTCAAGCTAATAAGAAAAGGGATTTAAAATCGCTTTGATAGCCAGAACGAAATGGTGATAAAAAAGAATACACACACACACACACACAGTGATATTGCCAATAGGAAATTTTCAGACAGCTTTAATTAAAGAATCATGGATGGTGTTCGGCAATATGCTCACAGGCGTATTCAGACATGCCAATAAATGATTTACCGCGTCTTGGAAAAACTTGACTGTAATAAAATTATTGCAGTGTGAAAGATTGTTACAAATCCTCACCTGTTTAGGATTGGGTCTCCTAGGTTCAATAGTCATATCATCCCCTTGTATTTCATTTTCATCATTGCCAGCGTTTTCAGTCAGCTGTTCCTCATCTGAACTCTCTTCTGGAAGATTGGGATTGTCAGTTTCATCATCAGTCTCTATAATAGTATCTAAGCCGTCATTGACACTGTCATCGCCTTGCTCTTCATTGTCATATTGTTCATCTTCATCAACACCTAATTCTGGATACAAAGTCTGCCTCAAATCCTCGATAGCATCTTTACATTGTTGCCAATTCGTAAATAGTGTTAATTTCGGTCTCAAAGTCGTCAAGCATTCCTGATAAATGTACTTAACGTAAATAGGGAACTTGTTCTCATCGGTCCAAATAGGATCGGAACATTTAAACCAATAGTAATTTTGGAAGAACACTAAGAAGTAGTCCAATCGCTTTTTGCTGGATCCGCTATTGAAATAAGCACCGCAGGTCTCCAGTAAAGCACAGACTAGTCTAATCCTGAACACATTATCTGACGGATCTAGTGGAGAGACGTTGGTATGATCATTCGTCACTCCAAACGTGATGAAAGAATATAGGACAGTGAAAACGTCACGAGAATCCAACAATTTGTAGTTGTATAACTCTCCGAGATATCTCACGGTGGCGATTCTCCTTTGGTTGTACCGTGGGTGTGGGTCTTCCATGGTGATGCGTATTTCCTCCAGTATGGTGTCGACGACGGCGGGCGCGACGGCCTCCTGCCACGCGGCCAGCTCGGCGGTGAGCCGCGCCAGGGCTCGCCGCGCGCTGGCCCGCACCCGCCACCCCCCCGCCAAATGCTGTATTGCCACCGCACAAATTTCCGGATCATCCCAGTTTAATTTCCGCATCAATCGCAAAATCTTCTCCTCGTTGCTCTTCTGCAAGTCTTCGTGAAGCACTTTCCTTATGAACTGGTGCATGGGAGGTTCTTCCTCTTTCGGTTGCGCGGGCGTCTCCGGCGGGCACACGTAGTAAAACGCGTTTTCGATTTGGGTGACGTACCGCGAATCTAATGCTGAAACAGTCTAATTCTTTTTTTATAACAGCCGTTTTCAATTTAATGTCTCAAGGTAACAACAGCGCTTAAATAGATACGTTAATTTATACATACCTTCTTCCTCATCATTTGCTGTAAATAAATCATCGTTCTTTGATGCGTATCGGGATTACAATACAAATATCTTCCGCAGGTTTCGAGCAAGTTGCACGCCATTTCAATATGATGATGTTTGAAATCATGCAGGAGCACTTTCAAACAGTACAATGCTTCCATTTTCGAGTACATTCCAAACTTGACTAGCTCACCAATAAATCTGACCACTTTAATCTACAAAAAAGTATTTAAGTTATCCAAAAATAATACAATAAATTCATGGCGTCGTCGGTGGCTAAGTGACTGGGGCTGTTGACTTTCATTCGAAAGTTTGCAGGTTAATCCTCGGCACGATGCCTTTTCGATTTTTAGAATTTCATATGTGCATTTATTTGATGCTACTATGGTAAAGGAAGACATTGTGAAGAAACCTGCACACACACCTAAAAAGAAATTCTAAGGTTGTGTGTGAAGTTGACCAACCCGCAATGGGACAGCGTGGTCGTCTAGTGCCTATTCACCCTGAATTTAGGGTAGGTCCCTTCGGTGGGCACATATACGAGCTGATAAGAACACAACAAATAAATAGACATATAACTAGAAGCAGTGATAAATTACCTTAGATTCAATATTGATCTGATCCTTTTTCCTGACATGGTATTTGAAGTCCTGTTTCAGCATAGTGCAGAGATCAACACAAACGTCAGGCAGTACAGGATACAGTATGGCGGCGAACCTTGAATAGAACGGCAGTAGATCCAGCCTGGTTCGCGCTACACTAAACAGTACTCTCGTCAACTTCTTCCGGTTATTCTTGGTGTTCAGATTCAGAACAAAATCGACTGCAGCATTGTCTATCAATTCACGATTTATGCAGTTAGGCAGCTCGTTCATAAACGCATCTAGGGCGTACCTGGAAACACAGTTTTAGATTAATGATAACACTAAATTAAAAAAGTTAATAACCCCCGACACAAAACCGTTACTTGATCCTTTTAACAACTAGAAAATAGCTGATAATCTTCTAATGGCTGAAGATATTTTCTTGGATCATAGCTAAGAACACTCTCAATTGTTACACCTTGCAAACAAAAAAAAGTAGATCAAAATCGGCGCATCCGTTTAGGAGCTACGATGCCACAGACAGACAAATAGACAGACACACATGTCAAACTTATAACACCCCTCTTTTTCGTCGGGGGTTGAAAACAAATTTTAACTAAGTCGCAATTTACAGAACGACATGCATGCTATCGCTAGTAGATAGGCTAACGCCAAAAAGCAGACAAGATAAAAAGATATATTATAATATCATGTCTGTTTAGGTTTCAGAACATTCAAGGCAGTTCTAATATTACGTGAGCATTGAGGGGGCAGGGGGGGCTTGCTTTGCTTATTTTTGCAATCCACACATTATCTATGCTTGAAAACGAACCGCATTTTGGGGATTCCCACAAAAAATGAATACGTTTTGGTAGTTGCTTAGAACCGAGCGAGAATTACCGCGCGATATTCACTTGTAAAAAAAATATCTCATCTATTCTATCTATTGTTTAGTTAGGGAGGGGGAGGGGGCGGGGTATGAGTTTTTCTTACTTTGGTTTTGATTACAAGGAGCATGGGGGGCGTTAATCCCAGGAAAATTAATTGTAGTAAATCTGCTTGTCTAATACTTAAACCTTACTACTTGATACTTTAATTCATTACTCGGGATTTTTATACAAACTTGTTGGAAATGTTAGTAGGTTGTGATTCCTCCTGCTCCACTTCAGGAATGGGTGGTGCTGGCTCCTCATTGTCACTCAGTTCATCCTCCTTCAGATCCTCATCTAACATTTCTTCTGTCACAGTTTCTGCTTTGCTCTTTATAGTCTGAAAACAAGTTAAACTGGTAGAAGACAGATCTAAATTTATTATGTATTTTACTATACCATATAGTCACCTTATTTCTTTGGCATAAAAGACCCATGAATCTACGTAATAATGTGTACTAAGCGAGAAAGCCTCGAACAAACAGATCTAAACTTATCAAATACAACTTAACTAAACTTATCCAGTACAGAACATCTGAGATTTGAAGTGAATTCCTGTGGGATTTACTTGCAGCAGTAGCTTATGTATGACTTTAAATATTAACTATACATGTCTAAAAAAACATCTAAGATTTACCTCCTTCAGTTGATAGTTGGGCATGAACACTTTCATATCTGGCAAAGTGGTATAGAATGTTCTGGTATCTTCATCCTGCCATGGGTCAGCACCTGCTTGCAAGATAAACTCCTCGTTGCCACCGATGGAGACTGTACCCTGGGCTTCAGTGACTGCCAAAGACAGGATTGGTGGCTCTCCAGCCTCTCCTAATTCTTCACCAAGCACTTCAGCAAAACTTTGAGCTCCTGCTAATAGTTTGTCATATGTTGCCTAAAAAGAAAAAGTAGATTGAGTGAAGGAAAACATTGTGCATACACCTATGAAGGCACTAAAACATTGTAAAGTCCAATTCTTATTTACTGGATCAGAACTTTTAAAACTTAATTTAGGATGGCTTGAATCCCTTGGTGGAATCCACTAAATATGATAACTATCATTAAAGTAACTTTGTATTTTTATTGATATAATATCCAATATAAATATTTTTACAACTAGAATACTTCATATAATTTTATACAATATCAAACAGATTTTTACCTGATTTTGCTCTAACTGATCCTTTCTCTCCTGGGACAATTCACCTCTAGTATGCAAAGTTCTCTGATTGGCCACATGTAATGCTTGTAGCTGAGCCCTTTCGGCCATTAAGTGTTTGGTGAGTGATGTAAAATAGTCCTTCAGGAGAGCTCTAACAGCGTTCTGCTTCTCTGCCGGCAAAAAGGTGTTTCTTGGAATTGTTACATTGTATTTCTGGAATAAAAAAATAACAATAAGACTTTAGAGATTAATAATAACAATAAATAAAAATTTTTTTTGGTACATAATCCATTTCATATGATTCAGATTTCTCTGAAATAATGTAGTCTTGGATTAAAACTGAATCTGGACTTCAAATGTATTGACTATTAATAAACCAATAAATGTAAGTAGTATCTGGACTTTTTCATCCGAAAAGTGGAATAACTGCAAAATTTTTAATTTAATAATATATAGTAAAATTTACCTCAGCATAGTCTCTTATTTTCTTAGGCACTAGTGAGGCATAATCTTCTCCACAATGTTTGCAGAATGACAACAGAATAGGAATGTTATTATGTTCTTCTTTATCCATATTTATCAGAACAGTTAGCACATTACCAAGCAAAGGCAATCCAGTCTTATTCACAAATATACCAACTGCAACCAACTCAGCATAGAATCTTATATCCACACGAAGTTTGGACGAATTAGTAATCTTGTCTGTAGCTTTGAAAGTCAGAATCTTCTGCCAGTTCTCGAAAAAAGTGGATGCAAAATCAGAATAGGTGCAATGTAAGGCAGAGCTGAGTGCGATTGCTGCCGATATATCAGACATTTTGAGCTTAGCTTCTGCTATTGCTGCGGCTACTTCCGAGATATATTTTGTAAGATTTAAACCACTAAAATCTTTGAGTAATGCGTCTAGCTGAGGGGCACTGAATGATTTCAATTTCTTAACAAATGTGGTATTTTTTTTTAAACCTGATTCTAGCTTGGAAAAATGATTTTCTGGAGGTCTAACACAATTCAAGTTTTGGTTTCTGAGCTCAGACTTTTGCTTGAGTCTGCTTTCTAGGTTACTAATATACTCAGCAAGAGTTGCTTTCTCGATTTCCTCCATGTTTTCAGGAGGTTCTTCGCTAGGTTTTTCATCTTTATCAACGTTTTCTTCTACTGTAGTCATTTCTGAACTATATGCACTCAATAATAATTGCAAAATCTTATTGTATCTCGATGTTTATAAAAATTCCTTCGTCCACGCAAAATTAACCAAACCAACAAACAAACCAGGCTGGTGTCAGTTGCTATGTCGCTGTCAAATCTGACTTGAAGCAGCGCTGTTCTGAAAGGACAGGAAAAAAATCGTATGGGGCCCGGTCTTTTATTCACAGAAAAATCTAACCACTATATAGAAAAAATATATAGATTCTAGACATAAAACTGAGTCCACATGTCCAGTTGTGGAATTTAAGTGCCCCCCATTTAGGAGATATTAATTTTTTTCAATGTGAAAAAGTTGTACACTCAGCAAGTCTATAAAACGCACCTGCCACTACCTATCTCTTTCTAACACCTAGCTAAGGCTACTCTTGTCTTCTCTTTCTTACAAGGATATTAAAATAGTTAACTAAACCGCGAAAACGATTTTCAGTGACATTATGCGAGACATTTACAGCACATGCTATGCTCATTTTTGAAGTTTTGAATACAGAATAAATCGTTTTCGCGGTTTAGTAACTATTTTGTAAGAAAGAGAAGACAAGAGTAGCCTTAGCTAGGTGTTAGAAAGAGATAGGTAGTGGCAGGTGCGTTTTATAGACTTGCTGAGTGGACAACTTTTTCACATTGAAAAAAATTTATATCTCCTAAATGGGGGGCACTTAAATTCCACAACTGGACATGTGGACTCAGTTTTATGTCTAGAATCTATATATTTTTTCTATATAGTGGTTAGATTTTTCTGTGAATAAAAGACCAAAAAAAGCCATGTCCTTTGGCCCGTTAATTCTTTGGAGAAATTTTGACAGAATAGCACTAGATGTCTATTTAACATTTTATGTCAACATTGAACCTATTTTCGTAGATAGACTTCTTCTAATTTGGATTTATGGTTTTGTGGTTGCTTAGCAACCGTACTGTTGATGTCAAATGAAAAAATAATTGTAAACATGTCAACTCAAATTCTAAGTGTTAATGAGATATACCTATATTATTTTTTTCAGTTCTCTGTTCACTGTTGATTCATTATTTGTGTCGTATCATCGAAGAAAAAAAAGCCAAAGAGACTTCTTATTTTGTAATCTGTAGTTTAATTGTTCATATTGGATAATTTATCCTAGAGAATAACGTCCGAAAGAACGTGTGTATGTTTACATTAATGCAATTAACTCGTGAGCAGAAAGACATGGACTCCAACCAAAGCATGGCCATTCTCTTGATTTAATATACAGAAATATAAGAATGCCTTGGAGGTCAGCAGCTGATAGATAGAATGCTGATGAAGTGGCTACAAAAACTTTGGGCAGTTATAAAAAGCAGAGTAATACGTGATACCACGCTACTTATTATAACAAACTTTATTTTTGAGAAGATATTATGTATTGAACAACGTTTTGAAGTTTTCAAATCCAAAAATATATGTGTCGGATTTGTTGTATTTGCTCTAGCGCTACGACGGAAGGAAGATCGGATCGGTATACGATATTGTTATGGTGCTATATAGATAAGAGAGAATATGGAAGAGGATCTTGCAATTGCATTGAATGGGGTCCGGTATGCATTCTTCGTGTTACGCTGTCACTTCGCTCTACTCGACATCTTGTCTTCGGTAATATTGTTGGAGCAAATATATTTTTTGTCCACATAGGTAAACCTACTAATCTATTGTAAGAAGGCCCTCTGGGTTTTAGCCCCGTTATGTTCACATTGGTCACCACATCCCTTTGATTTATAAGAGGCACCTTATAGAACATGGACAATTTAAAATTGAGACGGCAAAGAGGTGGTTGAACACCAAGTCGTTACAGCAGTGAAAATACGACTAAAAATGAGAAAGAATAAAGTAGTAATTAATAAAAATCTAATATGTATTACATTTTGATACGACTATTTACGCCGATACAACAACATAATATAATTGTGTCGCATGCAGTTGTGCTTGAGTACCAAGTTCCACAGTGAAAATACGAACATAATTTTAAAAGAAGGATTTGGATAATATAATATAATACATTGTGGCAAACATTACTTCGACTTTTGATATTGGTTTTTATTTTATCAGGCTTATATAGCACACAATATTATGCACCTAACAACAGTGGCTTGCTATCGTTCTTTTGTATATAAGAACAATGTACTGCACTGTGCACTTTTGAATTGCTTTAACTTAAATGTGGATTGCCGATTTATTTGAAAGCTATTTTTTTCCTTTATTTGTTTCATGTTGTCTTCAGCTTGTTTTTATATTTTCCTTAAATCTTTCAAAAAATTCACAGTGCATAGTTTTGTTCTAATTGTACAAAAAAACCGTAGCTAACCACTGACAGGTACATAATATTGTGCGCTGTGCAAGCCTGACACTGAAAAAAAAATATTTTTAAAAAAAAGAAACCGGGACAAATTTACAGATAGCGCTTCAAAATCAGTTGGCATGAAAACACGCGAGAGGGCACTCTTCCCCCCGTAATTAATTATTTTTTCTCTTTGAAACAAACAAACATGCTACACAAACCGACCAATGACATCAAAACGAAACGTCAATTAGGCAGGCACCTATTTCACTGGCGATGAAGACAAAAGACGAAAGGGACGCAGTTATGCGTTAGAATGACATACAAATACACCGCGCTCACTCTTGCGCATAACTGCGTCTCTTTCGTCTTTTGTCTTCGTCGCCAGTGAAATACAAATATCTCAGACCTCAATCATTCATTCATTCATTATCAATTGATCATTTTTTATTACTTGGCAATATTATTAGACTTGGCTACCTATCTCTGACGAAAGAAACTAAAAAAAAGATAGTCTATGACTATCATGGACGGCTTTCTTTGCCTTTTCCTTTGGAAAAGGAATATTTATAAAAAACAACTAATTAATTGTTTATGGTGTTCTGTTGTGTTTGTTTGTTTTCTTTCCTTTCAGTCAGGGCCTGGACAGCTGTAGTTCCCGTGACAGCGCTTTGTCGCTAGTATCGCAAGACGCCATTTTGCGAAAGCAATCTGTGGTCTTTTATTATGACACTTGTGACAATGTTCAGTTCAGGAGTGCGTTCTGTGGCTTCGAGCGTAGTTGTTTGGGTAAAATTTAACCCGTTTGAGTTGCAACCGAGCCACTGAACGATCGAGTTGTTTTTATAACCTCAAATATTTGACGAGAGAAAATTCTTCTCCTGTCTCAATTGTTTTCTACTTCTATATACATTACAGACGTATTAGACGTCTGTGAAATACAAATTAAACAAAATTATTCTAAAGTAACTACGAAACAAAATGGCGGGCTTTTTGAGTCTTTTGACTTTGACATAAATTGCAAGCTTTAAACGTCAAATAGCTGTCAGAGTAAAAATTAACCATCTCATTGGACGGTTGTTTGGTTGTTTCGCTCTGAGCCACGGAACGGGTGAAACTACGCTCTGACAGCTGTCAGGGTAAAATTTCACCGAGCCACGGAACGGTTAGAGCGCGCACCAGAGCGCGCTCGAGTGCGCTCGTGCGAAGCCACTGAACGCGCCCCAGTTAACTTGTGGTTAACTTCAGTTCCATAGATCGTTCGTCCGCCTGTTGACTTGTTAATGATAAAATAATGTCGTTGTTTGCGCATCTTGTGATTTCATATTGTGTTTGTTGAGTTGATTTTTCCTCCTCCGAACCTAAGAAAATACCATGCGCCCCGTACTTGACGGTCTAACTCTCTGCCTGGTAAGTTATCTTAGGTTATCTCATCATCAATATACTAACAAGGTCTACCAAGTTAAGAAGAAGGTCTAGCCAATTAGAATAAACCCACACAGCACAGCAGGCAGGCACACTACCAACTAGGCGTGGGGTAGTGTTCAATCAAATCCACTGGAATGAACACATATCGTTTGTTTAGCTATGTATTGTATATATTTAGCGAAAAAAAAGCACGATTTTTTATGTGTTTTTTTCTAATAACATGAGAATGTGTTATATTATGTTATATGTGTAGAATGATTATATGTGTTTTTTTCTAATAACATGAGAATAGGTCGCAGAAAAAAACTAAAATTTAATTTTATTCATTTAGTACCTAATTGGGATTTCTTCTGTTTTAGATCTTACAAGTGAGCATAAGAACTTTGAAAATCCAGACCAGATTCAGATAACAATGCCGCATGCAGTAACTATTGGAGCAGGTGTGTATATCAACACCGCTTAAGGCAATCATATTTTGTTTGATTATTATGACTATGACCTGTCTAAAGTAAGAGTTGCATGATTGCTAAGATTATTTGCATTCCAAATAGGGCGAAAGTAAATTAGACAATTGAAGCGGCAAAAATACCTTTTTTGTTTTGCAGTGCGGGTTGAGTTAGTTATTTCAACGGACTATGTTCCATAACTTGACGTCAACTTCACATGTTTTTCTTTTCTATTTTCAGACCCTCAACCCTCATGTTCCTTTACAAGGAAACAAGAACGTGGTTTAGATTGAAAATTCATACCATTATTTAGCATAATTATTAAAATCCATAGTTTTATAATCTGTAATTTAAAATACATTTTTCAACTTTAAAAATGATAAATTTAAAATATTTTGGTTAATAAAAACATTTCGTGTATTTATTTAATCACTCCCATATTTGTTATATTTTTTAATTTTTTATACTTACTAACAGTATTCGTCTTAAAGATAGGACTTTTAAATCATTATAATAATGGATTTAAAAATTATGGAATTTAATTGTTATGCCATTCAACGATTATGGATTTTAATATAGACCTAGTCTGAAACTTATCACTCACATGCAGATAAGCAAAATACGATAAATGTGTAATTTACAAATAAAATATAATTAAAAAAATAAATAAAATAATACTAATCAATTTACATAACTAAGTCTAAGTACATAACTCATCTTTCTGCTGAAGAAGTAAGACCCACTCCAGACAACAGAGACAATAATATACAAAACCAAAAGGTACATTATGATAGGTAGCTACTTTAATTATTTTATTTATTTCACACTGAGTTAAGATAGGCATAAAACAATGAGTGTGTAATTAATTATTTACAAATAAATGTCTATTTACAGGAACTCATCCTTTGCTGAGGAAGTACGGCCAAATCCAAACAACGGGTACAATACACACGGTACTAGTGATAGGTACTCTACTTAATTTCATTACTTTATTCTAAAATCCGAACACTATCTGTAGGTACTCAATACATACCTTACAGCTCTTCTGCTAAACCGCAAACGGGTAAAGCTACATTTTATTCTGATATTATTATGATAGCTTACTGCGATATAAAAACGAAAAAAAAACATTGTTTTTGTGAGGACTAGTTTTAAATAATGTCTATATTGAAGTCATTAAAAAAACACGTAAGAAATTAATATGAATATTTTATTATTTTTCAGGAATGAGGAATTTTGGCTCTAAGCAAAGAAAATATATAAGTAAGGGGAAAGCTGTGGCAATGGAAAGTCTGGGCGACACGTTCTCGCAAAGACTAGCACAATCTACTTCTCAAGCAAGAAAATTGAGACTAAGGAACAAATCATTAAAAAATAAAAAATCTATGTTTATAAAATTTGTTTTATTTTTAAACTTAAATAAAAAGTAATAACTGGTAAACCTATATCGAGGTGGAAAAGAATTATCGATATAATTTAGAACATCCCTAATTATCGACATATGTCACGTTTTGTTCTTGGCTACCCTATGCTGTCAAAGCGAATGTCGTACGCAGCGCCATAACGCGGTCAGAGGAAGCTTGGGCCAAATTCTAACTGTCCTATCTATACCCTGTGTATATATAGTTGATCTGTGCTTTCAGTGCACGATTATTGTAAAAGTTAATTGAAATATTTCGTAATTTGATTAAATAGAAAGAGAAATGTGTGGAATACTATTTGAAATGCGTTCTAAAGATCATAGCGTACTCACGGTACTTTAATTAATTAATTATATATACTACTTCCAACCTATTGCTATTGCGCTGGGTCCCATTGCGATATCTCGTTCCGTTCAAGAGTTTAATAGAAAGTCGTTTTCTTTTTTTTAGGACAAAAACCTATTGAAAAGAATCAGAAATAGAGGCCCAGACTGTATTCATCAGATAGAAATTGATCTTGGTAATGGTCTAAGGGCAACCTTCTGTGGCGCAGTATTGTGGATGCAGGGTCCTAAAGTCATACTCCAACCAGTTGAAAACGAGCGAGGAGTTCTTCTATACAATGGAGATATATTTGATAGAACAAGGGACCAGAGCGTAAGCGACACTCAAATGATAATGGAGAAACTCAGTAAGCATGAGGTTAGTAAATCCCTATCCCTCCCTAGTAACTCCTACTAATTTATAAATGTGGAAGTACTCTGTTTGTTATGCTTTCATGCCAAAATCACTGAATAGATTTTGATTAAGCCTTATACAGAGATAGAATAGACCTTGGGAAAGGACATGCTTCCTTTTACCACAAGAAAATACCTCATAACTTCATTCCCTCGGGAAAAACTGTTAGCGCGATCAAAGCCGCAGGGCAGAAATACACAGTCTTTTTGAGGTCACTGAGCTTTTCATGGTCGCAACTTTAGGCCTTTATTTTGGCCCCATTTACTGGATATAATTTTGTTAGAATATTCCTCCTTAACAAAGATGTTTCCTAAAATACTTAATATTTTCAGGATACTAGGAATATCATCACAGAAATTTTCTTGTTAAAAGGACCCTTCAGCTTAATTTATTTGGATAAAAACACAAACAATTTGTATTTTACTAGAGACAAAATTGGGAGAAACACATTACTGTTTCACAAAACCAACCATGTAATGGTTATTAGCAGTGTTTTAGGTAAGTAAACAAATAACACATTTGAAAAACAAAAAGTATTTCTGTTTTTTCGACTTTCTGACCTGGGTTTTTGTTAGGCAGAAAATACAAGTGTGCTGAAATTCCTGCCACACACATTCAAGTGCTGAATTTAAAAACTCTGAAAGTTCAACTGCATCCTTGGTTGGAAGAAAAACATCAAGAAATACAAGAATATCCAGTTGAAGGTTGGCTGAAAATGTTACTAGAGAAACAAAGCTTGCCTGATGAAGAGTTCACATTCAATATTGAAGGATCCCTGAACCTTGAAGATGAGGTACTCATACTCCAATCATTTCCTGAATTATATCTAGCAATTGATAATATTAATAATAGTTCTCAACATTTTCAGGATTCAGTTATAAGTTACATAGAACAATTATCTTCAGAAACAAAATGCAAATTAAAAATTATGAACAAACTGTTAGAACATAAAACAATTAAAGAAACAGTTTATCAAATAACAGAACTTTTAGAAAAAAGTGTGAAAATACGTTTAGAAACACAACCCCAGAAATGCAAAAACTGTCTATTAAAAGAAACTATTTGCAATCATTGTACAGTTGGCATTCTATTTTCTGGTGGCCTAGATTGTACTATTCTAGCTTTTTTAGCTGACAAATATTTACATCAAGATCAGAGCATAGAGCTACTGAATGTAGCTTTCAAAAAAGATATCAATGGATCCTTTGATGTGCCTGATCGATTGACAGGGAGACAATCTTTTGAAGAATTGGCGAAACTGTGTCCTACTAGGTACTTGATGCTAAAACAGATTTTTCATATTAACAATAACTGTGCTAGCTAACTGAAAAATGTTTAAAACAAATGTTGTTTATTATTTTACAGGAAATGGATATTCAAAGAAATTAATGTTTATAAAGAAGAATTACAAGCATTTCAAAAGTCTACCATAGCAGATCTAGTGTACCCTAGACAAACAATCTTGGATGAAAGTTTAGGATCAGCCTTGTGGTTTGCTGCTAGGGGCCAAGATGACAATTCAACATCAACTTGCAGGGTAAACAAATTTTAGTTACAATGAGCTTACAGCCATAATAAATGTTTGCCCAATTACTACAGAATGTTATTTATTTAGGTATTGTTACTGGGCTCTGGTGCTGATGAGCTCTTTGGAGGCTACACAAGGCATAGGAATGCTTACAAACGTCTTGGCTGGGCAGGACTGTACAAGGAATTGCAATTGGATTGGAAGAGAATATCATTTAGGAACTTAGCTAGAGACAACAGGGTGATTTGTGACCATGGAAGGCAGCCAAGAATGCCATATTTAGATGAAGATTTTACCAAGTTTGTTCTGGGTTTAAAGCCTTGGCTGAAGTTAGTATTTATTGTCAATTTATTTTGCATGCAAATTATAGTTCTGTATATAACTCTTTAAACTGGAAAACATTACAAAATAAAATATTTATTGTAAAGCCAGAAGGAAAACCTGCTTTAAGAGGCGCCACATATTCTTTTTAGTGTGTCTGTCAACAATCCCCATTTATGAAAATTAGTTACTTTGAATTTCTGCAATAGCTTTTTTTTATTTTTCTATCAGGATATAAACAGTATCATTATTATAACATGATAATTTCGTTTTGCAGGTGTTTCCCCAGCGAATTGTTAGGCCAGGGAGTTGGAGATAAACTGATTCTAAGATTAGTAGCATTTCATCTGGGATTATGTGGAGTTGCAAATTTTCCTAAGAGAGCTTTGCAGTTTGGATCTAGAATTGCTAACAAGAAAGAGAAGGGTAGTGACTTATCTGAAACTTTTATAGATAAAATAAATTAGTAGTACATTCACTGAATTAATGTTTTCTTTATTGTAGTATAAGACTATATGAGGTAGTAGTAGTACAACGTATGAAAATGTTTACAGCCAGTTTCATAGGACTGATGTAGATAACATGTGTTGTTTTCTATGTTTACGTAAACCACTATGAGAAGTATAATCTTTGCCACATATAGCACATTGGTAAGGTCTAATGCCAGTGTGTGTTCGGTTATGAACATTTAAATCCATACCTCTTTTAAAACTACGTCCACAAATATTGCATATGTGGTTCCGTTCATCGCTATGTATTTTCATGTGTCGAGCTAAGTCTTGACGTTTAGTTGATGATTTGCCACAGATTTCACAAATATATGGACGTATTCCTAAATGAGATCTCATGTGATTTTGCCTAGACTCTGCTCTGGTGAATTGTTTTGGGCAGAATTTACATTGGTATAGTTTTGTTTCACCATGTGATGATAAATGTCCTTGGTAATCAGCTTTTGAATGGTAGATGCTTCCACAGAGTTCACACACAATATAATTTGGTAAAGAATTATCAGCCACCTTTGAATGATTTTCAATACTAAACTCAGATACATCAACATCTTCTATGCTTATAACATTCTCTGGAGGGATGTTTAAGGAATCTTCTTCATTCTCTATTGTGTATGTATCTCCACCTTTTTCATTTTTTAACTCATGTAACATTTTTAGCTCTGAATCTACATTTATACAACTTTGTTTAAAAGTGTAAAATTTCTTGATCATTCTTTTACAATATTTGCAGATCATTGCTGGTAGCCCATCATTTTGGTTTATCTGAAATTAAATGATGAGTTAATTTATCAATATACTAACGGTAAAATTTGTTTATAAAATAGGCACTTACTTTCAAATCAAGGCAAAAGTTTGTCTGCACAAGAAGACTACTATTGCTATCCATGTACAAGTTACTGAGGCACTTTGTACTTTTGCATAACCTGCATATTTGTCCACTGGATATGATTGTCGACATTAGGGAGGTTTCTTTCACTGCCATAACTATAGTAAAACAATTTTAAATGAAACAATTTGTGTTGATCTTCGGTGCAGATAAAGTCAGCTCTACTTCGTCTGACTGAGATAAAGGTTGCAGCTTTGCTTTTACGTTCTCAATTCAGTTTTACTGAGTAATTCCATGACTTAAATAAACCACTGAGCGAGCAATTAAATTCAATTTTATAAACAAACAAACAACAGAAATTGACTGACAGCGAGGGCGGGGGGCGGTGCGTGCGGGGAAATCTAATATAGGTACTTTTGCTTTGCGTTAAAAGGAACGTTTTTAATGTCGGCTACACACGCGTGCCGTGTTTGCCAAACAGAGCGAGATGCACGCACAGGCATTCATTGTGCATTCATTCATTTAGCACACAATTCATTCATTCTGCTTCATTCTTCACAAAAATGGCTGCAACTGCAAACCGTCGCAAGCAAGACGATAAAAATTTAGAAATTTTGCGTGAACTTATTTCTATTAATGGTAACAAATACTGCTTAGACTGCAATCAGAGGGGCCCTACTTACGTAAATACGACAATTGGATCTTTCGTGTGTTCAAAATGTTCCGGTATGCTGTAAGTATTGTTTCTGCGTTTCTTTTGTGCAAATGAGATCAACAAACAAGTGTTATGGTATATTGTATTTCAGGCGTGGCCTTACGCCGCCACACCGCGTAAAGTCCATCTCAATGGCCACCTTCACCCCCGAGGAGATAGACTTCATCCGCGCAAGGGGGAACGACTATTGCAGGCGCGTTTGGCTGGGCCTTTACGAGGGTGAAAGTGTGAACTTTACCGACGAACAGAGTGTTAGAGATTTTATGTCGGATAAGTACGAAAAGAAGCGCTACTATTTGGAATCGGCAAGCAACTCGGTCGTGACGAACGGGTCAATGAAAAACAAATCTAAAGTGAAGGCCGGAAGTGGAGGTTCAAGCAACACTCCTTTGATATCGATTGCGCCTCAGAAGAGTTCAGTTAACAACAATAACGTAAGCGCAGCGAAAGTGAATAACTTTGTTTCGACGAATGAGGGTAGTAAAATAGCGCGACCAGTGAATAATCTCTCTCAGCCTCTCATCAGCACACTCCTGGTCACAAACCCTACGCCGCCCCAAGTCATTCCACCACCAGTACCTGAGTAAGAAAATTTTGTTTATTTTAGTCATAAAAATTATTAAGACACCCATATTAAACCTTCAATTTTATTATCCTTACTATTTATGTAATACATTAAAAAAAATATGGCATTATTTTAGTTTCTGAATCATAATATACCTGCTCTAGAACACACCTGATAGTAACATGTTCCAAGAAATTGCTTAGTCATGTATTATTTCTTTTCAGTTTTCCTGTAGATTTCTCTACAGCAGATATCTACAATGCCAGTCAATTTAACAATAATATGAGCAATGGCTTTCCATCCCAGACATCGTTAACACCTTCATTCAATGCGTTCAACACATCTTCAAGTTCAAGTAAGTAGAAGCAAAAAGAAAAAAAAAACATCAAAAATATCACACAATTGCCTGCATTTTGCATTAAGAATTTTATATTTTTCAGATGATAGATATGCTGCTTTAGCAGAATTAGATAATGCATTAAAACAGCAAAATATGAAAACACATGGTATGTATATCTGTTTCCTTCAATGATACATAAACAATAATCAATACAACTTGAGCCAATCTTCATATCTTAGAGATACCATTTCTAAATTGAACATGTGTATTATAAAATTGCAAGAAATTTGGCTAGAAAGGCCTTTATTGATAAATTCTCAAAGTTGGCACACACATCCAACAGTTGCAGAAAGTAGAGTACTGATACAAATTAAATTCCTTTCAGATGATACAAGTCATGTAAATAAGAACCCATTCCAAAGTCCGTCAGCCAATGATTTGTTTGCCAATAAGAACCCTTTCTTCAATGGAGTTTGGAGTCAACCTGCACCAGTTCCTGTCAACCCATTTATGGTAAGATTTTGTTTATTTTTCTCTATTAACAGCTGATAAAAAGAAGCTGATCAAACATAAATTGCATATTCCCTATTTTATGTATGTATTTATTTTAAGATGTCCTTTTCCTTATGTGGTTTTTAACTTTAGAATAGGACCCATAGGACCAATCAACTTCCTTTTGAATGTAGCAGAAGATGATTAAATGTGGTAAACAAGCAATGTGGTTTCTAGCTTTAGAGAGAACACTGCACTTTAATTTTTTTCTTTGGAAGTCTGCTGTCACATAGATAAATGTGTGCTATATTTCTTTGTTCTCCTTGCAATCTATTGCATAGATAATTATTAGACCTTAAACATATTTGTCAGCAAAAAACATTAGCAAGCTTAGACTAAGCTGTATCTATTTATTCTGCTTCAAATTGATTGAATGCTGCTTTGCATAATATATCATTGTATGTACAATTTAGGAATCAATACCTGATGCACATGTTAATGTGAAAATTTATAACTATTATTAATTAATCTGTCAGACACTTGCCTATTTAAAATTAGCTTCTTTGAATCCCATTGTTTATTGTCCAATGGATGACTTAACAATCGCGATTCACAGTTATGAGTAATATTTTACACAATTAAATTGGTTATCTTAATATCTACCATACCAACATTATAATTTATAGTAGTTAATAAAATAGAAAACCCCAAATGTTTTTGGTCAATCAATACATATTTATTTTCCTTCCTTATTATTGTATTTAACCAACATATTGTGTTGTTAAAGATAAGTTGTGTTATTTTGAATATGATAGTAGTCATGGAGATAATAATGATTTAATTATTTGATTAAAAGTAATAGCTTCTAATCAAATCAATTTACTTTGTGCATAGTCTCCTTTATGCAAAAATAAGCCCCAGTACCGTATGTGGCGAAAATGGCACATTGCTCGCACTCGCAATCCTTGTTATTTCATGTAGTAGAATTCCAAGATTTTTACGTAAAGCTTCAATTTTTACGTAAATGCTTATTAAAGGTCAAATCTTATCAGCTGGGTAACCCAATTGATTATATCACTAAACGCATTGACGTCTTTTCAATACTCCTGGTTTAATTTCATTACAGGGGCTTATTGGGAATTTAATGCTTTTGTTCTTCCTTGTGTAAATAGACGAAACGTTTTCTCTTGGACTAGACTAGACCAAAGATTAGTCATACTCAGCCCCAGAACGGTCATCCGTCCATAAGTCATAATACCATAAATAATAATAATATTGTGAGGGAAATTTACACCTAATTAAACTTGAATATACAATAATATTAATCAAGTGTGTAAATAAGCACGGCATTCGTCGAGAAGGGATAATCCTTCTCATATTGCAAATATTATGAGTGTGAAGTTATAGATCTTTTTGTTACTTAATCGTCTAAAAACAGCTTAATCGATTAGAATGATAGATAAAGTAAAAAGCGAGGTTATGAACAAGTCATCTGTTCTCATATTTTTGCGTGAACGGAAGCCGAACTCAAGGGCAGGCTACTGCCCTGCCCTCTGACCAGAGGCAACGCCACTGATAAGGGTTGAATTGGTATTCCAATATAAAGCCGTGATTAGACTACACAATTTGTAGGACACTTTTTCATTTAGGTTCCTTAGTAAGGACAAGTGTAATTGCAGTAAGGCTCCGATAATTAGGACACTAACTGCAATTACACTTGTCCTTACTAAGGAACCTAACTGAAAAAGTGTCCTACAAATTGTGTAGTCTAATCGCGGCTAAACTTGATTTATCTACCCATACTACATATACCACTATCACATCAAATAAATTTTACAATTGCCAACTGGTATAAATGTCGGTTTATTTGTTCCACGCTTAGATCATGATCAGGAACTAATTAAAACTGACATACTTTACATACGTTTTGTCCCAAAAAAAATTGTCACAAGGAAAAACCCGAAAAATAACGTGGGTGTAGCCGCGGATAGAATGATAGTATTACTAATGCGGAAGTTTGTTTGTTCCGCTTCCGCTTTTACCTAAACCGCTAAAAGATAGGGAAAATGAAGTCCAGTATTAACTATCCTACTTTTTACTTTTTGCTGCTAATGTTATTCTTTCCCCAATCAATAATTATAAGCGTAAAAGTGTGACTGATCTTTGTTGTTTTTACGAACAAATGGGCTTGAAAATGAAGTAAACTAATTTTTGCGTTGCGTGAACTCTATTACTTACATCCTTAGCCATATTGCACAGACATCTTAGCAGATCCAAGAATAGGACCATCTCTGCCATCAATAAGCGCTTTGTTTCTCGTACTCAGAACCAAACCCCTGACCCAGCTAAAGAGCTAATTGCATTGTTTTGGCTGTTATTGACTCCGCAAACAACGCTGAACTTATAACAGGTATAAGTAAATATAGCTACTAAGCGACAGGTCAGTGGGTCTAGAGCTCTCTTTATCTAGTACTATTATCTGTTATGTGCTATCGGCCTGGCTGTTGAAACTATGTCAATCGGGAGAACCCCGATTGTTTATAATCTTGAATTCGCAAGTCATAAATAAATGCCACAGCGCACAGTGCGTTTTCCCGGGAAGAGTTCACGCACCTCTGTGACAGATAAGTATAACAGCCCCCGTAACATGCAGTGCTATGACAAGAGTTTGTCGCACAATTAACTGTCAAAAAACCCGCCCTATTGAAATATCCTCCAAGAGAATACGCACGACAAAATTGTGTCTGTCACGCGTGGACCGGGCATGTTACAGGGGCAGGGTTATTGATATCACAATTTTTAAAGCAGCAATATAGGGTGAGAAGTTGGTAAACAAAATAAAATATATTTATTTTGTGTTAAAGAAAGGTCTGCTGTAAATACTTATTTAGAAATAAGCAGACCTGTTGTATGGTCTTGTCCTTTGTGTGTCTATATTAACAATAAACTGTCAAATTAATAAAAACTATTCAAAATATATTTTATTGTTAAACTCCTGAAGTAAATTTCGGGAAGAATAATAAATAAAATTAAGTAGTCCTATATTTCAGTCAATTAATCCATCCATCCATTAAAACTTAAATCAAAATTACCAATAAATAAATCAAACAAGTTCCTCCTACTTCACCAAGAGTTTCCTAGTAATAGAAAGCAATTCTTAATAGTTTATGCCCACATTTATGCCAAAACGCTTATTGCGGTATTTGAAAGCTTATTTATGCTTTCATATTTGTTCAGTAGTTGTCTACTTTATTTAAGCCGGTTATTGTTTATTATAGCAACGTAATTTACGTATATACCATACGCTACTGATAGTGATACCTTATCAATCTACCCGCAGGAAACAATGGCTGATGTTATTGCACTTTTCGCTTCCCATTCGCATATTTTGCGCAACAGTTCATGGAACCCGCTTATATTATGGACGATAATTCGTATTTTTTGTCGTAATAATACAAACACGTTTGTAAAATACGCGTGATTCATCCATATCTTTTAGTATGATAACGACTCATAACGACTATTTCGAGTTCTTAGTATGTAATAAAAAGTGATATTTATTTCCAACAAGTGACACGTTTCGCTATCTCTGTTATGATGATGATTGATGACATTATTGCAATACTTACTGCCATTTTCATTCATAATTTCATTTCTTTTCATTTATAAGTTTAATCGGTGCTCTTGTGGTGAAGAAAAGCTTAGCGCAAATTCAAAGGCGATTTGTTGTAAAGTCGATCAATCCGCACAGGTTCGATTAAGGCCTGATCATTCATGTCATGATCATGAATTTTATTCCCAGAGATGACCACGTGTCAAGTTGAAAAATCTGCGCAGACAGATGTCGTGTGGGTGGTCGGATGGCGATAAAATAAGGCAGGAACTTCATAATCTCTTCCTGCTGTCTGCTTAGGAATTGCGATGTGATTAGAATTGACGCCCCCGGCCCCGTAGCTTTGGGCTTTCGAAGCTTAAGGTGCTTCTACACGGTGCAAGTAACTTGTGCATGTTGAGTCAAATGACTTCGTTTGAAAGCACTAAAATTGTAAAATATGTCAATAGGCCGGGAGATGATGACAGAAATTTTTAGGTCATTTGTTACAGTATGGCGGTTTTACAGGGGTCTTAGTACGCAATGACAAAAAGAAAAATGATAGTCATAGCGCTGGTACTGGCGGCCCAATCGCGTGGGCGTTAGTGAACTAGTCGGATAAATTACGAAAGTCAAACGATTTGTACCTACCACAAAAAATTTAGTATTTTCCGATAGCCCGTAAAAAATAACTAGACTACAGTGTCATGCCATACTTCTCCGGTGTGACTTACAGCCCGCCGTACCGACGCGAAAAATAAAAATTCATCCATTTGTACCAGGGTAATTTTTGCACAGTTTGATCATCTTCGTGCAGCCATTTACGAAAATCACCATGCCATACTTTTCGGACGGCTCCAAATGGTCGCCATACTGCCGAAAATCTGCAATTTTTTTTTTCGCGATTGGGCCGCCAGTACCAGCGCTATGACCATCATTTTTCTTTTTGTCATTGCGTACTAAGACCCCTGTAAAACCGCCATACTGTAACAAATGACCTAAAAATTTCTGTCATCATCTCCCGGCCTACAAGGCATTCCTTAAATAATAAAATTAAGTGTAGGTCACACACACAGATATAGATTTGATTAGATGCGGCAAGTGTATGTACTTCGCGTGTCCAAACGAAGTTGGATTTGACTCAACATGCGCAAGTTGCTTGCATCGTGTATAAACACCCTTAAACTTCGGTCACATACAGCGATTAGTCGCTACGATTGCATTTGCTGCGAATAAAAATTAACGCGGTTAGTATGAAATTCGCAGCGAATAGCCCTGTCACACTGAGCGAATACTCGCTGCGAGTGCCAATTCGCAGCGATTAATCGCTGTGTGTGACCGAGGCTTTAGTGTCGCGGGAAAGAATCTCGTTCAGTTCAGAGTAAACATAAAGATTATTAAGAATTTGATACAACAACACAGTTCTGCCCAGTTTAGGATCAAGTCAAGGTCAAGACTGCGATCAACGTACCTACATATTGATATACGCTCTTCTACTTTTAAAAACATAATAATATAAATCAATTTCCTATACGGAATCTGTTCGTCCACAAAATCATATTCAGATTTAAGTATATTGCTGTGCAATGTAGAAGTAATTAGCCTATGTGTTATTCTGGTGTAAATCTATATTATTGTAAAATTTCATTGAAATCCGTCCAGTAGTTCCAGATATGAGCGTGTACAAATAGACAGACGAAATTCTATTTATTTGATTTGCAATACTAAATCGTCTCTAGACTAAGTTGTATAAGAGTAATACCGAACTATTAATTTCCTGCGCTGTGTTAGATAATTTATTTTGTAAACAAATAACATCCTATTTAACACTTTTAATGCCCAGAGTCCATATTGTGGGTCGGTTTTAATAACTTTCGCCACACGCTCAAGATCCAGCTACCGTGGGGCTCAGTATAGATGTTAAAATTATAACCCGTTTCTTGTTAGAACTAGTTTTCCCCAGTTAAAACTACTTTTTACTAATGCCTTTGGGCGTTTCAGAAAACATGTAAATAGGGCATGACTTTGAAAGTGTTAAAAGTAACCTTAAAATGTCATAAATAATCTTGCAGGTTTCTATAATTATAGATGTTGTGTCGTGTCGTGTGGTAGTCTAATGAAATGTTTCTTTTTTTTCTAGCCGGCACTAAATAACGGAGGTTTCACAAATTCCAAAAACCCGTTCCTCTGATGAGCCGCCATCCACTCCGCACATCGCATCGCGAGAAGCGAGCTAACCCTCGCCCTGTCATGAACAAACTAACGCAACAAAAAGCACAAAACGAGCTACAAATTATTATTTAAAAGTGTAAAATAGATTCATTAATTTATTAATATTTCCTCACTTCGCTAATAGTGCTGCATGAAACTATTACCGGACTATCAGTCTGATACGTGCTTATATAATGGTTGTTAACTAAAGTGCCTCAATTTGCCTTAAAAGAATCAAAGTATACAACAATATGTATTTCTCCTAGATATATTGAAACTATTTTGAATGTTAATAGTTGTTGAACGAAGGGTATGAAGAATAGTGATGCTGGTCCTAGCTTTATTCTAAATTATTTATACTAAGTATTGTGATTTTAATTATACGGAAATTTCATACGTACTTTGCCAAACTTACAAGCACAAATTAAACGAGCTTTTCTGCACATAGTATTCTTGTATTTAGCAGATAAAATGTGATAAATGTGTGGTGTCGAGTTGTGTGATTGTAGGTCCTTCATCTCTTTTAGTACTATCAATGCAAGTAGAAAGTAGTATCTTTATTGGGCACAAGTAAATTCTAGAATAAGCACAAGGCATAGTAAGATTGTATTTCCGTATTGTTTGAATCGAGATCGTATTATCAATGGGCAATCAAATTCAATTGCCGCGAGAACGTATTTGGTTGCTGTTGCAAAATTGTCCTATGAGGATTGCCCAATGTTTAATATGTAGGTATGGTATAGGCGGTATTATGTTATGAGTCACCTACGCGCCGCGCCATGGCCTGTCTGAAGTCACCGAGACGCTGGCCTTAATATAACACCAATGCGCTAAACAGCGTTTTCTAAACTAAACCTATTTGCATAATCCGAAATCGATTTTATGAAAAGACCTGATTTCTTTTTCTTATATTAAACAAACTAGTTTATCGATAAATTCGTATTTTACGTAGTTTAGAAAACGCTGTACTAAGGTACAAACTGATTCAGTAATTTCTGATTAAAATAAAATGTATTACTAGGTCGATAGGTTTAACTTAGGGAAGTTATACGAGTATGATACTGGTTTCGTCGGAACTTAGTAAATAAATATGTATTAAATAAAAATATTTTAATTCGATAACGACGTGTCGCAATAATGAAATCAAACTTTTTAAACCAGCCCTATAGATTGCACAAGTAATTTAAGAGGCTTCAAAGAAGATATATTGAAGTATTTTTAATTCAAGAATATTTTGTTAAATATTTTCTTAGCGATTGTACATAAAGCTTCGATGTACCTAATAATAAATGTTCTTGTCTTTGTCAGATATACACTAAATAAAATCTAATTCAATTATACGAATTTATTGTAAAATGCAATTAGATTCCACTTTGTCTTTTATGATTGGTCAACTGTATTATCAGCAGGAGGGTACATTTTGGAAATGTCCATAATCTGATATTGCATATCAATATTTTTGTACATGTATAATCTAAGAATTTAACTGATCTACAACTTTTAGAACTTTTTTTTTTTTTTCATTTTAATTAATGATAATACGACATAAGTAATTACAATGATTACTATTAATTCAGTGTTGTAAATTAACTATGTGCATTGTGCAGTTGTTTCAGTGTTGTAATAATATTATGTACAGTTCTTTTAATATATTTTGCTTATTTTTTGAGTTGCACTGTGTAACTATTGGTTCCAAATATGAACGTATTCCGTCCACACTATAGCTTGGAATTTTACACAGAACTGGCTTTATTTAGCTTAGGGAGCTTACGTAACGAACGATGTGGAATTCTAAAAACTTTACCTTATAAGTTATAAGCCAGTTGAACAAACACAGCTTGTGCTTAGTGGAGGAGACCCAAATAACTTAGGAACAAGTAACTTGCATAGATGTTGATTTAGAAATTTGTGCCTTGAAATACTTATTGTCTTACGTAAATGTTAATTGATTAATTTAAAGTTACAGTTGACCAAATCTTGAGCTCTCAAAATGTTCCATCTGTGATTGTAATCAGTAATTTTACACTCAATGAGCTAATGAACAATTTTATTTTCTAATGCACTTAACTATTTATTTAGTTTTAAATAATTGTTTTTTTACTATTTGAGCACAGATCTGTTATTTTGTATAGAAGGTGTAAATTTAACCCTATTAAATTTTTTAATAAAATCATTTTGCAGTTGCCAGTTCATATTCCTTTTCCTGAAACTCCTGCTTGCTTACCCCCAAAATGAAACAAAGAATATGTCTTACATTTTTATTAGATCATCGCCGCGGCTATTTACATTTTTCTTATCCTTAAAATTTGTACACTCACTAAGTATTTTTAACTGATTCAATCGTATTCAACAGTTCGGTTATAACGATATATTGACCGATATACCTACCTTCAGTTATAAATTCTTCATTTGTGTAAGGGCCCGTCCACAAGGCGCGTTGCGTTGCGTCGTCGCAAGGGAAAATTTATAGAGCCGGCCACACAGTAAAAAATATAAGCTATTACCTTTTTGGATACAGGAAAACCAGCCTGGTCGTGCCACGAAGAACAACACCTGCGGGTGCCTGCGGCGAGGCTGCGCGCCGTGTGGACAGGCTCTAAGGCTGCTTTTCCACCAGAGCTGTGCTAGGTAGCTAAGCGGTGTGCGAGGAAAAAATCCACCAATAGAATCACTAGGCTAGGAAAATGAAGTGATTCAATTGGCGGATTTTTTCCTAGCACACCGCTTAGCTACCTCGCACAGCTCTGGTGGAAAAGCAGCCTAAGGCTTTTAAGGAGACGCAGGGCGTTGCTTGTGGTTTCTTGAATCATATCAAACTTGTTGTTTTATTGGCAATCTTTAAGAGCATTTATGTAGACGTTGAATCGCAAATCATACGCGTTCTGTTTGTATTACGTCCCGCGTCTCCCTGGAGTCATGCGAGCTGGTGTTTTGTTAACGCTCTTGCAAAGAAATTTAAAAGTGTGTGAATTCGACTCACATTGCACCAGCTAGGTCGACTAAGGCCTATTCACTCTGATTCAGGATAGAGTCGAGTCTCTTTGATGGGCTATAAACGAACGAAACTACCGCAAGCGTATTGGACAGTCAATTACGCACAAGACAGCACACTTTCGTAACCTGCAAGGTATTTAGAACAACGTCCAGGCCGCATTACCAGCACACGGCAGTGTACAAAATTGGAAATTGGCGTCTTTCACATTTTGAACCTAATATCTTGAGGCGAGGGTCACATCTTGTACTTGTTGGTGCGGCGTGTGAACACAGGCGTGGAGAAGTTGTCAGGGGTGGCGTCGGGGGTGGGGGCGGGGGTGGGCGCGGCGCGGGGCAGGGACGCGGCCGAGGCGTTCTTCAGCTCCTCGGGCAAGTCCTCCGGCACTGACGACGACGCCACTAGACGCTTCTCCGATATCGTTTTCAGCATGTTCTTGCCGGCTTCTTTTGTCTGTGGTGAGAGAGTATAAAGTCAGTAACATTTCTCGAGGCTAAGGCTGGTATTTCCATACATATAGAGAATGTACAGCAAAAAAAAAAAACCTCTATGGGTATTTCACAGGAGACAGAAGACGAAAGGGACGCAGTTATGCGTTAGAATGAGATACAAATACACCGCGCGTCCCTTTCGTCTTTTGTCTCCGTGAAATAGGTGCCTAAAAACTTCGCGAAAAGTTCTGTAGAATAGCAATTTGTGCAAGCCTCCCACAAGGTGGACGGAATATCTGTTGAGAGTCGCTTGATTGAAGGTGCTGGATGCAGTCTAAGCAAGATCGATCGTTATGGAAATCTTTGAGGGAGACTTTTGTCCAGATGAGAAGTTTTGGCTTTAAATGGTGATGATTTTTGTAACGTTCGCGGTTCGAACCTCGGCACTTACCAACTTCGATTTTCGTACTCATATGTGTATTCAACGCTCATACGGTGAAGGAAACCATCGTGAGGAAATCTGTCCACACCAGCGAAAAAAGTCGACGGTTGGTGTAAAGTTGACCAACCCGCACTGGGCCAGCGTAATGGACTATGGCCTATTCTACCGGATTTCAGGGTAGGCTCGAACCCCTCGGTGGAAACATAATATATGAGCTGTTAACGGGGAAAAAAGTATATTAAATATGTCAACAGGCGCTTTATTGCTATCATAGCATTCATCAGCAAAAGCAACTTGAATGTTTAGTATTAGTATTGTATTTTAGGGCTCCCACACATAACTGCGATGCGATGCGAATCAGATCGTAAGTGTTCGTGCGAGCTTGCAGAAAGTTGCTATGCGACGCGAATTGGCAGTTATGTGTGGGAGCACTTGGTACTGACTTGGTCGTGGTCCAGACAAGTGCCTGTAGGTGCGTGGGAGCCCTTGGCACTGGACGGTCATTCCATACAGAAAACGCATTTTGACAACCTAATAACAACTGAATATCAACTACAAGTCATTGGCGCTAGGCGCTATGTAAAACACCCCCGAACACCACCGGCGGAGTCCCGCGGTGCCTGCGAGGTGCGGGGCGTGGGGCGCTATATTGGGCGGGGACTCATTTTGGCGCGGCTCCCCGCGTTGCTGCTCTCCTGGTACTGACCTGGTCGTGGTCCAGACAAGTGCCCCCTTGGTACTGACCTGGTCGTGGTCCAGGCACTTGTATGCGTAGTGCGCGGCGTGGTCGAGCAGCGAGAAGCGCAGGTAGTACTGCGCGAGGTAGCGGTGCGCGGCCGGCAGCTCCTTGCTTCCCGCGTTGCTGCCCTCCTGGCACGCGGCTGTGTACGCCGCCGCCGCGCTGTTCGGCATGTTCGACTTCTCGTATAACCTCAAAAAAACAACGAATTCCAAATTCAAAAATTCAGTTTTTTTTTTCATTTATTATAGGCTCCACTTGATGAGGCCATTTCTGAAGTTAATAAGCTTAGAGTATAAATAAAAAAAAGTGGTAGTTAATTACCCTCCGGCAGCGTACGAAACCGGAGGTTCGTACCTAGTTACGATAGAAGAAAAAATACTCGTTGTACGATACCAGTTAATAACCAAAACATTAATCTAAGCAATGAAAAAGAGAGCAAATCATACTAATATTATAAAGAGGAAAGATTTGTATTTGTGTGTGTGTGTGTATCACTACATGGTATATAACAAAGTCGCTTTCTCTGTCCCTATGTCCCTATGTATGCTTAAATCTTTAGAACTACGCAACGGATTTTGACGCGGTTTTTTTTATAGATAGAGTGATTCAAGAGGAAGGTTTATAATATGTATAATACATGTATAATATACTTGAGGATAACCAACAATAATCATTTTCCCGTGCGGAGCCGAGGCGGGTCGCTAGTAACGGATTCAAAAATTCAAATTTTTAACACGCTTTTATTAGCTTCACTTCTAACCATGTATGTAAGAATATCTTTGATTCTTAATTTGACCCACTTCCCGGTCTTCGATTAGGATGAAATTTTGCACACGCTCTGAGTTCTGATGACAATACATGACTAGCTAAGAAACGTCATTACAAATCCAATATGGCGGCCTCCTCAAGATGGCGGACCGGCTGTTTAAAATCCACCCCCATGATATAGGTATCAAATGAAAGGGTTTGCTGTCCGGAATACTAAAAAAATAGTCACGTGACAAACTTGAATCATCTAATCATCTGAAAAATAAAACATTTAAATATTATTATATATAATACAAATCTTCACTCACTTAGCTAATTTGAAGAGCGCCATCCCTTCAATATCTCCAGTACTGTGAGCTTTATAGTAACACTTGAGCGCGTTTGGTATCTTGTCCATTTTCTCGTAAGCCTCTCCCAGCGACACCAACATTCTAGAGTCGTCCGGTTTAAGCTGCGCCGCTCGCGAGTAGTAGTATATGCAGTAGCCGTTCAAACCAAGGATCTCATAAGCCTGGCCGAGACCGTTCCAAGCTCGGTAGTCGTTTCTGTTAACATCTGTAAATAAAAATGGTTAAACGTTTTATTAATCTTAATTTAAGTAAGTTACTGAATTTGGGATAACAGTAACTATAAAAATAACTTCTAGTTTCTTTATGGATCCAAGATGTCAATTAGTTGTGCTTAACAACTGGACTGAACCAAATTTATTAAGGCTGAAGTATGAATAATTAGTATTATTACAGATTACTAACCAGGGTCGGATGAAGTAGTTTGCAATGTATTTTGCAAACAATCAAGAAGGATGTAATAAATTTACAACTCTGTATTGTTTTGGAGTGACTAACTTAACAGATTTGGTTTTCAATAGACTTTTTAATTTGACGCTTTTTTGTGAGTTTCTTTGTATTTGCGATTTAACAATTTCGCTTGGCAGTAAGTGTCATCATGGCAAAAAATATAGGCAAATTTTTACACAGACAAAACACAATATGCCAATGGTAAATTCAAAATCCATGAGACAGCCGCCGAGCAAAAAGCGTACATATATGTATGGTACGGTACAACAGGCTATATTCCGCAACTCGACGTCAAACCTCAGACCAAAGCTTTGGTCTGAGCGTCAAACGCGCCTATTGCGCGTACGTAAGGCACCTATTTCACAGGAGACTGAAGACGAAAGGGACGCAGTTATGCAATGAGATACAAATACACCGCACTCGCTCTTGCGCATAACTGCGTCTCTTTCGTCTTTTGTCTTTGACTACCGTGAAATACCAGCCTAATACGGGCTCCACACGCGTGCCGTGTTTGCCGAATTGAGCGAGAAGCAGTTATGCGCCAGAGTGAGCGTGGTGTATTTGTATCTCATTCTAACGCATAACTGCGTCTCGCTCTGTTTCGCAAACACGGCACGCGTTTGGATCTGAGTGAACTGACCAATGGCCTGCCTGTAGCACTGTATGGCGGCGTTGGAGTTCTGCAGTTCAATGAACTCGTGTCCCATCAGGATCCACGCGGATAGGTACTGTGGGTCTAGTGACAGCGCGCGCTGGAAGTATACCACCGCCTTCTGGTGCTCGCTGCGCAGACTGTAGTAGTTACCTGAAACATGCGGGTTGACAACACTCAATATGTAAAGCCCGACCAAAGAAATATGACACCTCGCCATATTGCGGAATTTCAATGAAACTAATTTTATAAGGGAAATTGTTGCCATAGTCGTAAAAATATACACGTGGCGCCCCCAGAGCAGGTTTCTGATTTCTTTGGTCAGGCTTTACAAATATCTAAAGCCTGCCCAAAGAAATAAAAACCTCGCCATTTTGCGGAATTTCAATGAAACTAATTTTTTAAGGCAAATTGTTGCCATAGTCGTAAAAATATCAGGCTTTCTTTAGATACGATGACAGCTATTGGGGCAGAAACGTTTTTGAATGCCAGAAGACGTAACATTGGCAGACTCTCCACAATACGGATTGATGATCTGGTAAGGGCCTATTGATGCCTAAATGCAGCTGATTGTAGTAAATTTACTTTATGATAGCAAATCCTTTGTAAATAGAAATATTGTATAAACATTAGGTGTATTGTATACATATTATGAATATAGTACATAGTACTGAAACAAATTTTGAGTTTAACTCACCTATAACACAGCATGTTTCTACTCTGTACTTGTCAATAGAGACAGCTTTCTGTGCTAAGTTGGCAAGCTCCATTCTCTTCTCCTTTAGGTATAACAAATGGGAATAAACATCCCAGTTGTCAAGGCGGTAAGGATCACTTTGGTAGAGCTCCCAGAACAGTGAAAGAGATGCGTCAACATCTGTAATTAATTTTCTTTATTTATAGTATGTATAGTTTATTAGCTAAGCATAGAAGTCTAAGAGAATATAAATACATTTAATTATGATTGCGGGTAAATTAATTTATATAAGTATAGTGTATAGTAAGTGTGAGTGTAGTGTAGTGTAGTGTAAGTGTAGTGTAGTGTGTAGTGTAAGTGTAGTGTGTAGTGTAAGTGTAGTGTAGTGTGTAGTGTATAGCATATTAAAAAAAAAAAAATAATGATTAAAAAAAATAATATTATAATATAAAATGTGTATTGTATACCTCTTCTATCATGATGTGCAATTGCCATTTGAGCAGTCACATAAGTGCTTTTCTCAAAGCCTGCTGCAGCTAAAGTCTGGTATGCCTCTAAAGCCTGGTCTGAAAGCTTCAGTTCAACAAATGCATGAGCTGCGAAGAAGTACATCATCCAATGTTTAGGCAACTGCAAAGCGTCTAATGCTTCATATTCATTTGCAAGTCCGGCTAGCTCCACCCACGCAGCCCACAGTGTGGGAGCAGCGGCTACTGAAGCTTGCAGCACTGTCACAGCTTGACTTCGAAGATCTAACTTTTTTAATACAACTCCTTCTAAGTATAAAAGATAGCCATCTAAATTGTTACGATTTGCCTGTAAAATTAAAATTATTTCAGCTTTGTTGGGGGAAATTCAAGTAACACTTCAATATGTTGTTACATAAAAACTTACCTTAAAAAATGATAACAGATCTAAGAGTACTTGTGTAGACTCAGTGTTCTCTGCACCAGAATCTGTAGCATTATCTAAGCGTTTTTTCTCACTAGACATGTATTGAGAGTACCTGTGTAAAAATATGCATTTGGGGCTAGTGCAGTTCTCTATAAAATGTGCAGCTCTGTCGTACTCCTGGCAGTCAAAGTAACTTTTTGCCAAATAGTATGCTTCCTTTTCCTCAGCCAATATTCCGTCTTCATAGGGACCAGGAGGTTCTTCATAGGTTATTTTGTGATCTCTTAGGGCATAGTTTAGCTCTGAAAGCCATTTAGTGGTCTGTATTAGACCCCGATCACTACACTCTCGAATCCCTTGGAGAATGTCTATTCTACATTGGTTTATGTCAATTTGTACATCTCCTTTAGCATTCATTGATAGCGGTTGCATTTTAATGAAAGTTTTATTTATTCAAAAGCAATAATGTCGCAGTGAAAATTAAAATTATAACCGCCTTGTTTATACTTTGCCAAGTTGCCAACTGTCTGTCTGACAAACAAACTGTCATTGTTTTGTCATAGACAAAATAATTTAAAGGTTTGAGTTATAGCAATTTAAGTCAGAAACCGAAAGAAAAGTAAAGCATGGAAAACTTTTGTCTATAAACAATCAAAATTTGACATCTAGCAGATGCGGAAGCGGATAAGAAAAACAGTTCCTTCCTGCTCTTTTTGTCATTCTCTTTTATTTTGGCATTCATTTCTTGGTGTTTTACGGAGTAACACGAAAATCCCGAATCGAAATAATGGCAGATCAAAACATTGAACCCGCAAGCAACGATGTCGAAAGCAATTATTCTACACCGGCAAATGATCCTAAAAACATGCAAGAGGTGACACAATATGTAAGTTTATTCCATTGTAAAAACAAAGGTTACCTACATTTCAGTGTTTTGTAATTAATTGTGATTGTTATCAGAAAATAACCTACCTCTTTTATAGTACAAGACAAAAATACGTACGACCTCTTAGAATTAAATATATACACTTTCAAGAGTCATAAATAAAATATTATTTTGTGATGGTATATTTTTCAGGTCCAGTCTTTGCTTCAAAACATGCAGGACAAATTCCAGAGCATGTCAGATCAGATCATCAACCGGATAGATGAAATGGGCACTCGAGTAGATGAACTAGAGAAGAATATCACAGATCTTATGACACAAGCGGGTGTTGAAAATGATAAGTAGGACCCATTCCACCGCAACCTAGTGTTATTTTATACTATTACTTTATATTCACCCAAAGAGTAATAAATTGTGCCTGAAGTAAATCAATACAATATAGAGAAGCAGCTGTATTAAAACTTGGTGTCATAAAGAAATAATAGTTACAGAAATAGCGAAAAACTATTTTCAGCAATTCACTAGGTTTATGTAATAAAAATTTACAATTTTTTATAATAATATCATCAAGTTTTTTGATACAAGCACAGCCATTAATTTAATTAGAATTAAGATTTACTGTAACACAGAGTAGAAGTTGAAAGTGGTTAGAATGCTAGGGGCAAGTGCTTTGAAGGCAAAAATGATCAGTGCTCATTATAGTTCGTATAGTTCCAATTACTGGAGTTAAATTAAGGTTTTCACATCTTTCAAAAAAGCCAATTCTTCAATCTTAGATTTTCTTAGTAATGTTCACTTTTACTGGTATAATTGTAAATGACAATTTGTAATTTTATTTTGTAATTATATGTATTATTTATAGATGTTGTGTTTGTTGTTTGAGTTGCCTCACAAAGGGTGCATACATTGATGGATGTGTTCCTGGCACAGTATGGCACAAGACTATAAGCTACAAGAGGAGGGTAGTGTAAAATCAATAAACATGGAATGTTAGTTCTTTTATTATGAGCTTTCCATTTGTCATTTTAGTGAAATCATCATCAAATAACTAAAAATAATGTAATGATGTTTTTTTGGTATAAGTTATATTATGTAATCGAACCTTATTCGAAATTTGATTATTGCAGTAACCAGACCAAATATTTTATGGAAGTATGTACCAGCTACTTACTTATCACCGTGGATTTATAAAATATTAATTTAGACACTTTATGTTTTGAATTTATGCTAAGTATGGTATGACTCTTCCCTGAACAGAAATTACAATTAAATTATAAGAAATAAAAAAAGCAGTAGGAATATTATCTTCTATTTATTTTATAACTGACCTTACATAATTAAAAATCATAAATTTGTATATTTAGCGGGATTCAGTATCTTCAGTCGACGAACCTTCCTCAGAATCGTCAGATTCCTGAAAAAAAAAGCCATTTTTGTTACCTACAGTTATAAAAATCCAAGGTAAGGTTAGTAGGTAATATTATCGCATTATTATGCAAAGCATATTGATACCTTAACCACCTTAACAGCAATTTGTCACACCTCATTGGTTTGTTCAAGTTTTTCATAATAGATACGTTAGTAAAGTAGGTACTTAAAGCCTAACCAGAAAAATAAGACCTACTGTGAGGGCGCCACGTGTACCTATATTTTTATGTTTATCGCAACAATTTAAATTACAAAATTACCTAGTTTCTTAAAAATTCCGCAAAATGGCGATGTATTTTTATTTTTCTAGTCCGGCTATAAATATTTTCTCTTACCGTGGTTTCTTCGTCTTTTGACGACGAGTGGTTCATGAGGGCTGCCAAAGAAGTGGACCTCCCTAAATTACCAAGTTTCTCGGGTGACCTCTGTCTCCTTAAATTCTGTAAATTCACTTTAAATTTTTAATCACTTTAATATACAATCTCTATTCGGTCAGTACTAAGTTGACGTCTCTCATATACAAACTAGATAAATATGATTTTAAGCAGCAGCTAGACAAATTTGCTACTATAATATAACGAATAGGTAGGTACCTATCTGTTTATGTAAGAATCGTAAAAAATTCGATGAACAGTCAGAAATTAATTAGGGTAAAACTTCATTTAAATCTCATACGTTGCCTGTAAGAATAATCACCAAATAAAACCTTGCTTGTTGATTTTTTAAGTTTAAAATTACAATTAGGTAGGTATGTTAAATTTGATGTTCATTTCATAACCACCAGCTACTCTCTCTTTCAATCTCACTCTCTAAACTTGAATATATTTCACGGGTTCCAGTAAGTGTACCGACCAGCGCTTGTTCCTCGTCCCTCGTGGGCGAGTGTTGGTTCATCAGAGAGGCCAGTGACGAGGACCTGGCTGTAATCCCAGCATTTACTGGCTTCTCCGGCGAACGCAGCTTACGCCTGAAGTTCTATGGAAACAATTAAAATTTATTACTCATAAAAGTCATTAAGGAGGTTCAATGTCGTGTGGGCCGGGTCGTTGGGTTCCCTCTAATATGGTTGAGCCCGGCGATGGCTGTCCCATACGTCAAACCCGTGAACGTGGTGCTGCTTGGGGGGACTGGTCTGCTCTAGTCGATTGCCGATTGTTTTATTGTTTATATAGTTTAGTTTTTCTACTTTGACTGGTTGCCTTCCTTTAATTTCATATTTCGTCTGCACTCTTTGTTATATTAATCAAATTGTATAAAATAATAATTACCTATGTAAAAATATTTTTGAAAAGATGCAACGCCTGTGGAGTTTCTTCCGGAGAGTTCTTCTCCACAGAAGACAGCCAAATCGTGAACTCTCCTCGACGTCAAAAAATGATTTTGTGAAGTCTTACTTTGAATAAACACTATTTGACTTTGACTTTGACTTTGACAATTAATTGAACATCAATCCAACAAACAATTTGTGTTATTTACCGTTGGCTCCTCGTTATCGGAAAGAAGCTTTGTAAAAGAAAAACATCTCGTGTAAATAAGTTATGTTTATGATTATTATTGTTCTAAGTATTAAATCTAATTAACAAAAACATCACCCACATTAGTTTTATGCACTACCTAATCAAGATTTTAGGCTGAGGCTAAACTAGCTAACTTTCGGGTTGGTAGTCGCGTGATGGTAGTCCTTGATTTTTTTTTTATTTTAAGAAACTTGTACTTTGATTTACGTTAGTTACTTGAAAAAGCGTTTCCTTCGTGCAAACTCGTCCAAAATACGTAACAAGACATTTTCTTATACCTAAGTCATACCTATTTCAAATTCTCTTAGATCGAATATCAAAATACATTAAACAAAACACTACCTCCAGATCAGCCTTGTCATTGATATCGCCGATCTGCTGATGTGCGACGGTCATCAGCTCGACCGCCTTCGCGTGGAAGGTCAGCTCGATCATGACGAAGTCCGCCAGCAGAGTCTTGAGCTGCTGCAGTTTGCGTCTCTCGAAGAACTCAGTCTGCTCGCTGAGGCTCTTCGCTGTCCGCGTCATCTCCGCTGATGCTTTCAATAGCTCCGATTCTGCATAATTCTGTTATAGGACGAAAATAACTAAAACTTAACTATTTAACTTAACTATTTTACTACTTTGCTTTTACTATTTTGCATATCGTGCGTGATAAATAAGTATTCGTAGCGTAGCGATAACGGCCCCGTAGTAGCGTAGTTGGTAGTAGGTACGTCAGCCTTCACAGCGCAAGGTTGCGGGTTCGAACCCGCTCAGGGCGAACATTCGTCTGTGCTTGTGTTTACCTTTTGTCTGGATGTTGTATAATTATATAGGTATGTAATATATCAGCTTTCTGACACCCATAGCACAGGCTCTAACTAGTTTGGGCTCTGATAGCCGTGTCTGAGATGTTCCATTTATTATTTGAGTGAATCCCAGAGTCGTACATGTGTTATTTCGAATTTATCAAGAGCTTTTTGCTTTTCTATCATCAATGGAGAGTGACTGCCGTCTTTTCTATAATTTGGGAAGAACACTTTTTAGTAGTTAAAATGTAATTTTGCGCCTGTTGTAAATAAAGTTAATCCACACCTAGCGCATTTACAAATTGAAACTGTTAGTAATATACCTCTTTACATCATATTTTCAATACAATATTTTATTTATTTATTTTATTTTTTTAGGGAGACGTACAGATAACAATAGTGTGTATTGATAATGATTTAGTACAATGCTAATGAAAAATCTCCGCCGATAGAAATCAATTAATTGTGGGAGGAAAGAAGAAATTTAAACTTTAAATATGTGTAACAAACATTTTGAGCGAAAATTCGTATCATGGCGTCATTGAATTGAATTGACACACAGAATTGACATTACCCGTTTAATGATTAGCCCTGTACCCTATGCCTGGATAATATTCTCAGCTTACGACTTGTTGCCGGTTGAAGGGCTGTTTCTCGCGAGCCTTGTCGAGCACCCTCTTCCTCGCCAGCTCCTTCTCCCGAACGTTCATGGTGTGTTTCAACTCCTCCCTCGCGTGTTTGCAGATCGCTTCGTATTGACTTAGTTCGCCGAGTACCTACGTTGGGATAATCGACATATTTCTAAACAAGCCAGCACACATTATGTACAGAAGCCAGCACATTCGGTTGGACATTCGCATTACGAAATTCGCCCCTACCGCTACGGAATACCGGCGCTATCAAAGTCAAAATGATCTGCATGTGCTGGTTACTGTACAATAAAGGTCACGCTTTTATCCCTTTACCACAGACAGAATATATAATAGTACTCTATCTATACTAAGATCTTTTATTTCATAAGAGAGAGAGAAGAATTATATTTTAATTCAAATCGTCCAAAAGAATATACCTACAAACTACAATGCACATTATACAAAAAGGTTCCATCTCATAAATGGTACAAAACCTAATCTCAGAATGAGGAGACTAATCGATCAGCAGTGTTCACCAATAATAACCAAGACCAACTGCGATCCCTGAGTCCAAACCCGCTATACCGTGCGTGAGGATTATGAAAACATCTCCCACAATTAGAGAGAACCTTAGTATCCAGCAGGTCTTAGGGTAAAATAATAATAATATATATGTCGCAGGGAAATATAGAAATCAGGGATTTACGAAATCCCTAGGGATATCACGAAATCGCGGAAGATGCCGAATTCTCTTGTTTATTACGTCTTCTTACTAAAATAATCCATTGATATGACAAAATACCAATTTTTGTCAGTGATATGTCGTTTATTTTGCATTCTTCTCGTAACAGTTGCCTTAAGTTTATAGGAACGAGTAGGTAATGTAGGTACCAACAGGTACCTACCTACAGTCGAGTAAGTAATGGTAATGGCTTCGTGAAACGCACCCGGCAGTGTTGCTTGGCAACATTGATTTATCTAGTTCCGGCCACATACCATAAATATACAAATAATACTAAAATATTACTTCCCCATATAAATAGGTACCTTACGCGCTAGGTGGAGTGATGGCATTCAAACCGAAAATCGTGCTCAGTGGCGTTCATTATGACAGGCCTATGTCTAATAATATCTATACCTTAGCCTCCAGCCGCTGAACCTCACAGTTCCTGTACTCTTCAAGCGCTGTTAAAGTAACAGCCAAGTTCTCCAGCCCGCTACTCAGCGACTTATTGACGATCTCATTGTTGGCGTAGTCTTTGAGAGCCTTCGCAACATCGTCACCCATGTCGCGTAGTCTAAAGTGATTAAAGATTTTATTCGGTTGGAATACCAAACATTTTTTGGAAATCTAAAACATATTTAGTACATATGCTATAATGCTTACTATGCTACGTTTTTTCGCTTTAATTTTATAATAGTAAAACACATTTGTTTGTACTGGTAGGAAGGTACGTATCCGGGTTCGAACCGGCGCGCTCTACGTGAGGTGTGAAGCCTAGCTAGCTACTACACCACTGACGCTCTTTCATAGGTGTATTTATTTATAGCATTGTATTTATTTAATCTACCATGTTTGAAAAGATGTTTGTAATCTATGTCAAGGATTTATAATTTAAACAAACCTTGCCGTTTTCCGAGTATAATCTCCAAACACCACGCATAGTTCTCCAAAATTCTTCTCTACGGTTGTGATACGATCTTGAATAAACTTAGCTTGTTGTTCGTAACTTAGTGAATGTGCATTATCACCTCGAAACATTATTTTATTAATTTTTAGCTTTACAAACAAAGAATATTTGTTTATTTACTTCTATTTGTACTTTTCAAATTGCCATAGCAACGTAGTTTTAATATTCGCGCCTGCGCGCTACTATTCATTATTTTTTCTCTTTGCTACTATTGATATTGAATGAATGAATGAGTGGACTTTGCAATATTGTCTATGGATTTATTTTGAGCGCTTAGTCAGACTAAGGGGGCGCTAAAGTATTGGCAGGGGGTGCTAATATATAATATTTGATAAAGGCAACACTGATATATGTCAATGTCAAAAATAAGCAAACAGCTTCACAGCTGTTCTCGATTTTGTTTACAATTCTTCTGATTTACTATAAAAATGAACGAGGAAATCGACGAATACGATATTTACCATCAAGATTTTACAACAGTCTCAGAGTGGGAAGTGTTTATAGCAAGGATAGAGGAGGTTCTGAACGATTGGAAGCTTCCAAAAGCTAAGTTGACCAGACACTCCAATTACACAAAGAAATGGTTAAGCAAAACAGAGAATATTCGCTTCCACGACATGAATTTCGTTATATCGTATCATACACTCGAGCCTGTAGATAGTGTCGCTACAGAAGCAGGTGACAGTAAGTGGTTATTGGAGGATCTTCAGAACAACTTATGGGAGTCTACAAGCAACTTCATGGATGACACCGACGGGAGTCAGTTCCCTGTCTCCTCCTGGTATGGCTTAAAACGGTTCCTGATGTTATGTCCAAGTTCCCCTCTAGTTGAGGGTAGCGTGATAAAACTTGTCATGAGTTCTGTTAATATTGCATTTGCAAATGTAGACTGTGGTGTCCCTTTCTTTGTGAAGATTAGAGAGCACTGGCAGCACTGTTACCTCGGCATCTATGAGGAGAATGAGTATAAAACCAGCTATGACACCATACACTTGAAGAGAATCTCAAACCAGTGCTCTCATCTCAGCGGGCTTGTTAGTATATTTAAGTCCAAAATTGCTTCTCCTATTGCACTAGATGCTGTTATTATTTCCGCTAAACTATCTTATGAGTTGAAAGACTTTGAGTATTTTTCGTGGAAGAAAACTAACAATACTAGTGAATTTCTGTCAATTGATGGTTTTGATGTTAAAAAGCTAATTGAGCTTCCATTTGGTGCTGAAAAGAACCCGATTTACAGTGCTCTTCTCAATGCTATATGGCCAAAGTTTCGAGAAAGCACTATAGTGGACTGCTCTACGTACTCTGACATTGATCCTCTCATGGCCCCTCATTGGACTATCACATTAAAAATGAGAGATAACATAAACTGTCAATTATCTGAAATTATAAATAAAATGATGGATCTGTTGGAGTGCACAAACTTATTGATGGATACTTTGGGTTTGAGTAGGAGTCTTGGCTTAGTGAACCCCTTGAATAAGATTACTGAAGCCCCTATAACAATATCGAAGCTGGTGAAGGCTGCTATTGGCCAGGGTACCAGTCAGGGCGAATTCAAAGGGCCTATCACAGATGACTTATTAATGCCAATGCTGTACTATTTATTCCCTGATGCTGTTGAAGAAAATGACAGCAAATATCCTGAAACTTTAGAAGTGGAATTTAAACAGGTGACTATATTTCTCAACAAGCTAGTGCATTATTACTGGATTTGGTAGAGTGAGTTAGGAATTCCTATAATGGAACCATCCTATGATTATGATTTGGATGGAAAGGGAAGGATACCAAGTACCCAAGACCGCTGCGACCCATAGTGGATCTATTGTAGTTGGCCCATCAGGGACCATCATAGCTTAGACTCCAATTATAATTCATAATTATTTTTCTGGTTTTACAGATTTTTACTGATCCAATCCTGGCCAGCTCAGTTTTACATACTTGGAAATTCAAATAAAATATTAGATGAGTCTGTTGCTGTGTCCATAATGCAATGCCTAAATTTAATGGTACCAACCTGAGATAAAAATAATCGTTTTTATTTCATCCATAGCTAAGAAACACTATCAGCTTAGCAGATTTGACTTCTTCAAAACTAGTTAGCATAGGTTTAAGCTGTCCTAACAGACACAGACATAGACAAACCCAGTTCCATTTTCTGACCTATTCCTGTCTGCATATTCCAGGGTGAAGGCACGTTATGTGGCTATGTGAAGACCAGCCCTCGCGACGGTCTCGTGTGGCGCGTTTCCACTGCGGCGGCGCGGCTGCTGGACGCAGGCGGCATCCCTTACCTGGCGCATCTGTGGTACGAGTTCATACAAGAGCTGCAGTATCGCTGGGAACACCGCATAGTGCTGCCTGGGTGAGTGCGGGCTTAGGGACATAGTATCCTACATATCTATTGAATAAATAGGCTTACTACGTAAGAAGCGACGCGACAAGCTCGAGAAGCTGTCAAACGCGACATAGTGACATTAGAGACATAGTAGTTCTGTCAATATGTCGTATTTGACAGCTTCTCGAGCTTGTCGCTTCTTACGTAGTAAGCCTACTGGTGGCTTTAGAACCGTTAGTAACAACATGACTGACATTTTTTTTTCATTAGTACTTAGTTGTCTATTTTGATAGAAGACTACCCTGTGTTGCGGTCGCGATAACAAGTTGATTTGCTATCGCAATCTTATTCGTATTTAGCCATTTATTACGTCCACAGATTACGTCACATGCGTGTATTATGTCGGCAAATATAGTTGGCAATCATAGTTTTTAATTTGAAACATAATAGGATATATCTTTTAAAAAAAATTGCCTAATAGTCTGAGTGAGCTAGGCCAATGTAATATTTTTAGCACATTTCCTAACTTCGGCTTATAGACAGCCGAAAGGACTCGTAAATTGTTGGTCAATGGAAAAATCTTTTTTAACCCTTAGAATTGAAAGGGAATGGAACTGGTATGAAAAAAACAGTAATTTTACTCTTTTTATATAAGATACGTTTAATATAAGTAAGTAAGTACAAGTGACCCTAAATGAATATGCCATACGATACGAGTTTACGATGTGCAAATTTATTTTAGTTCCTAATTTCTACTTCAGATGGCTCCACTTCCCTCCTGCAGTACATTAAAAACAGAACTAAGTAATGTTTTTTTATTCTACGAGTTATTAAACAGCTCATCTACCCCCACTGAGGGGCTCGAACCTACCAGAGGCAGGGTGAAAAAATCTTACTTTTATTTCCTTCATTACCTGGCTAGACTGAACTATTGGTAAACTAAAACTCTTTCGATTGTTGTATGCTATGAAAGCGCATCTGGGGGACACTCTAACTAGAAAAAGCAGTTTCTTTAATTTCGAGTATACCAGTATCTAATGTTACGTCTATTTGCATGTAGGATTATTTTATTTTTGATTCAAAATCAGGAATCATCAATCCGACTCTCGCCTAAAGGTTGCCTGGAAGGAATCGCTTAAGGCGATAAGTCTGTCAATATTTTTAGGGTTCCGTAGCCAAATGGCAAAAAACAGAACCCTTATAGATTCGTCATGTCTGTCTGTCTGTCTGTCTGTCTGTCTGTCTGTCTGTCTGTCTGTCCGTCCGTCCGTATGTCACAGCCACTTTATTCCGAAACTATAATACCTATACTGTTGAAACTTGGTAAGTAGATGTATTCTGTGAACCGCATTAAGATTTTCTTATAAAAATAGAAAAAAAAACAATAAATTTAGGGGGTCCCCACAAAGGGGAGGGGTATACATAGAACTAAAACTTAAAAAAAAAATTTTCATCAAAACCATACGTGTCTGATCTATGGATAGGTCTTCAAAAATCATATTTAGGTTCCTAATATCATTTTTTTCTAAACTGAATAGTTTGCGCGAGAGACGCTTCCAAAGTGGAAAAATGTGTGTCCCCCCCCTCTAACTTCTAAAATAAGAGAATGATAAAACTAAAAAAAATATATGATGTGCATTACCATAAAAACTTCCAACGAAAATTGGTTTGAACGAGATCTAGTAAATAGTTTTTTTTTAATACGTCATAAATCGTAAACCGCAATTTACCTTTCACTATTATTAAAACATCGATCAAAGTCGCAACGAACTACAAAAACTTTTATATTATGTTACTGGCTGCTACGGAACCCTTCATGGGCGATTCCGACTCGCACTTGGCCGCTTTTTTTCCCTGATGCAACTGTGTAAACATATTTTGTGCCACAAAGAATATTTTGTATTTGTAGGATTTTTTCATAATAAATTAGTTTTTCAAGGATAGCTTAAATTCGATTTGATTACTTGATAGGAACATGTTCCGCGGGCGTGGTAACTACGTTATCAGTAAAGGATGTACCCATCCGGGATACGGATCGTTGTAATTATGTGAATTTCGATATTACGTTATTTCTTGAATGTATGAATGTAAAGTCGTTAAAGTGAATGGTGTT